>JANAVB010023800.1:17518605-18061511 GCA_029216955.1 Iris pallida | reverse complement strand
TTAGGCCAAACAATCCAAAAAAACGTAGGGCAAACACTCCAAAAAACCTAGGGCTCTAGCCAAAAAACTCTCGAAGAAACAAAAAAATCCTCGAAGAATCACATATTATTGTAGGAATCAAATATATTCTGACACAAAATTCCAATTTCTTCCATAACATTGCATAAAATCGAAGTACAAAGAAGAAATTATGCCTTCTTCTTGAAATATTAAAGATCGAAGTTGTCGCATGGTGAATTTCAAGGCGTCGGGTCACTTGAGGGGAGGATAGGGTTTTTGATTAGAAGAGAGAGGGTTCTTTCTCCGTAAAAAATAGGAGAGAGATTTTTTTTTTCCCTCTTAAGTGTGCGTGCGGTTCGTGGTTCCTCAATTGGACGCAACCGTCAACATATATCCTAAAAACTTCAAAAATTACCAAAAATGGTAAATGAAATGTGTATGACAATTTTCTAGCATGTACATTACTTGACAGTTATATAAATGAACCGTCAATAAAAATGGATTTCCTTGACGTTCACGTAAAATAGTCAAGTATTACGTTAAAATTTTGCCAAATAACCCAAAAGAGGGCATTTTCTTGGCGTATGTCTAAAACCGTCAAGATATCGACTTACCTTGGCAGTTTTTGAAACAGGTCATGAAATAGACCGTCAAGAAAAGTTATTTTTCTTGTAGTATTCTTTCCCCAGCCTTGTTGAACCCCGCCACCATCTCATGATCTAACAAGCTATTCCCTGCAATCGATCTACCCTTGATGAAAGCAACTTAATTCGTCGATACCATCTCCTACATAAGTCGTTCCATGCGCCAACACATAAGATGAGTATAAAGTTATAAATTTAGTTACAACTAACCGTGGGGCAGAAATCCGCCAAAGAACTAGCCCCCTCCTTCTTTGGGATCAAAGTAACGATTGTATGGTTCAACTCCTTCACAACCTACTATGAAAAAAAAATCACGTATAACCTCGAGGACCGATCCTTAAGTTCCCTCTAATGGATCCTATAGAATTTGTTGTCGAACCCATCAGACCCTGCAGCCTTATCTGGGTCCACAACCATCACAATAGCCACCACTTCCTCTATCATAATCGGGGCCAATAAATAATAATTTTCCACTTGTGTTATCACCCTTTTACAAACTAAATCTGAAAACACATTACGGTAATCATCTTGATTATAGAGGTCCGAATAATACCTGACTGCCTCCCTTCTATATCTCTTGCACTGTGATCTCATTGCCATCTCAATCGATAAGCCGACTGATCTGGTTCCATTGTTGCCGTGTCCGAACCACGTCATTGAATAATTTAGTACATTTATCACCCCCTTTCAGCCAAGAGCATTTAACTTTTTGTGCCATTTGTATCTCTTCTATCATGCGTAGCGAATCAACCTTCTGGATAAGCTTATGCTCTAGAGCCGCCAAGTCTTCGCTCAACATATCCGATTGGAGCTTGTGTTGTACCTTCAAAAGTTCGCTGACTTTAGTGGCCAGATCTGCGTCCGCTCCAAAGGAACGACCCCATTGCATCAGCGCCGCCTTGACCTGTTTCAGCCGACTCATTAGATGAATCTGCAAGCTGCCGACTATAGTCCTCCCCTGACAACTGCCTCATAACTCTCATGAATATGCCATGAGTTATTATAGCGGAATGGCCGAGCTCTCGCCCTAACTGCCTCAACCATGTTTATTTTGAGAGGTGAATGATCATTCGGCATACTCTCGACAACCCAATGCGGGAACTTGTCAAACCAGGAGGTATTACCTAGCAATGCGTCGGAAAAGTTTATCGCAAATTCGTCATTGGTTTGTCGACATCCTTTTTTAAAGGGGAGTCACTAGTGCGTCGCCTTTTCTGTGCCGAGTAATGTGCGTTGCCAAGTTACCACCATGGAATCGCTATTCGGCCTTTGCCGAGTCATCGATTATCAGTTGCTTGAGCGAGACGTCATTTTCGATAGCGAGGTGTGGTTTTCCAAAGTCTTGTTTCCATCATGGATTCGTTGCTATTTGTCTTTTAGTGATGTATAGACTACGTTATGTGGTCACTATTTAGATGTATTTGTAGTATCTTATTATAATGACTCTTAACTAAATTTTAAAGAAAACTTTCTTGATACAACTCTATCTAGTGGGACTATAAGACAACATAGACTCACTAACTCTACTTACCACCATAAGACGACACTCGTAGATCAGTGTAAGAAACAAAATGCAGGCGTCAGTATATATAAGAAACACAATCCGCTCTCAATGCCGGTTATCGTTGACATACAAGATACTTAAGTCCGGCGCCCCACTTCGCCTTCCTCAACATTAATATACCAGAAAAATCTGCCTATAAATCTATAACTATACGGAAATGAAAACAAGTTTATTAAGGTTGGTTCATCGAAAACGAATCTCGTCGCAACGAATGCATTCAATGCTTGTGCATTGGAGGTCTCGCATGTTTTCTTCTCCCCTCTCTAAGCCAGCGAAAGATGTCTGTTTCTTTCTTTTGTTTACACACACACAGAGAGAGAGAGAGAGTGTGTGTTTTAATAGAAGAACGAGCTTCGCACTTGAGTAATATATTTCAGTGGCAAAACACATAACAGAAACCAAACTCTCCAAACTAAGCAAGCAAGCACCGATAATCATTTTTAATGGCGATCAACCAAGAGTCTGTTTGTTTTCCTTGGTTGAGAAGTGAGCATAAGAGTGGTATTGAAGCCAACGACATGTGGAGCATTAAATGCATAGGAGGTGAGCATGAGACTTGGGTAATGGAAACTTATGCGTTATTTCAACTCTGGATATTTGTTTTTTTCTCTAATAATTTTTTGTTTGTTTTATACTCTCTAGGCCTTAATATTTGATGTCGGATCTCAACAATCATAATTAAGATGATTCCCTCACTTGTCAAGTTGTGTTGTCAATCATACTCTAGCTAGCCAACTTGTCCGTAGCGGTAGCTGTCATGCATGCTTTTTCTAACCATTTGTTCTTTCTTCACGTTGCAGAAAATTTAGGTTAAAATTTTCCTGTTTTCATGAAACTGCTTTTATTTTTTACCAAGTCCCTACCTACAACTCCTTAACTCTTGCACAATTCCTTGGGTCAAAACATTGCACCAAGGAAAAAAAAGAAAAAATAAATGTGCAGTTTGAAACATGAATTGGTTAATGAATCTTGAATTGGCTAATGAATTTATATTTCGCGACTCCAGCGGAGTTTCAGCGAAGCAACTTATCACTCATCTCCAAAGCCGTAACTTTTAGCTGGCCTCGTCACCATGCTTGATCTAGCTGAGATCCTCTATCTAAGGACTCAAAAGAGTAGAAAACATGTCATCTTAATCGTTAGAAGTATGTTTGTAGTGTACACGTGAACTGAAACAAAATAAGAGTCTAGATCAGTGTTTTATCGGAACGTCGGTTCAACCCATAGTTTTTGAGACCTACTGTTTTTCAAAAGTCAATTATAAATAAATATTTTGATAATAATTATTGTCGAATTGAACTTGGACCAAGTAGAACTAGTAGCGGGTTGAACTTAAGTAGTTGAACCAATTTTATCCTATCCAATTATTAAAACACTGGTCTAGATTGTCCATAGCTTGCATGTTTGCCTAACCATTAATGTTGCTTATACAAGTTTATGTGGGAAAGTGAAACATTAGGTGTGGCGTATAAGTAAGCTAAGAGAGCCATTGACCATGTATGTCATTGCTAGCTACTGAAAATCTGAAACTGCAGATGGACATTTATTGGAACATAATTGGGTTCCTTGATTATCATGCACGTATACATTCTGTGCTGGGGTGGGTGAGCATTACCATGGTGGGTAGTGGGTACTGCTAAAATTTGAGGACTGATATCTTAAAGCAGACTCAACCAAACAGAATATGTGACGTTGATTTGTGTGTTACTTTTGGCAGGATGTGGGAGTTTGTGGATTTAAGGATATATATATAGATGCAGAAAATTAATCGATACTTCCAATGCTGATGCTGACACGCTCATCAAGTTATCTTCTACAGTTCTACTAGTCACTATATAGGTTTGGTATTTACATTTACTAAGTATATATACACCATCAGTACGATTTGGCAAATGACTGCTATGGAAAAATTGGCAACCATCACTAAATATTAGTTGAGATAGCAAAAATAGAAATTCATTTATATTTTTTTCTCCCAGTTGCTAAACTAATCGATTAATTCTAGGCTAATTTACTTTTACATAACTTCAACTTACACGATTTCTAGGTTGCTATCATACTATTCATACTAATTAGCAAATTGTTACTGTGAACTTTTAAATTTTGGTTATTCCCTTTTTAATGAAATGCCGTATATGTGTGACCATTTCAGTAAAAGAAAAAAAATGCAAATTCCGAACCCATCCATGTACTTTCATTCCTAGCCTTTTGTGCAGGACGCGACCAGCCCACGAGAGTGAATTGTTCTATCCAGAACTAGTTTTGGTTGTCCCTTGACATTTATTGTAGGCCGATCCTAGAGCAGAGGCAGATCCAAGAAGCCCACCCCAATTTTTTCTTTATACTTCTTTCATATTTTATTTTTTTTTGGATTTTTTTATATAGGGTTAGTCTACTTATAATAGTCCATCCAAATTTATGGTAGTCCCCCTAACTATAGTTTCTAGATCCACCCCTGGCTCACCTGCGATCCCGACCATTTGTAGGGTCATGCTGAACCAGAGAATTGTCCCAAACAGAAGGGATTGTCCAAGTCGAAAGTCTTGCCTAGCCTATCCTGCGCCGGCCTGCTTTCATGCATGCACCAATATTGCTCCAACAAGTCATCTACGGTCCTACTCGTCAATCTCTTCTTCTTATTTATTAGAATAATGCTATTTGTCGCTCCAATTTGTACCTCCAAACTGTCCCTCCTTACGTGACAGCTGACGTGACATGTTGATGTGGCAGCTGACGTGGCAAATTTAAAATTAAAATTAACATTAACATAAAATTAACATTAAAATTTATGTTAACATTAACATTAAAATTAATATTAACGTTAACATTAACATTAACAATAATATTAATATTAATATTAACATTAAAATCAACATTAACATTAATATTAACATTAATTAATATTAATATTAATATTAAATTAACATTAATTAAATATTAACATTAAATTAATATGGAAAAAATTGGGTAATTAACTTTTTGGGTTAAAATTTGTCATGTCATCGGCCATGTCATATGACACATAATATTATTTAACATATCACTTCAGCTGCCATATAAGGAGGGATGTATTGGAGGGACAATTTGGATGTACGAATAGCATTACTCAATTATTAGATGAAAGTGAATAATGCCTTCATATATGGTAATTTAATTGAGGTGTTTACCTTGGTTGCTACCTCCCAATTTTCCTTTCATCAGCACATCTTTGTCATCTCACAAGACGATATCACGATCCCATGAAGACCTACAGACCATGGTTCTCCTGATCTTTCTCCTAATCCATGACTCACTACCAGTCCAACCATGGATGTCAAATCATATATCCATCATGAGGCTTCCTCCTGCATTATGTATAATGGTCATCACAAGATGCGAGTCGGATATATTGTGCAACTCAAACGCCAAGCACAAGTTTAGATGTATCATCTTGGATCATATATATTCCTTAAGTTCAGTAGCAGAACTAACATCTAAAATTAGGAAGAACTAAAATTTAGATATAGCTTGGATGACACTAGAATACTAGTATCTCAGCACCTAAAATATTAACTTTAAAAAAATTATTTATCACTTAGTTGTTCTATATTTCAAATTCAAAGAAATAAAAATATATAACTAAGGAAACATTTAGGCTTTCAATAGAACTTTCTTGTTGACATTCTGATCGACCGATCTTAACTTTTTTGGATTTTGGATTTTGTACTTTGTCTACATTATCAGGGCCGATCCTGAGCTAATTGGGGCCCAAGGCGAAACTTCAAAAATGGGCCCTCCATACATAATATAGAAAAAAGTATAAATATGACAAAAACTTGTTGCCAACAAGAATTAAACAAAGACCTCTAAAGCAAAGGTCTAACACAAACTACACCACAATGTATTTTTGTTCATAATGATACATGATACATACTTGTTATCTTTTAGATGGATTCATGTTGTTGGTGCCCCCTTTCGTCTGGAGGTCCTGGCCATTCGTCCGACCTACCCTGGGCCAGGGCCGCCCTGTACATTTCCAAGCTTACATTAAATTGGTTGACAATATTGCTAATAAAACATTCTACTAATAGTTTGTTAATATATAATTTTGGTGATTCTTTCATATAATCTTAGAAATTCAAAATGCAAGATATAGTCTCTAATCCTTAATACGCGTGTTGAGCGCGTGCGGAAGCACTTGCTAACCCACCTGATTAAAATCAACTCTCGTCTAACGGACACCAAGCACAAGATGAAGACAAGTATATGGCGGTGACGTACGTCACCTATTTAATAACTCAGATGAAATTACAAAATTGACAAACCTCGCGTTGAACCCTTTGTCTTAGCAGGTTCAACCCCCTCACCACTCTTAAGAAGAAAAACAAAAATTACAATTGATATCACTCATCAACCCGTAGCAATGCCTCTAACCGAAGTTGACGACTCATCGATTAGATCTTCTTCTTCCTTATGTCTTGGATGGCGAAGTCCTAAGAGCAAAATACAGACTTTCTCTTAGATTCTCTTATGTACGAGCACCCCAAATCTTTACTTGTGTGTTGTGCTTTGTGCCTACACGCTCACCCCATATATATATATATATATATATATATATATATATATATATATATATAAGGAAATATATATATATATATATATATATATATATATATATATATATATATATATATATATATATATATATATATATATATATTATGAGGAAAAAAAATATTTGAGTCATAATAGGATTTTCTAAATATGAACATAATATGAATTGTATTGTGCCTAAAATATTCCATCAACATTCTATTTTAGATCATAACATGATTTTTAAAATAATAATCCTATTATACCTAAAATAGCACAACACCAATTATGGACATCCAAATCTAATCAAATTAAATATTTAATTAAATCTAGATTCCATAGATATATTGTTACCAAATCCAGACTGAACTCCAACAATATCTTCCTCCATTCTGATGAGAGGGTATTGACCCCATGGGTTCTCAACTTGACTCCATGCCTGTCGTCCCACGACAGAATACCTGCTCCCCCATGCCACTGATCTCCAATCTCCCGAGCTACTTTGCATCTTCCTTTGTCTCCAGCTCCTCGACCGTCACGTCGACGCTAGCTACCATGCTCAGCACCTCCTGCACCACTGGGATCCTGCCGATATCAATGACACGACCAAGACCGAAGTCCTTGACGATTAGCCTTACCGTATGTCTCGGCTGTATGTCCGCGACTTCCGTATTCCACCGGAAAGTGTTAACTTTCCTACGAGCTTCTTCACCTTTGGCTGGCCCAACCAAGCAGATGGTGCGATTTTTCTGAGATTCGAACTCCTGAACTGGCCTACCTTCGTGTCCGAACTTGAAGCTCTGCCATACATATGTGTCCTCGAACAGAACATTATGTACTGTACATGCCGTCGATGATCCACAGCTCCCTCTGAACTGTGTGAATGATGATGCTTCTGCCTTAGATTGAGTTTGCTGCAAACCTTGATGTCCTTCCTGGCTTCTGTAGTGCCCCGACCTGCAAGATGCCTTATGATGAATGGTTGGTTCGATAAAGCCTGGTTAGACTTGGGATTATGCGAAGGATCGCTTGGAAGACTATGCGATCGTGGCTGGAATCATCTTATAAATGTGAGTAGTACTGAACCCTTCGAAGATCCTTTAGCTTCACGCTTAATAAAAGGATAATATGATATATTTACTCATTGAGTTGCTGAATAACACTTTGCATGAAAGTCGGAAAGATAATGAAAGAAATAATCACATGACCCATAAATTATTTTTGCTCAATGATGAATTGTATGCTTGCGTGCTTTGAAATGAAGTACATGACAGGTGAAAGAAAAGTCCCAAATACTTGGACGATGAGTATGTCGAGCCTTAGGTCGTTGAACGTATGCTAAACAGATGCTAAGTTCCAGGAATTGGACGGTGAGTACATTATGTTTTGGTTGGAAAGATGTATGGTATCAAAGATGTGAGGAAGGGCTTAGGTAATCACATTCTATTATCATGTGTCGATGTAGAATGTTGATTATACTAAGACCCTAGTTTAGGTAGATGATAATGTGAGCGTTGGCTCAAGGCAGGATGGCAATACGAATGGAAAAGATGGCTTATTGAGAAAGATGAATTATTTACTGAGTTTTTCTTATTATGCATTATATCTCTCGTTATAGATAAGTTGCTTATATTTGCATGGTCATGGACAACTTATCGACAAGGTGGTTCCTCAAACGGTATTCCAAGGCCTTGGAAATCGATTCGTCCTGGGGAAACCTCGTGCTGAAGTAGTAGCATAGTACTGAAGTAGTAGCACGGTATGCGGGACCTACAGTGGAGCTGGCTACCCGTACTGCAAGGGGCACCGTTATACCTGTAAGATGGTCCAAGATGGCGTGTAGTCAGTGACCTTCATATAGATAGGTTCAGTGCTAATGATGTCTTATGTAGGAAGAGTAAGTTCTTACTCAATTTCAGGGAAGGATGTCGGCTGTTGGTAAGAAATCACCTGAATGGTGACAATTATATTAAATTATGATATTGTTACTAATAATATCTTGTGCAGGCTGAGTAAGTATTATAAATATACAGGGATGGCTACACGACCGTAGGTAAGAATCAACAAAGAATAGTAATTGTATGCTTTAAATTATGTTGGCTATGAGATTTGTATGCTTTACTTCTTGTCGGCTATAACATAAAATTGACCCTAAGACAACGAGAAAGACCACTTTTAATAATGTTCTATAACGTAATTACTTAGTATTGTCTTCTTAGGTGAGTTGGGCCAGCACCGCTCGCCAGCACATTGATGATGTACTGACCTACGTTGTGGACAATATTACAGGTGCTTATGCTTAGAAAAAGTTATTTGATCAGTGCTTGGTATCGATGAATCGAATGGGTGTGCAGAAGCTCTTCTTACAAGATGATATCTTCTGTATACAGGACATAATGTATAGAACATTGTAACTCAGATAAACCAGTGAGATTGTAGCCAAATTGACAAGTTCATTGTAAAGAAGTTGGCATATTCAGTTGTAGCCTAAAGGACAAGTGTATATATTCAGTTGGTTATTTAAGAGTCTTGTAATCAGTGGTAAACTCTGTATTCTGCTGCAAGTCTTGTAACCTATTGAAATTATCAATAAAGAGATACAATTCTTTATATCTTGTGTGACTTCAATTTATCTGTTTGGTTTTGCTGCGCTGTCGTTGTTTTCTTAGAAATACCAGGAACTATAATGGTTTTTCCTTATACAGGTACAATCTAGACTTGTACGGCATTACGTCTAGTGGCTAGTTTTCGATCCTTCGGGATCGAGGCGTGACAGCTTCGAATTGCTAAAAACGATGTCGCTCCGTGAAGCTTTGGCAAACCATCTGTCGCCAAAACTGGATCTGTAGAACAACCTCCACCTGGAGATCGACCAGCTGTCATGGGGCCGACAGACTGACCTTCAATCTTTGACACATCACCATTCATTGCTTTGTCACGATGAGCCGAATCCTTCGTATCTCTCAAAGCATCTAAAAGCCTACCATTAGCAAGTTCTCGACGACCACCTCATATCGAACATCCCTCGAGCCTCCATTTGGTATCTATGGTCTGCCTGTACAGCTCAGCGGCTTAAGCCTGTATATGCCACAACATAAATCTTTCCGAGCCAGCTTTTAGGAACCCTTCACAAGAATCCAATCTTTGTCCCCAAATAGACTGCGATAACCATCATCTGCCAGTCTCCCTACCAAAATCAAGTTGTAGCATAAATTCGGTACATGTCACACACCCTTGAGGATGAGCTTTTCACCAAACTCCATCGTCAAGTGCACATCACTGATGCCTACAACTGCAACCATTTACTTGTCGCCTATTTTCACACGTCCAAACCTGCCACCACGGTATGACGTAAAGTTCCTTCTATGTGGAGTGGCATGGTACGACGCTCCCGTGTCCATGATCCAATCGCTATCATGACACATGCCACAAGGTTCCTCTACGTCGATCGCTGCAATGATGATATCTCCAAACGTCGTGAGATTCTCATGATTGTCCTTGCCTTTGGCCTTCTCAGCTTTGAGCTTCATGCGGTTCCTCTTGATATGACCCATTTTGCCACAATGGCAGCAGTCCTCCTTGTGGTCCATAATCGCAAGATCCAGAGAACTCTCTTCTGTCCTCGCTTGTGACTTGGGTCTTCCCTTCTCGTAGGAATCCACCAGAACGGACTCCTGTGTCACGCCCCGGTTTCTAAGATAACTTAGAGCACGAGATACTTCTCCCAGGCTACGCATCTGTACAATGAATACCGTATTGTACCCTGTAATTATCGCTTGTAAGGTCTTGGATAGGCATAGGAATAAGGCATAACCAAAGAGTTTCCACAATTTACATAACATTTATTTGTCCAAAATATTATATACTTGTTCAAGTTTCTTCAAAACATATAATATATATATCTGTAGATATTTCCAAAATGAAACTATTATCCTTCAGTCCCACTTCATTCATAGAGTTCATCCTCGGTGTACGCATGACCTTCATCCTGGTCTTCATCAATACCTAGTGAACAAAACTAGGTTGTCAATACGACGAGCAAGCCCTCGGTCAAAGGAGAGAGTTATGAAAGTAGGATGATAAGATGAATGAATAAAAAATAGAGTAACTTGAACAATTAAACTCCTACCATGTTATATTAGTCAAAAAGTAAATAGTTCTCAAAATAATGTCACAAAGGACACAAATAAGATCTTTCTATACCTATATGCAATTTAGAGGAACTTTTCTGGATCACACACACACACGCTGTAGTGCCCCGTCCCGCTCAGTTAATCGGAGGAATCGAACGCCGACGGCATTCGGCCTTAGCCTTGCAACGGCTGCTGGAAGACATCGCTCGATCGAGGCGACCGCTCGCTCAGGTGGAGTAGTTTCGGTGAACTTGCCTCATCTTAGCCTTCACATAATAAATCGTAGATTTTTAACTTGCACAAGTAGGCTTGATAATAAAAAGATGAATGCACATAGCTAAAGGGAATAATTCCGACGCGTCGAATTGAGTTAGAATATGAAAAAATCCAACGGTCGGCTTAGAGTTGGTGCACGGCGTGCTTTAAAAATGACACTCGGTCCTTCGTCCCGTGGCTTGGGAGAAGAAAAGTTGGTCTTCGGTGCAAAAGCAAAGAGTTAGCCTAAGTCATAGGTGTCGCCCGTATGAATGCTTCATAAAGCATGTACGGTCCTGTCGTCCAAGGCTTGGCATAGCCTTGACTTGCCTAAAGTTAAGTTGCATTGAGCGGCTTGTGACCTAAGTCTAGGCACCCGAGTGACTTGGTCGTTCAAGTTGGATGCGTACACGGTACGATCCGTTAAGGCAAATTTTGACGCAACCTTTGCTCGTTAAGTTAGGCAAAGATATGTCGGTCGACCTAAGACATTACAAGCACTGTCCCGCACCTTCGCGGCTTGTCAAGTTAAGTAGTCCCACGATCTCAAGGCCCGTCGACTTGGGCAGGAGTGTCGCGCAGAGCACGATTGGCTTAAGGCACGATGCACGGGCCTAGTGTTTAAGGCAAGGATCACAATTGATTCAAAATGAGTTTTGAGAAAGGACTATCAAAATAGGCATTCATGAGTTGAACCAAATGATAGGGTAACAAGGAAGGAAATGCTCGCGATCGTGGGTCGTCGAGGGGTCTCAAGGAAGGAATGCTCGCGACCGTGGGTCGTCAAGGGGTCTCAAGGATAGAAGTCTTGGTTTTGGTAGAGGAATGACTGTGTGAGACGTCAGTTTGTGTCGAGTCTTGCATGGTCATTTGATAACTTGTCGACAAGGGCGATGAACCCTCGAGCGGTAACCCTGGGCCATGGGGCCGACTCGGTCTAGGAGGGAACAGGGTATAGTCGTGCGTAAGGTTTTGGCACAGGTTAAGCGGAGTCTTGCGACGGGGCTAGCTACTTGCGTCGAAAGGATCCCGATTAACAAAACTATACGTCAAGGTATAGCTTGTGATGCTAGTGGCCAAGTTCATATAGATGTCGACAAATAGCGGCTATTCGCATGTATACCTTTGGATTGAGTTGAGTTGAAGGTGTGTACAGTTAAAACACAAAGTTTGGGCCTAAGATTGGGTTTCAACATAGGCGTCGTGTTTCGGCATGAGATGTGACGTCAAGTCTTGAGTTGTCGGCATCACGCCTTAGCGAGGACGATCGCTCCTACGGGAGCGGGACGTGACATAATGGTATCAGAGCACGGCTTTACGTCCTTGGACTATCGATTGAATTCTTTAACTCCGCTGTTCCGCAAACTCTGAATGTTGCTTCCGCATATTGATATCGTTGGTGCGCTCTCTTTCAAATATCCTACGGGATGTCCATACAATAAGTCTATCTATTTTGCAAAACGTAGGAGAACAGTTTTTGATAAAACAAAAGGATGGTTCGCGTAAGCACGGTTGGCTAAGTCGGGCTGGGCATATACACCAAGGATTGTGTCGACCTTAACAAAGTCGAGTGCGGGATTCATAATGTTTCTAACAAGGATGGGTTGGACTTGGTTGAGTAAGGGGGATGACTGTCGATAGGGGTGCTATCGAGCGACGATATCGTAGGTACGATACAGATGGTCGTGCTTGGAAATTGAGGAATGGTTCGAACGGGATTCAAAAAGTCGATTTTGATTCAAAGGATAGTTTTGAGAATTTGTTGAATGACTTTATTCCTGAGTGGTGTATGCGATAGGCTCAGGAATGTCGATCGATCAATTAAGGATACGGGGTGTCGATGAGTCTATCAACGAGCGTCGCACATATACAAAGCCTTAGATCGTGTGCGATAGAGTGAGTTATTGTCAGGAAGTTTGATAACTGGATTCGAACAACCTAGAATTGACACGCACGAAATGTGCACGGGATTGAGGATTGCGCGAGTATGAAACGCGAAAACGATTGAGTAAGTAAAATCGAATCGAAGAAAAGTTAAGGTGTGCGAATGGATGACTTGATCGAAAAAATCGATAAGAATCGTATAGAGAAAGTTAGCACGATGAGATGATAGCGTGTATGAAAAGTTAAATTTTGAAGTTACGCAATGACTCTAAGGATTGGATTGAATGTTGCTCGATGATTTGAGTTAACAAAGAAATGATGCGAATTGAGGAAATACGTTGGTCGATGACTTAAGATAGACGAATGAACAATATGTGAACTCGGGTTTGAGGACATTGATGTGTGAATGATTCGAAGGATAATGATCGAACTTGAAATTGAATGTCGAGGAGATTATCCAGTCGAACGATAGCATCATTCGCACGACTGGAAATTTGGTAGTAAAGAAAGATCGTCAGGTTACGCATATCGTCGATGGTATTGAGGCGTATCAAAGATCGCTATGCGATAACTCGGGGATACTCTAACTCGAAGAATGACGATCGTGCAAGTGTTATTGTTTGATTGGATGCTATGCTTAGGATTTTGATTGAGATGAATGCCGGATAAAAATGATCGTATCTTAATGGTTACGTTGATAGCCACAATGTCGATGATCTTGTCTTGTGCGAGCGCAACTCCAGCCTCGCACATATGTTGTGTCGGATTTGGGACGATTGTTCCGCGTGAGCGCTGACATGGTGATTCATGTCGCGGGAATAATCGAACTCGAAAAATCAGGATGCGACAACTTTGATTGTCTCGACTTGTCGGTTTGATACGAAGGAAATTTTTAGGATGTTAGGACTTATGATTGACGAATGAATGAAAATTGAATATTGAGTATCCGCGTATCAAAAATGAACTAGTCTATACGCAAACAAGAGTTACATTCCGATGAGAATAATTATTCTGTAGAAGTGTTGTATGGAGATTCATGAACCACCGTGGATAATCGGACTCACGTGAGATCGGGGCGCAACATATTGTTAAGCTAGATGACCTTGTGATCGATTTCATGGATTGGGATAGATGACTTAGGGAGTATGGAATATGAATTTGGGTTTAGCGATGAATTGTGTCGTAGCGTGCTTGACTTGGAAGGATGGATATGCAGATTATGTCGAACGTGTTCGAAGAAATAGACTATGCGAAATGGCTTAATGAACGAAGTGATATTGATATGTTAAGGAATTGGTTGAAACGTGAGTTATCGTAGGATGGCTTTGCTGAACGACTCGGACCCGTACGACGAATGTTGGGATATGTGTAGGAAATCGATGCTCGATGTTTAGAAATCGGAGTGATGCGAGCTTTGATAGAAAACCCCGTACTATCAATTTGGTTTGACCTTAGGATGGGGTCAGTGTTGATATTGTTGTTTGAGAACTATGATTCCAATACTGACGGAAAGACATAGCCTAGCAGTTAGACAGACGTTCCGGTGCGGAGCGATAAGAATGGTGAAGGCACCACTCATGAGGCTCGATTGACATGCATATATATCAAGGACGCTTGAATGCGTGCACGATCCGACTCGAGTGGTGATGGCGGGATTCGCTATCACGAGGCTTGGTTGAAATGCTAGTATTTTGGGGACGCCTAAGATATGTGCACGATCCATACTAAGTGATACGTTGAATTCAAGTGAGATTTGAGGAACGGGGAAGTATCGAGGATTTTGAGATCGTAAGTTTTGAAGAAAGGATTGAGGGTAGCACGAGCGTGGCTCGGATTTAAGGGAACGCATAGGCGTAGCATGTGCAAGAGTTCTTGAATGTTGAGTAAAGTGATAAGTCGATAAGTGTACTCAGTTAGTTTCGAGGACGAAACTTTTGCTGAGTGGTGTATGATGTAGTGCCCCGTTCCGCTCAGTCAATCGGAGAAATCGAATGCCGACGACGTTCGGCCTTAGCCTTGCAACGGCTGCTGGAAGACATCGCTCGGTCGAGGCGGCCGCTCGCTCAGGTGGAGTAGTTTCGGTGAACTTGCCTCATCTCAGCCTTTACATAATAAATCGCAGATTTTCAACTTGCACAAGTAGGCTTGATAATAAAAGTGACGAATGCACATAGCTAAAGGGAATAATCCCGACGGGTCGAATTGAGTTAGAATATGGAAATGTCCAACGGTCGGCTTAGAGTTGGTGCACGGCGTGCTTTGAAAATGACACTCGGTCCTTCGTCCCGTGGCTTGGAAAAAGAAAAGTTGGTCTTCGGTGCAAAAGCAAAGAGTTAGCCTAAGTCATAGGCGTCGCCCGCATGAATGCTTCATAAAGCATGCACGGTCCTGTCGTCCAATGCTTGGCATAGCCTTGACTTGCCCAAAGTTAAGTTGCGTTGAGCGGCTTGTGACCTAAGTCTAGGCACCCGAGTGACTTGGTCGTTCAAGTTGAATGCGTGCACGGCACGATCCGTTAAGGCAAAGCTTGATGTAGCCTTTGTTCGTTAAGTTGTTGCGAAGTTAAGTTAGGCAAAGATATGCCGGTCGACCTAAGACATTACAAGCACTGTCTCGCACCTTCGTGGCTTTTCAAGTTAAGTATTCCCATGATCTCAAGGTCCGTCGACTTGGGTAGGAGTGTCGCGCAGAGCACGATTGGCTTAAGGCACGATGCACGGGCCTAGTATTTAAGGCAAGGATCACAATTGATTCAAAGTGAGTTTTGAGAAAGGACTATCAAAATAGGCATTCATGAGTTGAACCAAATGATAGGGTAACAAGGAAGGAAATGCTCGCGACCGTGGGTCGTCGAGGGGTCTCAAGGAAGGAATGCTCGCGACCGTGGGTCGTCGAGGGGTCTCAAGGATAGAAGTCTTGGTTTTGGTAGAGGAATGACTGTGTGAGACGTCAGTTTGTGTTGAGTCTTGCATGGTCATTTGACAACTTGTCGACAAGGGCGATGAACCCTTGAGCGGTAACCCTGGGCCATGGGGCCGACTCGGCCTAGGAGGGAACAGAGTATAGTCGTGCGTAAGGTTTTGGCACAGGTTAAGCGGAGACTTGCGACGGGGATAGCTACTTACGTCGAAAGGATCCCGATTAACAAAACTATACGTCAAGGTATAGCTTGTGATGCTAGTGGCCAAGTTCATATAGATGTCGACAAATAGCGGCTATCCGCATGTATGCCTTTGGATTGAGTTGAGTTGAAGGTGTGTACAGTTAAAACACAAAGTTTGGGCCTAAGATTGGATTTCAACATAGGCGTCGTGCTTCGGCATGAGATGTGGCGTCAAGTCTTGAGTTGTCGGCATCACGCCTTAGCGAGGACGATCACTCCTACGGGAGCGGGGCGTGACACACGCCTAGTATCTCAACAATAACCCCATTTACCCGGGATCAGGCTCGTACAAAACGGGTGGTGCTTAGATTATCCATCCGTCTGTACTATCACATATTGATGTGATTACAAGCAAGATAGCATCATGAGTTGGTTTTCGAATCATCTGGGTCGAATTATCGAATCATGATCTATAAAAAGAATTCGTATGACTTAAACTTTTCCAAGAATATCGAATCCATATATTAGATAGCTGAGCTAAACTCATGGCCTAGATGTCTAATGAAATAACAAGTATTCTGAGCTGAAACTCAGGGTATGAAACATACACAATGGATAGCTGAGATGAACTCAGGGCCTGGATGTTCGTTTGTATCAGGAAGATGAGCTATGCCTCACCTCAGATATTTGCACGGCCACACGAACACCGATTCAGGGACTGATCAGTACGAAAAATCAAAATTTATATTGCAAAGTAGTCAGCCGGGTGTGATCCAATGGTTTCTCTCCTAACCCAATGCAACCTATTCTAAACATTTGGATTCCACAGAAACTTATCCTTAAACGGAAGTCTTAACAAGTCAAGTTGCATTCAAGTAATAGTTTCGTCCTTTCCGAAACTAATAAAGTCCAAGAAAGTATTGAAACCAATTTACTACCAAAATAAGTCATATGGCGACGAAATTAGCGACTCCAGATAAATACGTCGCTAATTTTTTTGCTTTTAGCGATGTTTTATATATACGTCGCTGAACGTCACTATCAACGACGCTTGAGCGACAGTTAGCGACACAAATTATGTTTTGGACAACTGATGTCGCATTCTAGTCGCAAAACGTCACTATTTTTTATTCAGCGACGTTTCGCGATGCCACTTTTACGACGTCGCCAGGTTTTAATAAATAGCGACGGTTAGCGATGTCTTTAAATGACGTCGCTAAAACATTTCATATAGGATTCTGGCCCGATCGATTTTTCATCTTTTTCACCCAAAATTTTCTAATCTTCCGCTCTTCCCCTTACCCTTGCCCATGGCGACCCTCTGCCCGACGACCCCATTCCTCCGACGACTCACTCCCTCCGACGACCACCCGACCAGTCTCCTCCGCCGCTGCTCCATCCTCGACGACCCCGACCCAACCCCAACGCTGTGTCGGTAAACCCGAACCCTATCTCCCTTTTTTGATGCGACACAGACACGACCCTTTGACACATACGTGGACACTTTGACACATAAGTGGACACTTTGACACACACTGTGACACTTTGATACTTTGACACTTTGACAACACGTGGACACTTTGACACTATTAGGCCTCGTTTGGTTCACGGAAAGAAAATGTATTCCTTTATATTTTCCATAGGAATCGGAAAGTAGGATTCCTGTCACATTTTCTTTCCGTTGTTTGGTTGGTGTAGGAAAGGGAAGCAAAAATATAACAATGGTAAAATAAGCATTAATGGTAAAATAAGCAATAACACATGGTTACTTTTGTAATAAATGTTGGAAAAGGAGGAGGGAAAATGGATACCATGGGTCATGAGTGGAACCATATTCCCTCCAATATTCCCCCTTGTGAGGAAATTGATTTTCAAGTTTGTGGTTACCAAACAAAGGAAATGAACAACTTTCCTTTCCTAGTTCCTTAAATCGGTGAACCAAACGAGGCCTTAGGATAATGTGTATAGATGAGGACTAGGACAATAAGTATAGGTAACTTCAAGATAGGAATTGTTTTACCTATGAGTATAGGTAATGGCTTTACCTAGAGTGACTAGGTAATATATGGGTTTAGGAAGCCTATAGGTTTAGGTAATGGGTTGACACATGGGTATGTGAGATACCTATGTTGTAGTGTATGGGGTATTGAGTTTGGGTATTGGTTTTTACTAGAGTTAAGTAATGGTTTTACCTATGTGAATAGGATATTGGTAGGGCAAATACATAGGGTATTAGCCTAGTATAGACTAGAATACCTTGGTAAGGCAACGTATGGCCCTAAAAACCTAGGTGTGACCTAGTTTGACCAAGTTTGGCAAGGTATTGACCCAGTTGTCCTAGTGTGACCTAGAAATGACTTGGCGACCTAGAATTGACCTAGTATATCATGTTTATGATTCTAAAACACCAATTGACATTAATATTCTATATTTAGGTCTTCGAGGTACCGTATCGGATATTGTTGACATTTTACACTACGAAAATAAGTCAAATCAACGACGAAATAAGTCAATCCTAGAGTGTATAGAGTGAGCCTCCTACTTCCTTCCTTCTCATTAGGGTCATTCAGTCGAATATTCCGCATCATAGGATATCTACCTCAACCTTACCCTAGAGAAGTGTGAAAATATTAATGTTAACCAAGGTTCACAGTAAAAAGAGAGAAATAAACTACATAGGATACATCATATCTATTACCACTTGTTGTATCATGATTACTTTTACAAGTGTTTAAATGATATGCATGTATCTATCTTACAGAATTATCCTCAAATGGATATGGAGCTGAATTACTATCTGCGGAATCGTTCGTGGATGTACAACCGTCATCCTGATGACATGTGCGATATACAGGATAAATTCATAGAGGGTGTACACCAGTTTCTGCAGTTTGTCAAGGCATTTCCTCAGTACATGGACGGTACCAAAATTATGTGTCCGTGTGTGAGATGTCACAACTTGAAATATTATCCAGAAGTGGATGTCACGTATCATTTATACTCGAAGGGTTTCATGTCGAATTCCTATCAGTGGAGCGAGCACGGAGAAACTTGTGTCTTTAGCATCGGAGTACTAGCCTTATGTGGATGTCCACAACAACGCTCCTTACGACGATGGGTTGGTGAACATGATTTTTGATACGGCCGGGCCTAGTTTCGATCCGGATGATCATGATGCACCTGAGGAGGCACCGAACCCCGATGCTGCACAGTTCATGAAGTTGCTGGAGAATGCAAGGACTCCATTATATCCTGGTTGTGAGGATCATTCACCGTTGGAGGTGGTTACAAGATTGTTGAGCATGAAGTCCGATTTTAACATGTCGCAAGATTGCTATAACCGTCTTATGGAGTTGCTTATAGAAATATTGCCTGAGGGTGCGAAGTTGCCTACTAACGGTCAAAGAGGATGGTTAGATCGCTCTGGATAGGATACGAAAAAATCGATGCCTGTCGCAACGGGTGCATGTTGTACTACAAAGACGACAATGATGAAGACACCTACAGATTTTGTGGTGTCGATCGCTACAAGGCATGTGGTAGAGGAAAGTCTGTCGGTGCTAGGAAGCCTACATCTTCGATGCACTACTTACCGTTGACGTCGCGGTTGCAGCGGTTGTTTATGGTGAAAGAAACTGCAGAAAACAAGAGTTGGCATAAGCGAAAACATACCGAAGGAGTGTTAGATCACCCATCAGATAGAGAAGCATTGAAGCACTTTGATTAAGAGTATCCAGATTTTACTTCTGATCAACGTAATGTCAGATTTGGTCTCTACTCCGACGGTTTTACCCCATTCGGACTTTCGGGATCCCAGTATTCGTGTTGGCCTGTGATCGTCACCCCGTACAATCTACCGCCTTGGATGTGCATGAAGACTCCGTATATGTTCCTCACCGTTATTATCCCAGGTCCGAACAATCCGAAAAGGAACATCGATGTGTATTTACAGCCGTTGATTGATGAGTTGAATAAGCTGTGGGAAGTAGGTTCCAACACGTACGATGTATCTAGAAAATAAAATTTTCAGATGCGGGCAGCACTTATGTAGACCATCAATGACTTTTCGACCTATGGAATGTTATCTGGATGGAGCACGCATGGTCGTCTTTCATGTCCGTATTGCATGGACAGCACTAAGGCTTTCCGTTTGAAACACGGAGGCAAACTGTGCTTCTTCGATTGTCATCGATAATTCCTGCCGAAAGATCATCCGTACCGGAGGAACAGAAATGCTTTTCGTGCTGGCGTTATGGAGAAAGCTAATCCCCCGCCAAGGTTGCCCGGATACACGATATGGAAAGAGGTAAAAGATTTACCAAGAGCTATTGAGCAGCCTGCTACGGGCTACAAGTGTGACGAATTTGGTCACACTCATAAATGGACGAAGAGGAGTATATTCTGGGATCTTCCATATTGGAGCACCAATCTGATTAGACATAACCTTGATGTCATGCATATCGAGAAGAATGTGTTTGACAACATAATTAATACTGTAATGGACGTAAAAAGGAAGACGAAAGACAATCCAAAGGCTAGATTGGACTTGGAAGAAATATGTAGACGTCCTATATTGCATTTGATAGAGGACGGGAATGGGAAGTAGAAGCAGCCTAAGGCAATTTTCTCACTGGAGAAGGAGGATAAAGTGAGGCTTTGTAGGTGGATTCAAGGTCTGAAATTTCCAGATGGGTATGTTTCGAACTTAAGAAGATGCGTCGACCTCAAGGAGAACAAACTGACAGGTATGAAGAGCCATGATTGTCACGTATTCATGGAGCGGTTAATTTCGATTGTATTTCGGGAATTCTTACCGCAGGCAGTTTGGGATCCATTGACGCAGCTTAGCATATTCTTCAGGGACCTTTGTTCTAGGAAATTGCTCGTTAATCGTCTAGAAAAGCAAGAGAAGGACATTGCGGTAACACTGTGCAAGCTAGAGAGGGTGTTCCCTCCTGGATTCTTTGACTCTATGGAGCATTTGTCGATTCATCTTTCCTACGAGGCACGTGTTGGTGGACCCGTCGAATATCGATGGATGTACCCGTTCGAGCGATATTTGAATCACCTAAAAAGAAAGGTAAAAAATAAGGCTCGGGTCGAAGGTTCTATTTGTGAAGCCTATATTCTCGAGGAGATTACAAATTTTTGCTCCTCCTATTTCAAACCTCATGTTGCTACGAATAGAATGAGGGCTCCGAGAAACGACGACGGATATCAAGAATTTAATGATGGAATACTGAAAGTATTCAATGCGTCCGGAAAGCCTTCGGGGAAAATGAAGAAGAGATAGTTGAATGACGAAGAGCTAAGGGCTGCTCAGTTGTATGTATTACTCAATTGCGACGAGGATGAAGTGGAGAAGCTAGAGGGGTAAGTAACTCAGGATGATGAGTTTACGTCATCTTAATGTAATAGTATAAGCTAATATTATTGTACTAATCGGCGGTTGCTTCGTTGTTTTCTAGCATATATAATGATGAGTTGAGGCTGGTTAGACCCTACCTAAAAGTCGAAGCAATAGAACAAGAAATGAGACGTCATTTTTCTTCTTGGTTGAGCGAATATGTAAGTAGCTCGATAATTACTGGCCTCTTCTAATGCAACTGCGCAATAAATAACGTATTATCTCTTCTTTGATATTCAGGTCGATCGTCTAATTTCACCCGAGATTGAATTAATTAGAACTCTTGCCAAGGGACCAATTACTTTTGTTAAAATATGGCCAAGTTACTGTGTCAATGGCTTTCGGTTCAAGTCGACAAATGCTCCGATCAGAGATAGCTTCCTGGATCTTGACTCCACGAAAAATAGTTGTTTGTGTATCAAGTCTTCGAACTACAAAGACGTCGATCCAGGAAATGATTTCTTTGGCATCTTGCGAGAGATTGTGGAGTTGTCATATAATAATGGCATAGAACCTGCAAAGATCGTGTTGTTCAAGTGTGAATGGTTCGATCCGATTGAAAATTAAGGTTGGAAAATTGACAAGTATGGTCTTGTGGATATAAACTACAAGCGTAGATATCAAGGCTAAGAATCGTTTGTCCTAGCAACTCAGGCTCAGCTCGTGTACTTCACAGCTTATCCGAGACGGGAAGCAACGAAGTCTGACTGGTGGGCAGTATGCAAGACTAAAGCTAGAGATACTTTTGATGTTGACGAAAAAGCTTACCAGGAGGACGAGCTATCTCTTGTAACCAATATTGTCGATGTGGACTCCACGAAAGTTATGCATTACACGACACATAATGTAGAAGATGTAGAATTATCCGAAGAGGAAGATGAAGCCGACGAAGGCGAAGATGAAAGTGAAGATGAGGAGGAAGTGGAAGATGAGGTCGAGGAAGACGAACAAGATGATTATTCTGAAGATGATTGAGAGAGATATACTTATCTGAACTTAGATGTTTCTTCTAGAATATATTATCTGGACTTAGATGTTTATTTTAGAATGTATCATCATATGTTATCTTGGTTATTATCTTATCTTTGTTGTACTTTCATATTTCTAGTCTCTCTTATTTGTTGTACTTTCATATTTCTAGTCTCTATTATTTGTTGTATTATCATATGCTGTTATCAGGTATGGCAGGTCGTCGCGGATCGTTCCGAGGGGGACGACGAGGTCATGATCCTCCGGTACTTCCTACAGGTACTTCTAGAGGATGGAGTTTTCTTTCGGTACCTCCTACTGGTACCGACTCTGGATCCTCGTCGCCGATTACTCCTCCATATCGGACAGTAGTTGGGCCTGCTGAGACGACGTCACATGGCATATCTCCTGGGACGAGTAGTTCCAGGCCTGTTGAGAGTGCTCGCCCGTCTAGCGTTCCTGCTGCTGATACGACGATGGAGACGGATGAGCAGATGGCGGAGGCTGCACCGATGGCCGAGGCGGCTGCGCCGACGGTCGACCAGCATCATGCAGATGATGTGTGCGCACCTCCGGAGGAGAGGAGGACGAAGATCTGGGCCGACAGTATAAAGTAGGTGTTTTGGTTTATAATTTTTTTTGTTTTTATTATAAATTAACTTTTTTCATGAATATAATATGTCTGTATAGATATCGTCCTCCAGAGGTACAGAGACGTCTAGGCCACATGATGAGGCATAATTATGGTGTTGCTTGGATTAACTACTCTGATGCTCCGGACGAGAGGAAGGCCTACTGGTTTGCGTGCTTCAAGGTTAAAATATATTTGCTTTTAACATGAATCATATAATTTTTGCATATTATATATAACTGATAAATATTTGGTTTGCGCTCTTCTAGGATATGTTTTTCTATCCACCGTACCGGGCCGAGCTTATCGAAGGGATGTTTCCTGCCGTCGCTGCCAAGCTGATCCGCGACGCTATTAATGATCAAAAGGATCGTGATCGTACTGAAAAGCCGATCCAAGATTGGATCACCCCTGATCAGTAGAATGCGATGAAGGCTCGATTCGACGAGCCAAGGTACAATGAGAAGTCAGAGAAGGCCAAGGCGGCTAGGCAACATGCCTCGAAGTGGTACGGTGGGTCGATTTCGATGACGAAACATTTCCGTCGTCTGGTATGCCTTTCTCTTTTAGAAATATTATTTTAATACAAAATCGATAAATTATTACT
Organism: Iris pallida; assembly: GCA_029216955.1. Classification (NCBI taxonomy): domain Eukaryota; kingdom Viridiplantae; phylum Streptophyta; class Magnoliopsida; order Asparagales; family Iridaceae; genus Iris; species Iris pallida. The sequence goes on along the minus strand of JANAVB010023800.1, from coordinate 18,037,742 downwards.
AAGATAATATATTTAATTACAGGTAAGGAAGGTCGGTAACGCCGACATGGTGACCGTCTTCCTGGCCACCCATCGGAAGGGCGAAGACCATATTGACGAGAGGGCCGAGCAGACCTATGTAAGTATTACAATACGTTATCTTAATTTAATACTTCGTGTCAATTTTAATATAACTTAGTAAATATGATACAAATAAATATTCATGTAGTTAGTAATAATAAGTACATTAATTAGAAATTAGAAATTATAGAGTACTATCCATACTTTCTAGGCCGAGTAACAGAGGCTGCGGGAACGGGCGGCTGCTAGTGCACCTGATGTAGGAGAGGCCGGTACTTCCTCGCAGTCCACTCAAGCTCCATCGACGGACGAGCTGTGGATGACCGCCGTTGGTGGACTCCGTAGGGGTACGTACTACGGTACGGGATCCTATGGCACCCTAGTTGCGATCCAGTCCTCTAGGACATCTTCTGCTAGTGTGTATGGTCCACAGCCGTCCCAGGAGTCTGTCTGAGTCCACCAGATGATCGAGTCTCTCCGTGATGACCTGCTACGACGAATCAAGGAGCAGCCTCAGCATCCTACGGACGATCCTGCGCTGCTAGCACGATTGGATGCGCTCGACCGCGACATTATGGAGCTCATGGAGACGACTGAGAGGACAGAGTGCAGCATTGGAGGGTTAGAGCGCACGGTGACGGAGCTGCAGACAGGACAGGTGGCCATGGCCGAGAGGCTGAGATTGGCGCAGGATTCGATGGTCCAGAGCAGTGATAGAATGTTATCTATCATGGATTCATACCACCAGCGACTTACAGCGTTGGAGCGTGCTGGTCCTCCGGGTGCACCTTTATCGTCGTCAATCTGGTGCAGGAGGGGCACCGCATTAGAGCGTGCTGGTCCTCCGACTCCGCCTCCTCCACTGCCTTCTTCTTCGACACCGACTCCACCGACGTCACTGCCTGCTCTATCGGTATCGATTTCACTTGAGGAGTATGAGTTGTTCTTATCCCTTCGTCGCGGCGGTGCCCCTTCTGCACCAGATTCCTAGTAGTCCTAGTTAGGACTGTTTGTTTGTGTTTGTTTGATCCTTTGTTTGTGACTTGGATATTTGTTGGTTGTGTAGACTTGGATGTTTGGATCCAATTCTATTTGTTAGTTGTGTGTAGACTTTGGTTATTTGGTTGTAGACTTTGTTATTTGGTGTAGACTTGGTTATTTGGATACTTGTTGGTTGTGTCTATTCTATTTGTTAGATCTTATTCTATTTGTTGGATCCCATTATATTTGTTGCCTGCTACATTGTGTTATACTGTTGTTTATATTATTATTTATTTCAATTGCATGTTAATGTGCTTCTGTGGTTTACGTTTAGAAGTCAATCTAGGCCAAAGTCAACTCTTGGTCAACTCTGGTCAACCCTAGAAGTCAAAATAGGTCAACTATGGTCAAACTAGGTCCAACAAGTCTAAATTAGGTCAAACAAGTCATTCTAGGTCTAAACAAGTATAGGTTATGTTAACTAGGTTTAACAATCGTTCTAAGTCCTAACAAGTCTATATTAGTCTAATCAAGGCTAAACTAGCAAATGCTTGTATATCAAGCCCAAACAACCTATACAATACAAAGTCAAAACCAATATCACACAACCTATTATTGCATCTAGGCCTACACATGGAAATCACATATTACATACATATATATACATATAGGCTACCTATATGTATACCACACATACATATATATAATATATATATATATATATATATATATATATATATATATATATATATATATATATATATATAATGGTACACACACATAATATAATATATAGGATACCTACATATATACATAATATACTTAGATGTATATTACATACACATACATATTTATATACATTATATATATATATATATATATATATATATATATATATATATATATATATATATATATATATATTTTATATATTATAGAAAGATAGAGAGTTATAGAAAGATAGAGAGTTAGAAAGAGTGAGGTAAAGGGAGAGTGACAAGTGTGTGATAGAGAGTGAGTGTGTGTATGTAGGAGTGACTGAAACCTATGTATGTAGGGACTAAAACCTGTGTACAGTGAGGGAAAATGGTGTGTGTGTGTGATTGTGTGTCATTCACATGGGTGTGTGTGTATATGGCCTGTGTTCAGCAAAACAGGGAATGTGGACTGTTGGTTATGGTGTGTGTTATTGAATGTTCATTCCTGTTGGTTATAGAAAGATAGAGAGTTAGAAAGAGTGAGGTAAAGGGAGAGTGACAAGTGTGTGATAGAGAGTGAGTGTGTGTGTGTAGGAGTGACTGAAATCTACGTATGTAGGGACTAAAACCTGTGTACAGTGAGGGAAAACGGTGTGTGTGTGATTGTGTGTCATTCACATGGATGTGTGTGTATATGGCCTGTGTTCAGCAAAACAGGGAATGTGGACTGTTGGTTATGGTGTGTGTTATTGAGTGTTCATTCCTGTTGGTTATATGGTGTGTGTGTGTGTGTGTGTATATGGTGTGTGTTATTGAGTGTTCATTCCTGCTGGTTATGGATCAATCATTCAAATACTCAAACCTGGAATGTGGACTGTCAAGTCCTAATACCCAAGTAAAATCCAAACTGGGAATGAGGGGACTGTGCAGACCAAATCTATATATATATATATATATATATATATACATAGGAAGATAGAAAGAGTGAGGTAAAGGGAGAGTGACAAGTGTGTGATAGAGAGTGAGTGTGTGTGTGTGTGTGTAGGAGTGACTGAAACCTATATATGTAGGAACTGAAACCTGTGTATAGTGAGGGAAAATGGTGTGTGTGTGTGATTGTGTGTCATTCATATGGGTGTGTGTGTATATGGCCTGTGTTCAGCAAAATAAGGAATGTAGACTGTTGGTTATGGTGTGTGTTATTGAGCGTTCATTCCTGTTGGTTATATGGTGTGTGTGTGTATATAGTGTGTGTTATTGAGTGTTCATTCCTGTTGGTTATGGATCAATCATTCAAATACTCAAACCTGGAATGTGGACTGTCAAGTCCTAATACCCAAGTAAAATCTAAACTGGGAATGAGGGGACTGTGCAGACCAAATCTCAGGTTTACATATTCCAGATTTTGAAAAACAGTCCAATATTGGTAATGGTTATCTTTTTAAACTTCAGGGTGAAAAGGACATTCTGTATTTTATTTTTTTATTTTTTTTGCAGATTTAGCGACGTTTACCGATGTAAGTTTGCATCGGTAAACGTCGGTAAATCTGTAAAATTTTCAAGGGTACCAACGTTTACCGACGTCCTTATACGTCGGAGAACATCGGTGAACGTCGGTAATAATCCCAGGAATTACCGATATTTAGTGACATTTTAAACGACGGTAAACGTTGATAAATTCCCAGGATTTTACCAACGTGTAGCGACTTTAAACACGTCGCTAAACCACCGACGATACGACGGTAATCGTCGGTAAATTTACCGACGCGTAGCGACGTTAAACACGTCGCTAATCCACCGACGACACGACGGTGGACGTCGGTAATATACCGACGTATATATACGTCGGTAAACGTCGGTACTTGCGACGTTTGGCGACGTTTTGAAGATCAGCGACTTACGTTTCCGCGACAAGTCCAAAACGTCGGTAATTGCATCGATAAATATTTTTAGCGACGAAATTTATCGTTTTAGCGACGTCTTTAGGCATCGCTAAAATGACTTATTCTGGTAGTGCAAGCAAAATTCTAAAGTATCTATTTGGACAATGATTTCCAGTAATCTCCCGATGTTATAGATCGGAGATGGATGGTTCCAAGATCTAGAACTCAAGTAAAAAGTTTATAAAGAGTCCGAATTCTCGAAAAATGACTATCTCTGAAAATTTTCAAAAATTTCGGCAGAGTCTCCTTTGTATTTACTGATCAACCCGAAAAAATTCGGATACAAGCAAATACAAGGCAAAGATATATGGGCATGCTGACCCCTCCGGTGGAGCAACTCTCAACACCGGCCACATAATATAAATATCTGGGTACGCCGACCCCTTCGGTGGAGCAACTCTCAACACCGGCCACGCATTTCAATAATACAAAATAAAAAGCTTTCTTACCTTAGCAAGCAAGCAAGCATATATTTTATTCAAGGTTTTGCAAATGCTTTATCTAAACGCTATTCAAGTTCAAAGACAAAATGGTTGTTAGTAATATCGTGATATCAAATCATAATTTCTAGTTAAGTTATGTAAAGACATAAAGTAATAAGCGAAATGGAATGTAATACTACAACTAATTCAAGTGATGGCTAATTGGTCTTAACTTCAGTTTCAAAAGAAAAGACGATATTTGGGGCGTCAAAATAAATATCTAAGTAGTAGTGCAACTTACTCTCGTTCCTAAGGTTGATTTACAATCCAAGAGTGCAACATATTAGCCGAAAAGTTATGTCACCAAGTCACGTACGTATCCGGGTGCCAAAATGATTGTTTTTCTAGGTTAATAAAGTAAACATTTCTCTAATTAAGCATTAATTAATTTCTGGACATAATTGAATTAAAAATAAATATCAAATAATTCCATAAAACTTAGTTTGAAGATATTTAGATGCACTGTTGTGCAAGACCACCATGTTGGGCCAACTTCTTATTGAAATTAGTATGCATGCATGCATGTATATAAATATATATATATATATATATATATATATATATATATATATGTATATATATATATATATATATATGTATATATATATATATATATATATATATATATATATATATATATATATATATATATATATATATATATGAACCTTACAAGGAAATTAATCTTTTACAAACTTATATTACATGAAACTAACAAGAATTCATTCTAGCCCTCTATCATAATTATGTAAACTCATTATCTATGTAACAAGTAGGTAAAGTATATATATGAGGTAGAAATAAACTCTACACTACAACATACTTCATTCCAAAACTCAATGTCAACCAACAATTTATAAATACTTCCTTAAAATTTGGATGAAAGATTTATCATGAATTTTCTTGATGGAAAATTCAGGGAATGAAAAGGAAGTGGGGTGAGCTTGCCTTGATCCTTGGATGTTTCCCTTAGGAGAGAAATTCTCCCAAATCAGAACCTAATACATGAAAATTAAAATTGGGGTTAATCACAAAAACCTAGAAACAATTTGAAATGAATTGAGATAGGAAAAAGGGAAGAGGAATATGGAAGAGTGAAGAAAAGGTTGAGGGGGGGCTTGGTCGGCCGGCGGCGCCGGTGCCGGTTCAGCCCGCGGCAGCAGCACTAGCAGCAGCGGCAGCCGCAGCAAATGCAGCAGCAGCAGTAGTAGTAGTAAGGAGGGGGGAGATAAGGAGGAAGGAGATGAGAAGGAGAGGAGAAAAAGAAAGGAAGAACAAGAAGAAGAAGAAGGAGGAGAAGGAGGAGAAGAGTGTTTAACTGGAAAAGGAAGGAGAGGAGAATGAATGGGTCTCTTTCACATTCTTTTCATATAAAAGGATGCAACAATTAGAAATTTACCAAATTGCCCCTTGGGCTTTGTCATGAGAGGAGGATGCCACATGGCACCTCTTTATGCATGATTGCCACATATGTGGTTCATAAAAATGCAAAATCTGCATTTGCATGAGGGCCAAGGTGAAAGAGAAAATTGGTTTTTGAAAAAAAATTAATATAGGAAGAAATTTTTTTTTTGGAAGGTTGAAAATAAATAAACAATTTATATATATACATATATATAAAAGAATTGGCTATGACACTCTACCCACCTTAATTAAATTATGTTCTCGGAATTTAAGGAAATAAAAAATGGAAAGGAAAGGTGCTAAGTACCTTAATCATCGAATAGGGAGGGATAAAGTTGCCGCATCTAATCTTCTCTTTTCCAAGCAATGATTCTATTTGTTTGCGTCGGACCTCCTCATTTAACAAGTTACTTTTGACTGCCTACATCATGACGACTCCATCAGGCGCGGAGTTATTCACCGACACCACCAACGTCTCCCATTTTTCTAACAGAGAACTCAAGAGCAGTAGGACCTGAAGCTCATCATCAATCACCATCTTTATCGTAGATAGCTGATTGATGAGACCCTGAACCTCTTTCAGATGTTGTGCCACCGAGGCACCCTCTGTGTACTTCAAGTTAACAAGTTGGCGAATAATAAATGCCTTGTTGTCAGTCGTCTTCCTTTCGTACAGCGAATGCAGCTTCTTCCATAATGTTTTTGTCGAACTTTTCATGTACACGTGGTGAAAACACCAAATCATCCAACCATTGACGGATGAATCCAACGGCCTTCCGATTTAGTCGTTTCCAATCATCACCAGCTTTGTCCGTTGGCTTTGCGCTGTCGTCCTCCAACGGACCATGTAAGTCCTTGCACCAGAGTAGATGCTCCATCCTTGGATTCCAAATTGTCTAATTTTTCCCCTGTTAGGGTGATCATATGAGTGTTTACTGCTCCGTAGACATGGTTGTCAGAACCCCAAAGCTCTGATACCAATTGTTGGGCGAGTACGGAAGCGTTTACCAACGCACCTGATTAAAACTAACTCCTATCTAACGGACAACAAGCACAAGATAAAGATAAGTATATGGCAGTGACGTACGTCACCTGGACAAATTACAAGATTGACTCAGATAAAATTACAAGATTGACAAAACTCACGTTGAACCCTTTGTCCTAATAGGTTCAACCCCCTCACCACTCTCAAGAAAAAAAATAGAAGATTACAATTGAGATCACTCACCAACCACTACAACAAAAAACTCTTTTAATAACGCTCGATAAGACGTATTGATGACGCCTGATACCTAAGCGTTATCAAAGTTCGAAATACCTTTATTTCTATGATGATTTTGACTAATTCTAGGCTTTTTATGACGTTTATAAAACAAAGCATCATTAATAGTTTAGAGCGGTGGCAAACTTGTAATTAATAAACTTCCAACAAAACCCTTCACACCCGATCTTTTTCAGAGCTTCCCTTCCCCCCCTCTTCCCTCCTCTCCCTGAACCGTAAAATTTTCCAAACCCCTTTCAGTTTCTTGCTCATGTCCATCTCCCTGAACCCTAAAATTTTCCTAAACTCTAATCTTCTCCTTCTCTTCCTTCTTTCAACCTCCAACAAACCCTAAAATATTTCCTCTAGATCTGAGAATTTAGGGTTTTGGCGGGTGGAGCAGGGAGATCCGGAGTCCCACGACCCCGTCGTTCAAGATCCTCATAACCCGATACTGAACAGTGAGTTCAGTTCTCATTCCCAAACCAAATTTCGATCGGACAATCAAGAATCCGATCACTAAATCTTTTCTTCCTCCTTCCTTCGCCGCCTCTCACCACCTCGAGCGCCGACGAACTCAACGTCGCGGAGAGCTCCGACGGGCGGCAGATCGACCGACGGTCGGCTAAGCCACGTCGATCGGCACCTCGTGATGATTCCTATGGCCGAACACCACCACACGGTGCGTCCAGATCCGTTGAACGCTTCCCGGTCACCGACGGTCAGAATCTTCGAGTTCGTCGAATGGCGAAGATTCGAAGATGGTTCCGAGCATACTTTGGTGAATCGGTTCCTCTTCATCAATTCGTCTATTGAAAATACGATTTGATCATGAGATTGCTGGTAAAATTCTTAACCCAAACCCTTGATTTCAATTCGTTTCCTAAAGGCTGCTCTCTGATTCCCTAAAGATCCTGTCAAAATTCGGTTTGGAGAAGAAGACTTTGGAGCTGGGTTTTGGTCTCTGTGTTCCGTATTCTTCCTAACGAATCGAACCTCTCGTATGATCCCTAAACTCTATGAGAAATTTCTCGTCATAAATTGTTTGATTGAATGTTTGATTTCACCTCCAAAGTTAGAAAGAAGGAAACTGTCGTAATTCTCAATAGTGAATTATTTTCACGTTAAAGAAGTTGACAAGTTTCTCTTCAATGTTCTTCATCTTCATATAGCCTAAGATCGGATTCTACACTTCAAAACCAGCTTACAAAGGAAGCAGCTGAAGAGATGCAGCGTCTGATGGCATTAGTTCAATATACATCTGTAAGTGCTTGATTGGCCATCAAAATTATATTGGTAGCACAGTATTAATGAATTTATGTTCTCTATATACTCATAGTTACTAATGTCTGATCTAAATTGATTATGTACAAATGTTGATGTTGAAGTAATATTATATTGATTGTTTGATGCAATATTGATCTAAATTGACAGTCACAAGTTGCTCATATTCCATTCTTGGTACAATTTGGAAGTGCTTCTCTTGTCAGAACATTTGGCAATGTCTATACCTGTGTTAAGTGGTAGAGTGTCCTGGAGTTCCAATAGGAGAAAATTCTACTCTTCCGGATTCTGACACTTTGGACACAGGCACTGCATATTGATGTGAATCACCTGCGCATAACTATGGTTAATATGCTTTCAGTTCTTTTAATAACTATTTCAAATGATTGTGATATTTTTCAAATTGAACTATGAATCTGTGATATTGATGTATAATCCTATGCAAATTTTGTTCTTAATCTTGTACACTTTGTTAGGATGGCAAACTGAGGCTGTTGTGTTTTGGCCTCATGAAGAATAGCAGGGATGGGAAGAGCTATAGTACTAATTTGGCATTCACACCCCCAGAGTACCTCAGGATAGGTATACGTTCGATTCGTGTGTTGTTGGTCAGATCATGATCGAACGAAATCATCTTGGGGAGATGGAATAGAATAGGAAGCATTGTGATAGTTCTAAATTTTTTATCAGTATCATCTGTATTTTTTTGACAATTGTGTATCTATAGGGGATGCCATGCATGGCAATTGTCAAGAAATTTTCCCTCTATTATGCAATATGCTTTGTATTGAGAAGTATAGAACCTAAGTTTCTGAAACAAACTGACTTCTCATGGAACCTATTTGGCAGGGACAGTGACAGCAGAGAGTGTGGTGTACAGTTTTGGTACCCTCTTACTTGACCTTCTTAGCGGGAAGCACATTCCACCCAGCCATGTAAGTTGTTTCCTTTTCAAAGTTTTCATACATAGACATAGATATTGAAGTTAATTATATGAATGCTTGTTATTGTGTTAGTTCTGTACTGTTTTCTTAGTATGGAATGATAGGCAGTTGCTCCAAGTAACAAGATTCTACATCATCTTGTGGGACCATAAGATTAATTCTGGACAAGTATTGTTCTAGCTGAAGCATGTGCAAAGGGACCAAACATGTCATGTTAAAGGGTCGAAATCCTTTTTGTCCATAGTTGTTGGACTCACATAATGTGTTGCAGCGTCGTACATTCTTTCTTGTCTAGCTGGTGTCCCCATCATAAATTATCACTGAAACTTTGGAACATATGCATGACAAATACATCTTCATACCCATGTGAATAGCATCTATAGAATTGTATGACTCTGTTCATCATTTTTTTCTTATTCTTCTTTCAAATTATGTACTTGAAGGAAGTGAAGGAACGCCTTTTGTAGGTATATTTTTGCATAATGTTCATCTTTCTGCAGTATCTAGCTACTTCTACAATTTTTTCACTTGTGAAGTGATTAGTTCTATAGCTCCAGTAGAGTGCATTCTCTGGCCTTTATGAATTTGTTCTTTTCTTATGAAAACTACTACATGTTTATCCATATTTGTTAATCTGAAGGTGGATATTACTACGGCAAGATCAAGTTCCCTCCTGAATATCCATTCAAGCCTCCAAGTATCAGGTACTGATATTTCTATAATGTAAATAGTAAATACTTGTTAATCTGAAGGTGGATATTACTACGGCAAGATCAAGTTCCCTCCTGAATATCCATTCAAGCCTCCAAGTATCAGGTACTGATATCTCTATTGTTTCTGTGAGTACCATACAAGTCTAAGAATAACTATCAATCATGTCTTATTGTGTACTTTTTCTGGAGGTCAAAATTAAATAGTTTAGCCAGTAATCTTCATCAGTTTTTTTTAAAAATTATTAAATGCAAAGTTTTTAATGTAACCTAGAATTTATCTCGAGTAAATTATAGATCTTATATTTTCTGGTCCTGACTTTTTTTAACTGTGGAATGCAGCATTGTAACAGGCCTCTTGTCCTTTATGGTAAGTCTGTCATTACTCTGCTATCTATACACTATTTCTATCTTTTTAGATATGCAGCAGGAGAGAGTATAATTTTCTGAACGTTGACTTTGAATGGGCATGTGCGATACGTGTGGTTTATATAATTTCAGTATGTCAGATAGAAGGGAAAAAATTCTGGTGATTGTGATTGCATTTTTTCCCCAGATTTTTTGTTCTAAAATTTTTTTTCTTCGAATTTTTTTGGTTGAATCTCTGGATATGGGAAGAGGATGGAGAAAGTGGCAGGTGATGCAAGTGCTCCTTCCCTAGCAAGATTTTTACTCATCCCTCTGAACCTCTCACTTTCTCCCTTGCATCCCTCTTAAGATATGAGGTGGTCTTTTGGTAATATTTTTTTTTATCTTTTTCAGGGTTTTGCTATGTGATGCCGACAGTTTTGATGTGCTCAAAGTTGAAGCCAATGTACTAATAGTTTTGAGGGTCTACTTACTAGTAGTAGTTGTAAATATATGTATTTGGATGTCCTATTTTGAAAAAATGTAATGAAGATGGTGATATATATTATGTATATATTTGTAAATGGATTAAATGGTACTCTATAACATTTAGATGTTTTCTTGTGAATATGGTTCAAAATGAATGTTTTGAAATTGAATTGAGCAACATTGAGCATTGATCTATAATTTTTTGGAAAGTAATATATAAATGTGCAGAATTGAGCGTTATAAATGTGCTGAATTGAGTCTATACAGATTATCTATTCATAACGCTTTCAAACTACGCTGAAAATAAGTGTAGCAGAAACTCATCATATTCATGACGTTTTTATTTATGACGCTTTTAAAAAACATTTATAACACCCGTTTTCATCACACTTGCTTTGGAAAAAAAGCGTCATGATTTGTCATTAATGACGGTTTTTAGCCGTCATTAAAAGGTATTTCTGTTGTAGTGAACCCTTAGCAATCTTCCTAACCGAAGTTGGCGACTCATCGAATAGATCTTCTTCTTCCTTCTGTCTTGGATGACGAAGTCGTAAGAGCAAAGTACAGACTTTCTCTTAAATTTTTTTGTGGGCGAGCGCCTCGAATCTTCACTTTTGTGCTATGCTTTGTGCCTCCACCCTCACCCCATATATATAATGAGAAAAAAAACATATTTTAGTCATAATAGAATTTTCTAAATATAAACATAATATGAATCCTATTATGTCTAAAATATTCCATCAACATTCTATTTTAGATTATAACAGTATTCCTAAAATAAGAATCCTATTATACCTAAAATAGCACAACACCAATTATGGATATCCAAATCTAATCAAATTTAATTAGATTTAGATTCCATAAATATGTTGTTACCAAATTCAGATTAGACTCCAACAGCGCACAGAGGTCTGAGTATTGTGCTATAACATCGACTACCGGCCTGAAGTTACTTTGTTGCATCGTCATCTTCTTGATGATATGAGTGTCTCACTTATGATGGTATGAGTAATGTCTTCAACACTGTTATAATACTAGTGCTATTTAGATATCATCATCAATTTTGTCTTGTAATGCATTGAGATTGTCTGCAATTTTTTTGATATCATATTTCCTTTCTGGGATGATCTCCCTTTCATTATTAGTTTCATCTCAGCTCTACGTATATATTGTCGATTTCTTCGCCAAAAACCCAAACAATATTATAATGTTTTTTTATACGTTCATTTTTCAGACCTGTATTGTTTTATGAGTATAGCTAGACTATAATGTAGCTCTCACAAATATAGTTGGACTTGAGCTTAATCCGAAAATGGAAAAACTATATTTTTGGTCATGTTACAAACTTAAGTTTTAGTCACTCTTTATATATATTTTTGGTCGATGACTAACTAAAACTTAAATCTTACAAACATTCAGTGACAAAATATATAGTTCTTCCATCGAAAAATATTCATGGTTTTCTCGACCTAAATTTTTTTACTTTATACAATGTTTGGTACTTATCTGTACTTTTGTACCATGTATATACGAGATTGATTGTTGTTTATGCTGGCAACTATGTATCATGTATAGGAGATTGATTATTTTCTCAGAAAATTACTTCCATGACAACATTGTTTTGTGATATTGAAGGAGGGATAATAAATTTTATAAAATTCAGACGAAGATACAAGCAGCCAAACCGAATGATGATATATGCACAAGTATTGCCAAAAAAAGGGCAAGATGGCTTTAACCCGTCGTTCCACCATACCACTAAAATAAATGATAAGATGGCCACTATATTGCTATTACTACTAGCAGGATGCAGGATGGATGCTGCTGCTGCTTCTTCTTTTTTTTTATCTAAAGGGAGAATGGCCAAAGCAATAATAACTTTCCATTTCACCCTCCGACCTTCTATTTAAAGAGAGGGGCAAAAGCAAACGACCGATCTCTATTAAAAAAATACACTCGTACCTCCAAACCTAATGGTACGATCTGGATGTATCTCGCTAGACCTATTGATGTTCTGGTGCCACTTGTTGAGAGTGTTGGAGTGGATGGGATTCCCAACCTATGTGGAGAAGACCCGGAGTGCGATGAGTGCCGTCTGTGTGTCAGAGAAGCTCGGGAAGGTGACGAGGCCAGTCAGAGAAGCCGTAGAAGCTTGGGAGCTGCCAGAGGAGCTGCTGGAGAGAGGGGGCAGAGTTCGGGCCGAACTCTGCCCCAGGGGAGAGTTCTGGACGAACTCTGTCTCCCAGTTCCAGAAGTGTTATGTTGTCAGAACACAGAGTTCTGGCCGAACTCTATGCCAGGACAGAGTTCTGGCCGAACTCTGTGTGTCGGGACTGAAGCATTTTTCAGGATAATTTAATCACCGTTGGATCGTATCCCATGGTCCAGATTTTGCTGCGGATTAGGGGGTTTATACATGGTTATTTCTAACCCTAATCATAAGATAACATTGAAGAACAAGAGAGAGAGAAGAGGCAAGAGTGCCATTACAACTTTGGGAGAGAAGAAGGAGGAATGAAGGCCATTTTTGAAGAAGGATCGTGTTCGGATAATATCTACTCGTCGTCCTTGTTCTTCGTAGCTCTGTAATCATTATTCTTGCTCCTAAGTGTTGTGGGGATCTGATTTGGATTGGGAGAAGTTTGTAGAGGGTATAATCCTTTATTTCATTAGTAAAGGCTTCTCAGGGTTGGACTCTGATCGTCCCGTAGTTTTTTCTGCAAGGGTTTTCCACGTCAAAAATTCTCCATGTCTGCGTGGTTTGTTTTGGTGTTTTGGTTCGTGTGTTGTTTTGCTCGGTTCTCTCGCAGGTACTCTCTAGTTTGGGGAAAGGTTTCCGCATTTCTTTTCCAACAAAGTGGTATCAAAGACAGGTTCTGCAATTCAAAAGGGTGTCAGGAGTTGACAAAAAAACTAGAAAGGAGAGATAGACGCGAAGCCGGTGCGCATGGTGAACCTGAACGGCACCAACTATCACTATTAGCGGAGCAAGATGAAAGATTTATTGTTTGTCAAGAAGCTGTATTTGCCCGTATTTGCATCCGAGAAGCCCAATGATAAATCCGAGGAGGACTGAAAATTCGAGCATATACAGGTGTGCGGATATATCAGGCAGTTCGTTGACAAAAACGTGTACAACCACGTTGCTAATATTAAACACGCGAAGACGTTGTGGAATAAGATGGAATCTTTGTACGTAAAGAAGACCGGAGTAAACAAGTTGTTCCTGATCCAGATGATGATGGATCTGCGGTACAAAGATGGGGCGTCTATTACGGATCACTTGAGTGATTTCCAGGGTGTGGTTGACCAGCTGTCTTCAATAGAAGTCAAGTTCGACGACGAAGTTCAGGGACTATGGCTGCTATGTACATTGCCAGACTCGTGGAAGACCGTACGAGTATCTATGATCGCTTCTGCTCCAGAGGGCATGGTCAGTCTGGAGTTTGCCAAGAGTGGGGTGCTGAATGAAGAGATACGGAGACGTTCTCAGGGTACTTCATCCACATTCCACCACTCAGAGGCATTAGTTTCAGAGAGCCGCGGAAGGGGCAAAACCAGGGGTCCAGGTGGTGGCAGAGACAAGAGCAGGGGAAAGTCCAAGGGTCGGTACGAGGACTCGGAGTGTTACCACTGTGGCAAGAAGGGCCACATCAAGCGAAACTATTTCGCTTGGAAGAGAGAGAAGAAGGACGACAAGGGGAAACAAGATGAGAATACTACAGCGGCGGCCTCGATACATGGAGGCGATGTGATCGTCGTAGGTGATGAGGTTATCACAAATCTTACCTGCGATGATAATTCTTGGCTGGTAGACTCAGGGGCTTCGGCACACGTATCTCACAACAGGGCACTATTTGCCACATACACAATAGGCGACTGTGGAGTGTTGAAGATGGGCAATGGAGATGTGTCGAAGGCGATTGCCGTTGGAGATGTGCATTTGAGAACGAAGACGGGTACGGTTCTTATTCTCAAAGATGTTCGTCATGTCCCTGATATCCGTTTCAATATGGTGTCGGTTGGAAGGTTGGATGACGAGGGATTCTTTAGTCTCTTTGGGAATAGTCAGTAGAAGCTTTCCAGAGGTTCGATGGTGATTGCCAGAGAAAGCAAGAAGTTTGGTCTCTACTATATAGAGGGGAGCATACATAGGGTACAGGAGGTGAACACAGTCTGTGATGCATCTACCGAGTTATGGTACAGGCGGCTCGGCCATATCAGCGAGAAAGGGATGAGCTACTTGGTGAACAGGAAGGTGATTCCAGGGCTCAAGTCTACAAAGTTAGAGAAGTGTACGCACTGCTTAGCTGGGAAGCAAAATAGGGTGTCTTTCCAAAGTCACCCAAGTTCAAGGAAGTCGGCGTTGCTCGAGTTGATTCACTCGGATGTCTGCGGTCCTATGAAGGTAAAATCTATTGGTGGTACATCTTACTTTATAACTTTTATTGATGACTGTTCCAGGAAGGTTTGGATCTATGCCTTAAAGACCAAGGATCAGGTGCTGCCTACTTTCAAAGAGTTTCAGGCCCCTGTTGAAAGAGAGATGGGCAAGAAGTTATTGTGTGTTCGGTCCGACAACGGCGGCGAATACATCGGTCCCTTTGATGCATATTTTAGAGAGCAAGGGATACGACACCAGAAGACTCCGCCCAAGACACCTCAGCTCAATGGTATAGCGGAGCGCATGAACAGGACACTGATGGAGAGGGTACGGTATTTGCTGTCAGAAGCAAACTTGTTGGGCAGTTATTGGGGTGAGGCTCTTCTCACAGCTGCTTATGTTATTAATTTATCTCCTAGTACTCCTTTACAGGGTGATGTGCCTGATAAAGTATGTACGATAAAGAATCATCATACAATCACATGCGAGTATTTGGCTGTAAGGCCTTCGTGCATGTATCGAAGGATGAGAGGACAAAACTTGAGCCGAAGACGAGGCGATGCATCTTTGTCGGCTACGGTCGGGATGAGTTTGGCTATAGACTCTACGATCCGGTGGAAAGAAAGCTCTACAGAAGCAGGGACGTGGTGTTCGTCGAGGATCAGACCATGACCAATACTTAGGATTCCGAGACGCCTTCTGAGGCTGATGAATTGCCTGAGTTAGAGTCATTTCGTTTCGAGCAGTTTCCAGAGAACATCGCAGAGGATCCAATTATGGGGGAGCCAGTACATGGAGTTGCTTCCAACCTTGATCATAAGCCTGCTGATGGTGGTCAGGGTGTCCCTTAGGAGGATGAGCATATCGGGGAGGCAGTTCCTGATGAGGAGGAGGCTGTTGCTATACAGCCAGCACCAGTGGCTCCACTGAGAAGGAGCAACAGAGAGCGTCGACTATCTACGAGATACTCACTGGATGAGTATGTGCTATTGACTTACGGAGGAGAGCCCGAAAGTTTTGCAAAGGCTATGGAAGACAAACACATTCATGAGTGGATGGAGGCTATGCAGGAGGAGATGAGTTCCTTATACGCCAATTTCACTTATGAGCTGGTGCGATTGCCAAAGGACAAGAAGGCTTTGAAGAATCGATGGGTGTTTGAGTGAAGCAGACGGATGATGCTACTCGTCCTCAATACAAAGCGTGGCTGGTAGTTAAAGGCTATGGTCAGCAGAAAGGCATAGATTATGATGAGATCTTTTCGTCTGTCGTCAAGCATTCGTCTATTCGGGTGGTGCTAGCATTGGCAGCCAGTTTTGACTTGGAGGTCGAACAGATAGAAGTAAAGACGGTATTCCTCTACGGTCATCTTGAGGAGGAGTTATACATGGAGCAACCAGAGAGATTCTGTGAGAAGGACAAGTCACATTTGGTCTGTCGGTTGAGGAAGTGCTTGTATGGTCTGAAGCAAGCTCCGAGGCAGTGGTACAGAAAGTTCGAGTCATTTATGGGGGAGCATGGTTATGCACGGACGACGTCAGATTATTGTATGTTTGTGAGGTATTTTGTCGAGGATGATTTCAGTATTTTATTGCTCTATGTAGATGACATGCTATTAGTGGATCGGAATGCCACTAGGATAGCGGAGTTGAAGCGCCAACTGGACGCGGCCTTCTCTATGAAGGATTTGGGCACAGCAAAAACTATTCTTGGGATGTAGATCAGCCGAGAGAGAGAGTCCAAGCTGCTACATTTGTTCTAAAAAAGTACATTCACCGGGTACTTCAGCGTTTCGGAATGGACGGGTCGAAGAATGTGAGTTGCCCCCTTGCGGCCCACTTTAAGTTCACTGAGGAGCAGTGTCCATCTACCGAGGACAAAAAAGAAGATATGGAATGGGTTCAATATTGTCACCCTCGGTTTTTGTCATACATATTTTGGTATACGTGTACGTATCTCGGACTCGTATTTCGACTTGTCCTGACTGGCTAGCCTTGGGTTTTTTGCATTTGGCATGGGTTAGTTAGCATTTCCTGGTTGGTGTGGTTTATCTTGGCCTTGGCATGCATCGAATTTGGTTGGGTTTGATTTGGGTTAGCATGCAAACCCCTACCTACCACCATCCCTCATTTATTAACCCTACAACCCTCTCTCTTCTTATTCATTTCTCATTACAACTCTTCTTCTTCTTCTTCTTCATTTCTCCACCGACCACCCCAGTAGGCAAGTGCATCTTGTTTTTACTTGAGAACCCATTTTGATGGTCCCAATGGCTTCTTAGCATGATTCTAAACAACTTTAGAACTTGAAAATTTCTATTTTGGTGCATGGATTTTTGTAGATCTAGATTTTTAGTATTTTTGATCCTCATGGTTTTGATCTTCTAAACTTGGCTGTTTTTGAAAATAGAGAGTTCCATGTGGTGGGAGTTTCGATTTTATGCAAGTTTGGCTTTTGAATGGCTGGACTTCATCAAGTCTTGGCCGTGATGGGTTTACTTGAGTTTTTGAGTCCCATGGCTGCTTGTCTCGGCCTTGGAGGAGAAGACGAGCCATTTACGCACATGTTCATACGTGCTCGCATAGTAAATTTCCTTTATGCCCACGTTTTACGTGCCAGCGTAGCATTTTCCTCCTTTAACGTACACGTTTTCATGTGCCTGCGTAGCGTTTCCCTTTTACGCACACGCATTGCGTGCCAGCGTAACCCGTTCTACGTCGAGCTCATTCGAGCTCTACACAGGGGCTACCCCTACTCGCGTAGAGTCTCGCATGCGTAGTGTCTCACTCAGACGCTCGCGTGCGTAGAGTCTTGCATGTGTAGAGTCTCGCTAAGACGCTCACGTGCATAGAGTCCCGCTCGAGTGCTTGCTCGCGCAGAGGGCTGCTCGCGTAGGGTGATTGCTCGCGTAGAGGGGTCCTTCCTCGGTCTTGCTCGCGTAAAGCCATTTTTACGCTCGGGGCCCCTAGCCTAGCATAGTTTCTCTCGCGTAGAGGATTTGAGCCCCTATGCGCACCCGTTTGATTTATTGTTCTTGCACCTCTTGTCATGAGCTTGATAACCATGAATTGGTTAATGTGACTGGACCAATAATTAAACATAGCATGGTATGGCAAGTAACTGACATGACATGACAATACATGACTAGTAAGCATGATGGGAACTATTGAATGTTGTTGCGACGGCTAGTATGACATGACAAGAATAAATGACCTGGACACCGTGGATGATTGTGTTTGGACAAATAAACCAGTATTGTCTTGCATCATGTCTAGGGCAAGGATCCCTGAGTACCACGGTCAGGGGTACCTACTTAAACTGACTAAGGCTAATAACTAGAATAATCCAGTAGTAATGAAGAGATTTCCCAGCTACAGACAATTCCGTTATCTGGGCGCCCCATCCTGGGATCTGTAGCCAGCCGTCGAGTAGGGCACATTTCCAGTACACTATCATGTGTTGCACCCTTTAAGCTACTTAAGGGTATATACATTTTCTGGACGATGTACCCACATGAACTCAACCCCTAATTGCGTCTGGATAACCTGGATGGTCTACAGGGCTTGTGGCTGTGGAATAATCTCAGTACATCTTGCTAGTAACTAGGCCTGTGATAATCCTAGTTAGTTAATGTATCAAGCCATACTCATTGCTTGGCCGTGATTGATTGGATGGACTCTAATCCAGTCTAGTCTTGTCCTGATTATGTACAAGATTGTTACATGACCTGATTGCTTATGCTTTTACTTTATCGATAAATGGTGGGAAACCAAGTTCCGTTTAGACGAAGGGTTACAACCCCGGTCCTTGTTTGGTTTAAGGGTTGTAACTTGGTTATCTGAATAGTCCCATGGTTATCTTATCGTATATCATCATGATTTTCCATATTTCTAGTCTTTTATTATATAATTATGTTCTTGTGCTAATTGTTGGTTTTATTTCTTAAGTGAAGCCTCCTTTGTGGTACTTGCTCTTTCTGGGATCTGACCCAGCTGGTTTTGTATGGCTAGATACCGGAGCAGCTCCAGAGGATCTTCCTACCTTTCAGCCATATGGTGACCACCAGACGTAACCCTAGCAACGAGTGGGTTATATTTTGGCTCTTCCACTCTATTGTAAAAATATTCTTTTATGACATTTAGCCGACGAGCACGTGTTAGCTCGATTGCACTTTACTTACTGCCTGCCTACGGGCTGTAGCATGATTAACAAATCCTAGGGTTGATCATGTATGACTGAAATTCTTGCTAGTCTTCACATTTTGTATGACTAGCTTCATGATCATCAAAATATGTAATGTATGGAATGCCTTACTATTGTATATTTAGTGCTCTGACATCTTATAACTGCTGTAATTTTCTTGAGATTGAGACAATAGGCTTGTTCATGACCAAAAGAGACTGATGACTTGTAGTTAAACTCTCATGTATCTAGACAGCCATGACCGTATAGCAAGGTGGGTTGCACTTCAATATACGTAGCTGGCTGTGTCCGTCCTCGCTCTCCAGTATTCTTGTTCTGGGGCGTGACACATATGCTTCAGCTATGGGGAGCCTTATGTATGCTATGGTATGTACGAGGCCATACATCGCTCATACAGTTGGCACAGTTAGCAGGTATCTTTTAAATCCTGGAAGGGTACATTGAAGTACGGTCAAGTGGATTCTATGATATCTTCAGGGCACTGCTGATTGGAGACTTTCTTTTGGTGGTGACGAGCCAAAGTTGGTTGGGGATACTGACGCTGATATGGCTGGAGATGTAGACACGAGACGATCGACTTCGAGCTATGTGATGATGTTTGTCGGAGGAGCGGTATCGTGGCACCGCGCTTGCAGAAGTGTATAGCCTTGTCGACAACGGAGGCAAAATACATTGCGGCGATGGAGGCTTGCAAGGAGCTGTTGTGGATGAAGAAACTATTACAGGAAATAGGGCTGAAGGAAGAGCAGTATACTTTGCTTTGCGACAGTCAGAGTGTTATTCACCTTGTGAAGAACCAGACATTTTATAGTCAGTCCAAGCACATCGAGACTCGGTATCATTGGATACGGGATGTGGTTGAGAAGAAGGATACGGCGCTTGAGAAGGTTCATACTGATGACAATGGAGCGGACATGCTCACGAAGGTTCTACCAAGGGGAAGTTTGAGTACTGTAGGAAGATCGTCGGGATGACGATCTCCTCCACATAGTTGTGAAGTGGGAGATTTGTTGGAGTGGGTGGGGTTCCCAACCTATATGGAGAAGACCCCGGAGTGCGACGAGCGTCGTCTGTGTGTCAGCGAACCTAGGAGAGGTGACGAGGCCGGTCGGAGAAGCCGAAGAAGCTCGGGAGCTGCCAGAGGAGCTGCTGGAGAGAGAAGGGCAGAGTTCGGGCCGAACTCTGCCCCAGGGGAGAGTTCTGGCCGAACTCTGCCCCAGGGGAGAGTTCTGGCCGAACTCTGCCCCAGGGGAGAGTTCTGGCCGAACTCTACCTCCCAGTTCCAGAAGTGTTCTGTTTCGAGAACACAGAGTTCGGCCAGAACTCTGTGCCGAACTCTGTGCCAGGACAGAGTTCTGGCCGAACTCTGTGTGTCAGGGCTAAAACGTTTTCAGGGTCATTTAATCACCGTTGGATCGTATCCTACGGTTCAGGTTTTACTGGAGATTAGGGAGTTTATACATGGTTATTCCTAACCCTAATCATAAGACAACATTGAAGAACAAGAGAGAGAGAAGAGGCAAGAGTGCCATTGCAACTTTAGAAGAGAAAAAGGAGGATTGAAGGCCATTTTTGAAGGAGGATCATGTTCAGGTAATATCTACTCGTCGTCCTTGTTTTTCGTAGCTCTGTAATCATTATTCTTGCTCCTAAGTGTTGTGGGGATCCGATTTGGATCGGGAGAAGTTTGTTAAGGATGTAATCCTTTATTTCATTAGTGAAGGCTTCTCAGGGTTGGACTCCGATCGTCTCGTGGTTTTTCCTACAAGGATTTTCCACGTCAAAAATTCTCTGTGTCTGCATGGTTTGTTTTGGTGTTTTGGTTCATGCGTTGTTTTGCTCGGTTCTCTCGCAAGTACTCTCTAGTTTGGGGAAAGGTTTTCGTGTTTCTTTTTCCAACCGAGAGTGCGTTGTGACCCGAACCGGAGTTGGCCTATGAGGTGCGATATTGAATTATGCCCATATGCCTTAAAAGAGAATTCTCATATAAGGCATGAACTAATCTCAATTTTCTACACCACATGATCCCACCTCCTAACTCGTAATCGATGTGGGACTAAATTACCTACTCTATTGTCACCTCCTATTTGAACGCTCTACCGGAAACGAGATACAATCTAACAATCTCCACCTTACCTCGTTTTGGCTAGCCGAATAACCTTACCACCTTGCTAAATTTGTCCGTTTCTGCTAGCCGAACAACCTTAACTCGTAATAGATGTCCCAATCAGCACTCGTCCTTGATCTCTGCTCGTATCCTCCAATCCCTAAAATTTTGACCTGATCACATGCTTGTATCTTTGATCTGTCCTGGTCCTTCCTTATTATTTTCTGTGTCGTCTTCTTTAGCGGCATTGCTCCTGGTCCGGCCAATTAGCCGAAAGGATCTCGATGAGTACTCCCGCAGCAAGAGGATCAGGCTCAGCACTCAGGAGAAGCTTCCTGAGTCATGCTTCCCGGAGATCCAGAACCCCCAGTACAGCTAGCCAAGCCTACGAGGCAGGATGATGGTGTATTTGTTGGACTCATCAGGGAGTTTCTTATATTACTTGATCGTCGAGGGGATGTATTGCACCAGACAGTACAAGATGCTTTGAACAGAGGTGGTCATCAAGGTAACAGTGCGGCCAACAGCTTCAAGCGCTTGAACCCTCCCTTCTTCGATGGTAGCGAAGATGCTATTGCCGCAGATGCTTGGCTGCAGGATACTGAGGTTATTCTAGAAGCAGCCAGGACTCCAGAAGACGAGAAGGTGGCCGTGGTGCGCCTGCAATTATTGGATTTGGCCTGCAGCTGGTGGACGGCACAGGCCGTTGGATTAGTGGCACCTATTGCATGGACAGTATTTTGTGAGAGATTCCAGACCAAGTACTTTGACGCTGTAGCTCGGTATGATCTACAGACGAGGTTTACCAACTTGAAGCAGATGGACAGGATGGTCGATGGATATGCGATCGAGTTTTTCAGGCTTAGTCGGTTTGCTTCCACCTTGGTAGCAACCGAGTTCGACAGGGCTCAGCGGTTCCAGCAGGGACTCCACCTAGAGATTTTACTGGCGGTGGAGCAGTTTGAGTATTAGACTTTCGATGCAGTATTGAGAGCAGCTAGGAGGCATGAGTATACCTCCCAGAGGATTGTGGACCAGACCAGAAGTCAGAGGCGGTCTCATGGCCAGATGAACCAGTCTTCAGTACCAGCCCCGGCTGCTAGGGCTTTGACCATTGGAGCTCCGAGACGGACGGCTTCCGTTGCGTCGACTCAGTATTCGATCCCGGTATATCCTTATCAGCCACAACAAAAGCTGTCTTCCGCAATAAGTTACACTTATTGTGGGAAGCCAGGGCATGTGGTGTCAGAATATCGTAGAGCAAAGGAATTGTGCTTGGCTTGTGGGGCGCCGGACCACAGGGTTGGGAACTGTCCGAATAGGGGGAGTTCATCTTCTTCGACCTTTTCTAGTCCCTCGGTTAGGGGGCCAGCCCCAGTACCAGTTCAGCAGCAGCAACAACACCCGTTTCCGAGGCCCTTGCCGCCTCAGACCCAAGCCTTTCAGCAGCAGAACCCCCAGCAATATGCGCAAGTCCAAGCTTAAACCCAGAACCGCCAGAGAGGTTTCCAGCAGAGGGGACCAGCACCTAGAAGGCAAGGTCAAGTGATGGCTTTGACCGTGGAGGAGGAGTTAGCATCAGGTGAGGTATTGGCAGGTACTATTCTCGTCAACTCCTTCCCAACATCAGCGTTATTTGATTCTGGTGCATCGTATTCATTTATGTCTGCACGATTCGCGACACAGATAGGACTAGAGCCTGAGTCATTATCAGTAAGGCTCAATATACTTACTGGTAACGGACTTGTGGGAGTAGATAGAGTGTTTTCCTCGTGTCGGATCGTAGTTAGCGGTAGAGAGTTTCCCGCTTGATTGATAGAATTCTCGATGGCCGATTATGATATGCTCTTAGGGATAGATTGGTTGAGGGATCAGTATGCTAGAATAGATTGCCATATCGGCAAGATTATTTTTAGTATTCCTGGTGAGACAGAGTTTTTATTTTTTTGAGGCAGAATAGAACCTTCTCCTCCAGTATTTTGGATGACAGTGGCAGCGACAGTTCGATTTCCCAGAGTTGTAGAAGAGTTTCCCGATGTTTTCCTCGAGGAGCTTCCAGGTATGTCAGCAGAGAGAGAGATCGAGTTTACCATAGACTTGATCCCCGGAACAGCACTAGTGTCAGAGAGTCTACCGGATGGTACCGTCAAAATTAGAGATCATGTATAAGATGATTGAAGAACTCAGGACCAAGGGATTCATCCGTGCTAGTGGACCGCCTTGGGGAGCCCCAATGCTTCTTGTGAAAAAGAAGGATGGTACGTCCCGATTATGTGTTGACTATCATACCTTGAACTCAGTAACAATCAAGTACAGATATCCTCTCCCGAGGATAGATGACTTGTTTGATCAACTCAAAGGGGCGTCCGTATTTTAGAAGACTGGCTTGCGATCAGGATACCACCAGATCAGAGTCAGAGAGCAGGACATCCCGAAGACGGCATTTAGATCCAGGTATGGGTATTGAGAGTTTCTTATTATACCATTTGGGGCAACCAATGCGCCGGCTGTAGTCATGGACCTCATGAATCGTATCTTCATGCCTTATTTGGATCAGTTCATGATTGTGTTCATAGACGACATCCTGGTCTACAGCAAGAGTAAAGCGGAGCATGAGCAATATCTCAGAGTTGTCCTCCAGATTCTCAGAGAGCACCTGTTGTATGCGAAGTTCAGTAAATGTGAGTTCTGGCTCGATCGCATTTCATACTTGGGTCATATCATTACCAGAGGTGGAGTAGAAGTAGATCCCCAGAAGATCGTGGCTATTGAGACGTGGCCAGTACCCAGCACAGTTGTAGAAGTTTGTAGTTTTCTTGGCTTGGCCGGCTATTATCAAGGATTTGTTTCAGGCTTTGCACGGATTTCAGCACCTATGACCCAGTTGACCCGCAAGGATGTGCAGTTTTCTAGGACAACAGAATGTCAGGATTCTTTTAAGAAATTGAAGCGAGGCTTGATGACGGCACCCATTCTCACACTTCCAGATGGAACCGGGGGATTTTCAGTATATTGTGATGCTTTAGACAGAGGTTTAGGATGTGTTTTGATGCAGCATGGGAAGGTAATGGCTTACGCGTCACGTCAACTTCGTGATTATGAGAGGAATTACCCGACCCATGACTTAGAACTGGCAGCAGTAGTGTTTGCACTTAAGTTGTGGAGGCACTACTTGTATGGAGATAGGGTAAAGATTTTCACCGACCACAAGAGCCTAAAGTATATGTTTACCCAGAAGGATCTTAACATGCGTCAGAGGAGATGTCTAGAGCTACTTGTGGATTATGACATCAACCTGCAGTATCATCCTGGAAAGGCCAACGTTGTTGCAGATGCATTGAGTAGGAGAGCCGGAGTTTATTTTCTAACAGCACAACCAGAGTTGTTAGCAGATCATCAAAAAATGGGTATAGAGGTTGTCCTTCCTACAAATGTGGCATTGATGGCCAGTATGAAAGTTCAGTCCAGTATAGTTGAGATGATCAAGTTAGCTCAGTCCGCGGATTCTAAGCTTCTGCGGCTTAGGGCAGAATGTGCAGCAGGACGAAGACCAGGGTTATGTATCCATGAGGACGGTACACTTTGACATGGGAGGCGCCTTTGTGTACCTAGTGGTGATATCAGGCAGGAGATCATGGCAGAAGCTCACAGTTCTCAGTATTCGATTCATCCGGATGGTACGAAGATGTATCGTAATATCCGACAGTATTTTTGGCGGAATGGCATGAAGAGGAAGATAGCCCGGTTTGTCTCTCGATGTTTAGTTTGCCAACAAGTTAAAGCTGAATATCAGAGACCGACTGGACTTCATCAATCTTTACCGATCCCAGAATGAAAATAGGAGCACATTACCATAGATTTTGTAACTAGATTACCTAGATCCCCATCTGGGAGAGATGCTATCTGGATTATAGTCGACAGACTCACCAAGGTAGCTCATTTTATCCCTTTCAGAATCGGTCAGTCGACAGATCAGCTTGTAGAGATTTACCTCAGGCAGATAGTCAGGTTGTATGGAGTACCAGTCAGTATTGTATCCGACAGAGATTCAAGATTCATATCGTATTTTTGGTAGAGTCTTCAGAAAAGTTTGGGGACTCGTCTCAAGTTCAGTTCAGCTTATCATCCGCAGACAAATGGTCAGTCAGAACCACGATCCAGACTCTTGAAGATATGTTGCGTTCATGTACACTCGACTTCGGTGGTGCGTAGGAAGATCACATGCATCTTGTGGAATTCTCTTATAATAACAGTTTCCAAGCCAGTATACAGATGGCACCTTTTAAGGCATTGTATGGCAGGAAGTGCAGATCTCTGTTAGCATAGGATGATATCGGTGAGAGGTAAATGCTTGGTCCCGAGATGGTGACGCAGACTATTGAGGTGGTCAGACAAGTCAGAGATCATCTTTGAGTTGCACAAGATTGCCAGCGTCATTGGACCCATTCTCATCGGCGTCCCCTTGAATTTCCTGTCGGCGACCATGTATTCCTTAGGATCTCGCCTACCCGTGACGTCATTCGTTTCGGCGTGCGAAAAAAGCTTAGTCCTAGGTATATAGGGCCCTTCGACATTCTGGAGCGAGTAGGTGATGTGTCCTATCGTCTCGCTCTTCCGCCGTCGTTACGTGAGGTGCATGATGTCTTCCATGTATCCCAATTGTGACGGTATATCCCGAATATGAGTCATGTCATTGATCATTTGGAATTGGTTGTTGGTACCAACCTTTCGTATGCGGGGAGACCCGTATCCATATTGGACCGAAGAGAGAAGATACTCAAGAACAAGACTATCAAGTTAGTCTGTGTTGCTTGGGGTCATCACTCTTTGGGTGAGTCAATGTGGGAGCGTGAAGATGACATCTGATCGCGATATTCTGACCTGTTTGACTCGTGAGGTATAATGTCTTCCTTATGCCTCATGCATTCGATTCCTTGCTTGCATGATTGATTGTTTGATTGATTGCTTAGTTATATCTTGCTTGTGATTAGTGTAGCTTGCTCGACATCTCTAGCCTCTTGATTAAATTTTGAGGACGAAATTCTTTTAAGGTGGGTAGAGTTGTCACCCTCGGTTTTTGTCATACGTATTTTGGTATACGTGTACGTATCTCGGACCCATATTTCGACTTGTCCTGACTGGCTAGCCTTGGGTTTTTTGCATTTGGCATGGGTTAGTTAGCATTTCCTGGTTGGTGTGGTTTATCTTGGCCTTGGCATGCATCGGGTTTGGTTGGGTTCGGTTTGGGTTAGCATACAAACCCCTACCTACCACCATCCCCCATTTATTAACCCAACAACCCTTCTCTCTCCTTATTCCTTTCTCATTACTACTCTTCTTCTTCTTTATTTCCCCACCGACCACCCCAGTAGGCAAGTGCATCTTGCTTTCACTTGAGAACCCATTTTGATGGTCCCAATGGCTTCTTAGCATGATTCTAAACAACTTTAGAACTTTAAGATTTCTATTTTGGTGCATGGATTTTTGTAAATCTAGATTTTTAGTATTTTTGATCCTCATGGTTTTAATCTTCTAAACTTGGCTGTTTTTGAAAATGGAGAGTTCCATGTGGTGGAAGTTTCAATTTTACGCAAGTTTGGCTTTTGAATGGCTAGACTTCATCAAGTCTTGGCCGTGATGGGCTTTTTTGAGTTTTTGAGTCCCATGGCTGCTTGTCTCGGCCTTGGGGGAGAAGACGAGCCCTTTACGCACACGTTCATACGTGCTCGTGTAGTAACTTTCCTTTATGCCCACGTTTTACGTGCCAGCGTAGCATTTTCCTTATTTTACGCACACGTTTTCACGTGCTTGCGTAGCATTTTCCTTTTTACGCACACGCATTGCGTGCCAGCGTAATCCGTTCTACGCCGAACTCATTCGAGCTCTACGTAGGGGCTACCCCCGCTCGCATAGAGTCTCGCGTGCGTAGAGTCTAGCTCAGACGCTCGCGTGCGTAGAGTCTCACGTGTGTAGAGTCTCGCTTAGACGCTCGCATGCGTAGAATCCTGCTCGAGTGCTTGCTCACGCAGAGGGCTGCTCGCGTAGGGTGATTGCTTGCGTAGAGGGGTCCTTCCTCGGTCTTGCTCGCGTAAAGCCATTTTTATGCTCGGGGCCCCTAGCCTAGCGTAGTTTCTCTCGCGTAGAGGCTTTGAGCCCCTATGCGCACCCGTTTGCTTTATTATTCTTGCACCTCTTGTCATGAGCTCGATAACCACGAATTGATTGATGTGACTGGACCAATAATTGAACATAGCATGGTATGGCAAGTAACTGACATGACATGACATGACAAGACATGACTAGTAAGCATGATGGGAACTATTGAATGCTGTTGCGATGACTAGCATGACATGACAAGAATAAATGACCTGGATACCGTGGATGATTATGTTTGTATAAATGAATCAGTACTGTCTTGCATCATGTCTAGGGCAAGGATCCCTGAGTACCACGGTCAGGGGTACCTACTTAAACTGACTAAGGCTAATAACTAGAATAATCCAGTAGTCATAAAGAGATTTCCCAGCTACAGGCAATCCCGTTATCTGGACGCCCTATCATGGGATCTGTAGTCTGTCGTCGAGTAGGGCACATTTCCAGTACACTGTCATGTGTTGCACACTTCAAGCTACTTAAGGGTACATGCGTTTCCTGGACGATGTACCCACATGAACTCAACCCCTAATTGCGTCTGAATAACCTGGATGGTCTGTACGGATTGTGGATGTTGAATAATCTCAGTACATCTTGCTAGTAACTAGGCCTGTGATAACCCTAGTTAGTTAATGTATCAAGCCGTACTCATTGCTTGGCCGTAATTGATTGGATGGAGTCTAATCCAGTCTAGTCTTGTTCTGATCTTGTACAAGATTGTTACATGACCAGATTGCTTATGCTTTTACTTTATCAATAAATGGTGGAAAACCAAGTTTCGTTCAGACGAAGGGTTACAACCCCGGTCCTTGTTTGGTTTAAGGGTTGTAACTTGGTTATCTGAATAGTCCCATGTTTATCTTAACGTATATCATCATGATTTTCCATATTTCTACTCTTTAATTATATAATTATGTTCTTGTGCTAATTGCTGGTTTTAGTTCTTAAGTGAAGCCTCACTTGTGGCACTTGCTCTTTCTGTGATCTGACCCAGCTGGATTTGTATGGCCAGATACCGAAGCAGCTCCAGAGGATCTCCCTACCTTCCAACCAGATAGTGACCACCAGGTGTAACCCTGGCAACGAGTGGGTTATATTTTGGCTCTCCCACTCTATTGTAAAGATATTCTTTTGAGGTGTTTAGCCGACGAGCACGTGTTAGCTCGATTGCACTTTACTTACTGTCTGCCTACGGGCTGTAGCATGATTAACAAATCCTAGGGTTGATCATGTATGGCTGAAACTCTTGCTAGTCTTCACATTTTGTATGACTAGCTTCATGATCATCAAAATATGTAATGTATGGGATGCCTTACTATTGTATATTTGGTTCTCTGACATCTTATAACTGCTGTAATTTGCTTGAGATTGAGACAATAGGCTTGTTCATGACCAAAAGAGACTGATAGCTTGTAGTTAAATCCTCATATATCTAGACAGCCGTGACCGTATAACGAGGTGGGTTGTACTTCAATATACGTATCTGGCTGTGCCCGCCCTCGCTCTCCAGTATTCTGGTTCTGGGATGTGACACATATGCTTCAGCTGTGGGAAGCCTTATGTATGCTACGGTGTGTACGAGGCCAGACATCGCTTATGTAGTTGGCACAGTTAACAGGTATCTTTCAAATCATGGAAGGGTACATTAGAGTGCGGCCAAGTGAATTCTATGATATCTTCAGGGCACTGCTGATTGGAGACTTTCTTTTGGTGGTGACGAGCCAAAGCTGGTTGGGTATACTGACGCTGATATGGCTGGAGATGTAGACACGAGGCGATCGACTTCAGACTATCTGATAAAGTTTGCCGAAGGAGCGGTATCGTAGCAGTCGCGATTGCAGAAGTGTGTTGCCTTGTCGACGACGGAGACGGAATACATTGCAGCGATGGAGGCTTACAAGGAGCTGCTGTGGATGAGAAAACTGTTACAGGAAATAGGACTGAAGGAAGAGCAGTATATTTTGCTTTGCGACAGTCAGAGTGCTATTCATCTTGTGAATAACCAGACATTTTATAGTCGGTCCAAGCACATCGAGACTTGGTATCGTTGGATACGGGATGTAGTTGAGAAGAAGGATACGGCGCTTGAGAAGGTTCATACTTATGACAATTGAGCGGACATACTCACGAAGGTTCTACCAAGGAGAAGTTTGAGTACTGCAGGCAGATCATCGGGATGACGACCTCCTCTACATAGTTGTGAAGGAGAAGATTTGTTGGAGTGGGTGGGGTTTCCAACCTATGTGGAGAAGACCCCAGAGTGCGACGAGCGCCGTCTGTGTGTCAGAGAAGCTCGGAGAGCTGGCGAGACCAATCGGAGAAGCCGAAGAAGCTCGGGAGCTGCTGGAGAGAGGGGGCAGAGTTCGGGCCGAACTCTACCTCCTAGTTCCAGAAGTGTTCTGTTGCCAGAACACAGAGTTCTGGCCGAACTCTGTGCCAGGACAGAGTTCTGGCAGAACTCTGTATGCGGGGCTGAAGCATTTTCAGGGTGATTTAATCACCGTTGGATCGTATCCTACCGTCCAGGTCTTGCTGCGGATTAGGGGGTTTATACATGGTTATTCTAACCCTAATCATAAGACAACATTGAAGAACAAGAGAGAGAGAAGAAGCAAGAGTGCCATTGCAACTTTGGGAGAGAAGGAGGATTGATGGCCATTTTCGAAGGAGGATCATGTCCGGGTAATATCTACTCGTCGTCCTTGTTCTTCATAGCTCTGTAATCATTATTCTTGCTCCTAAGTGTTGTGGGGATCCGATTTGGATCGGGAGAAGTTTATAGAGGATGTAATCCTTTATTTCATTAGTGAAGGCTTCTCAGGGTTGGACTCCGATCGTCCCGTGGTTTTTCCCGTAAGGGTTTTCCACGTCAAAAATTCTCTGTGTCTGCGTGGTTTGTTTTGGTTCGTGCATTGTTTTGCTCGGTTCTCTCGCAGGTGCTCTTTAGTTTGGGAAAATATTTTTGCGTTTCTTTCCCAACAAAGAGTGCGTTGTGACCCAAATCGGAGTTGTCCTATGAGGTACGATATTGAATTGTATCCATATGCCTTAAAAGAGAATTCTCATGTAAGGCATGAACTAATCTCAATTATCTACACCACATGATCCCACCTCCTAACTCATAATCGATGTGGGACTAAATTACCAACTCCATTGTCACCCTCTATTTGAATGCTCTATCGGAAACGAGATACAATCTAACAATCTCCACCTTACCTCGTTTTGGCTAGCCAAATAACCTTACCACTTTACTAAATTTGTCCGTTTTCGCTGGCTGAACAACCTTAACACCACTGCGGCCTTTTTACTCGTTCCTGTCAGTGTCATGCCCCAGAACCAGAATACCGGAGAACGGGAGAATGACTCAGCCAGCTACGTATTACGGGTAGATGAATACCGTATAATATGATCAATATTGTCTAACAGACAAGGGGGTGCATACTACATGAAAGTCTCACAAGGGTTACTCGACATCTATTGTCTCAATCATTCAATCAAGAAGCAGTAATAGAGAACATGTAAGATAAAGTAGTAAGGCATCCCAAATGCTCAGTCAAAATGTTCTTGAGGTTTGGCTTTACAAAACATAGCCAAATGATATAACAAGTTATACACAATCGTTATCAGCTACAGTCTGACTTAGTTACAATTATGTAAAAGTAAATGCAAGACTATCCGACTAACATGTCGGTGCCAAGAGGCAAAATATAAAGTAAGTAGCAAAACGAGCAGGAAAACAAGAAACCCACTCGTATCCTCCTGCGATCATCCCTCTAGTATTGACCATCTTGGAGGTAGAAGTAAGCTGAGTCCTCGGGAACTGGCTCTAAATCTGGCCATACAAAACCAGAGAGGTTAGACCTCTAATAGCAAGTACCACAAGGAAGCACGACATGAGAACTAAAACCAGTGGTATGAGTTAAGAATATGATAAATAAGTCTCCGCTTGCTACTGGAATTCACACAACATCACGACACTTCAAACCAACTTTCCAACCAAACAAGGACAGAAGTTGATCCGTCATGTCCTGACATTTTGATCATCACAGTAGTTAACAGAGTAGGTACAGTACACAAAAAAATCAATTTAAATGGTAATGTGACTACTACGGCTTGCTAACTGTAAGTTTCAAGTTGTCCAGGAAATATGAAATAAGGGATTCCTCAGTTCTTACTATGTACAAGTAAGGCTAGTCTATCCAATAATCAATTGTTCCAATCATGAATTAGACGAGTCCTAGCGGGACGCCCGTCATCAATATATGTAAAAATATAAGCAGATACCACTCCCTGCCCGTGTGGCAGATTTACAGTATCTTTGGGAACCAGCCGGCATGTCAGGACACTATTTGTCACGAGATGGCTGCTATATAAGAACTCAGGAATCCACTCTCTCCATGCAATCATTATTTTATTTAGCTTAATAGTCCCTATGTTGATTGAAATCTCATGCCGTGGATCATGGTCATTCAGAATGAGTACTTCCATACAGAGTACGATATGTACAACTCTACAACGATGCCCGTACGGTTAGGTTGTAGGTCTTACATAGCGTAATACAACAATCAAACCTAGCCACGGAATAATCATGCCTTGACTGTAAGATACACATGCTGCTTTTGCAGGAAAAGGGAAGTCAACATGTGTCCATATGCCAATGTTCGGATCGGCTAGTCGATTGTAATAGTTCATACATGAACGTGTCTTATTCAATTTTAATAAGACGACTAGCCAGTCTCTTACTAAGAACGCATGATCAATCATTAGTCGAGGTAACAATCAATGTCAATTCATGATAAGGCATAAAAGTCAACTAGCATTTGGTATGGTCGAGTCTATAACTCTCAGGGTTAAGCTCCAGTCATTCTGGGTATCCATAAACCAATCGAGACATAGGGCACATTCCACACAACAATATGTATTAAAAACACTAACATATCATAAGTATATCGAGTTCATGTCGAAAGGCGTAAGGATATTATAAGGGGTGCCATGTGCCTAAGGAGTGCGCTCAATGAAATACGCTAAGCCAGAGGGAAGTTTACGCAGTTTACGCATGAAGGAATAAAGCTTACGCGTAAAGGAGTACGCCCAATGAAATGTGCGTAAAACTCATCTTACGCCAAGCCAGAGGAGTACGCGTAAAGGAGTACGCGTAAAGAATAGAGTTACGCATGAAACTTGCATGCGTAAAGGGTCGAGTTATGCGTAAAGCTTGTACGCGTAAAGAGTTAAAGTTTACGCATGAATGAATACACGTAAAGAATAGTATTACGCACGCAAAGGATGTACGCATAAAGAAATAACATCACGCGTGAACAAATACGCGTAAAGAATAAAGTTACGCGTGAAACATTGTACGCGTAAAGAATAACGTTACGCGTAAACTAGTACGTTAAGAGAATAACATTGCGCGTAAACTTGTACGCGTAAGAGAATAACATTACGCGTGGAGGAAATAAATACGTCTGAACTTGTACGCGTAAAGAGTAACATTACGCGTAAAGGAATACGCGTAAAGAAGTAGGACATTATGTTACGCATAAATTAGTTCGCGTAAAGAAATAACATTACGCGTGAAGAAATACACGTAAAGGAAATATGCCAAGCCAGAGTAGACTTGCGTAATCCAGATTCACGCTGACACGAATGATCGTGGGCGTAGAGCTTGATATTACGCGGACACGTAAAACGTGGGCGTAGAGAACCTCTCGAACTCCAATTCCATGAAACCTTCAATCGAAGCCAAAAATGGGACTTTCATGGATCAAAATGGGGTATAACACAAATCTCAACAACCTGAACTGCTCAAAATTTGAAAATAAGAAAGTTTGAGAGATCAAAACCATTAAAATCCGAAAATAGCAATTTCTAGATCTACAAAAATAAAACTCTCTAAATGGAAAATGTCAAGTTCTAAACTATCTTAGAATCATGAAAGAAAGATAAATGAACCATAAAAATGGGTTCTCATATGGAAGCAGGATGCACTTGCATATGCTCTTGGTAGGTGGAGAGAGTTATGAGGAAGAAGAAGAGTAAATGAGAATGAATGAAGAGAGAGAAAGGGTTGGACTTTAAATGGAGATGGTGGCAGGTGGTTGATTGGGTTCATGATGAACCACCAAAGCAAACCAACCCAAGCCAAACCCAAAAGCAAAAACAAAAGCAAAAAATAAAATACAGAAAAATAATTAGCGTAAAATTAAAGGAATTAAATATAGAATAAATGTATAATAAATATTAAATAAATACATTCAAACAGTACACATATTAAAATATGCATTCTGGGAACGGGAAGTGACATCTCTATCCTCCTTAGAAAAATTTCGTCCTCGAAATTTCAAATCCAAGCAGGATAGAAATATCAAAGCTAAACTAATCCAAGTACAAGAAATTTTAGCGAGCAAGCAGTCATCTTACAATATCAATATCAAGTAATAAATATATATATATATATATATATATATATATATATATATATATATATATATATATATATATATATATCAATCTACGATATCAAGCAATTTCTATTCGTAGGGTGATAAGCATGAGGAATCAAGACAAATCAAGGTACACGAAAAGAAATATACCTTGTGAGCCAAATAGGTGCGTATACCGTGATCGGATATCATCCTTACGTTCCCACGTTGACTCTCCTAAGGAGTGATGAACCCAAGCAACTCAGACAAGGCTAATTGTTCGATTATTGAGTATCTTCTCCCTTCGGTCCAAAATGGACACCGGCTATTCCTCGTAAAACAAGTTGGTACCAACAACCAGCTCAGAATGATCGAGGATATGGCTTGGGTCTGTTACATACCTACGCAACTAAGATACATGAAATACATTATGCACCTCTCGTAACGAAGGTGGAAGGGATAAACGATAAGCAACATCGCCTACCCTATCTAGGATAGCAAATGGGCCTACGTATCGCGGACTTAACTTCCCGCGAACGCCAAATCTAATGACCCCACGGGTAGGTGAGATCCACAAGAACACGTGGTCCCCAACAGAAAATTCTAGCGGCCTACGATGCTGGTCTATCCAATGACGATGTCGATTTTGCGCAACTCGAAGTCGCTCCCTAATCCCCTTAACCACTTCAACCGTCTGAACAATTATCTCTGGGCCTAACATCTTTCTCTCTTCGATATCATCCCATGCCAGTGGCGACCTACACTTCTTACCGTATAGTGCTTCGAATGGCGCCATCTGGATACTGGCTTGATAACTGTTGTTGTACGAGAATTCGACTATGTGCAGGTGAATCTCCCAAGACCCTCCAAAATCTAGGGTGCAAGTTCGTAACATATCTTCTAAAGTTTGAATTGTTCTTTCTGATTGTCCGTCTGTCTGTGGATGGTAGGTCGTACTAAATCTTAACTTGGTACCCAGGCTATGATGTAAACTCTTCCAAAAATATGATGTAAAACGTGTATCTCTATCTGATACAATACTAACAGGGACCCCGTGCTGCCTGACTATCTGTTGTATATACAACTCTGCCAACTTTTCTGTAGATTGCCCTACTCTAAAAGGAAAAAAATGTGTCACCTTTGTAAGCCGATCTACTATCACCCAAATAGCATCCTTACCACTTGGTGATCTCGGTAAACCGGTCACAAAGTTCATTGTGATATGCTCCCACTTCCATTCTGGGATAGGAAGCAGTTATAATAATCCAGTTGGCCTCTGTTGTTCTGCCTTCACTTGCTGACATATTAAGCAACGAGAAACGAATCTAGCTATCTCCCTCTTTATTTCGTTCCACCAGAAGTGTTGCTTGATATCTTTGTACATTTTGGTCCCTCCGGGGTGTATAGAATACTGAGAACTGTGGGCTTCTGCCATAACCTCATGTCTGATATCCCCACTTGGCACACATAGACGTGATCCAAATCTAAGTGTACCATCTTCATAAATTTTTATCTCCTTCCTGAGTCCAGACTCACATTCTGCCCTAAGCTTATGAATCCTTGGGTCCCTTGCCTGAGCTACCTTGATCCTGTCTACCAAGTCGGATTGAACTTGTAGACTTGCCAGAATTCCTACATCACTAGGAAGTATAACCTCGATGCCCATCTCCTGAAGATCTTCTAAAATATATTTTTGTGATGTTAACATAAATGTACCGCCTCTCTTGCTAAGAGCATCTGCTACCACGTTAGCCTTGTCTGGATGATACTGAAGCTATACGTCGTAATCCTTGATCAAATCTAACCATCTTCTCTGTCTCATGTTCAGTTCCTTCTGAGTAAAGATGTACTTCAGACTTTTGTGGTCTGTGTACATGTCCACTCGATCACCGTACAAGTAATGCCTCCATAGCTTCAAAGCAAATACTACTGCCGTCAACTCCAAGTCATGAGTCGGATAATTCTTTTCGTGGTCTCGAAGTTGCCTAGATGCATACGTTATCACCTTCCCATGTTGCATTAGGACACACCCAAGTCCCTTTTCTGACGCGTCACAATATACAGTAAAACCTTCGGGTCCAACCGATAATGTAAGAATAGGTGTCGTGATCAACTTCTACTTCAAATTCTCAAATAATGCCTGGCACTCTGCCAACCAAATGAATGGCACATCCTTCCGTGTCAAGTGGGTCATGGGTGCTGAAAGTCTTGTAAAGTCTGATACAAACCTTCGGTAATACCCTACCAATCCCAAGAAACTACGCACATCTGCTACGGTCTTAGGCATTGGCCAACTCTCTACTGCTTCTACCTTCTTGGGATCCACTACTACTCCAGCCCCCAATATGTTGTGCCCCAAGAATGAAATGTGATCCGTCCAAAACTCACACTTGCTGAGCTTGGCGTACAACTGGTTCTCTCTCAGAACCTGCAACACTTTCCTGAGGTGATCTTCATATTCTTCTTCACTAGCTGAGTATATGAGAATATCGTCGAGGAACACAACGATAAATTAATCCAAGTACGGCATAAAGATGCGGTTCATCAAATCCATAAATATTGTTGGAGCATTGGTCAAACCAAACAGCATTACTAAGAATTCGTAATGCCCATACTTCGACCAGAATGTTGTCTTGGAAATATCCTCTTTCCGAACTCTCACTTGATGATACCCTGACCGAAGATCTATCTTGTAGAAAACCCTTACTCTACTCAATTGATCGAACAAGTCATCGATCCTTGGTAGTGGGTACTTGTTCTTTACTGTTACCGTGTTGAGCTTTCTGTAGTCAATGCACAATCTTAATGACCCATCCTTCTTCCTTACTTGTACTATTGGTGCTGCCCATGGTGATTCGCTAACTCGAATGAACTTTTTCTCCTTCAGTTCCTCTATGTGCTGATACACCTTGGCCTGCTCTGAATCTGCCATTCTGTAAACTCGATCTGATATCGGTTTAGTTCCAAGCGCAAATTCTATTCTGAACTCAATATCCCTAACCGGTGGTAGACCTGGAAGTTCTTCGAGAAATACATCAAGAAACTCTTCAACTACCTTTGGGACTAGAACTTCTTCCATTGCCGCTACTATTCCTTCTTCTTATTGAGTTGCCCCTGATCTGACTAAGGTGAACCGCTCCATGCCTGGAATATTAAAAGATACACTCCCTCTACGATAATCAATTGTCTCATGACTGTCTTTCAGCCAGTCCATGCTTAAGATAGCGTTGAAATTTTCAACAAAAAATTCTATCAACCTGGTGGGTAAGGAACGCCCGCAAACTACAACTCTACACGCTAGAATAACTCTACTAACTCCTACGAGCCCATTACCCGTGAGTATATTCAACCTCCCTGGCAATGCCTCGAATTCCATTCCTAGTCGTGTCGTAAATTGTGCAGATATAAATGAGTAGGATGCTCCCGAATCAAACAATGCTACTGCGGGATATGAGGCGACGAGAATATTACCTGCCACAACATCTTCCGATGCCAATGCCTCTTCCAAGGATAGATTGAATGCCTGCCCTCGGCCTCCTTATTGGTTCCCATGTGGCGGCCTAGCCTAGTGTTGCTGTTGGCTCCTACCTTGGTGATGCTGGGGTGGTCTTTGTTGTTGTTGCTGCATCGGCGGTCCCTGCTGCCGAAATATCTGAGCTTGTGACATCAATAGTCGTTGTGCCAACGGTCTTACCGCTACCGCTGGTCCTTGATACTGGCCTGCCCCTGGTGCTAGCAGAGCAGAAAATTAATGTACTGGTCCTCCTGACCTCGAATTTATGGGACAGATGAAAACCCGATGATCTGGACTTCCATATGTCAAACATTATCCGTTCAATGCCCGACACACACCTCTAGTGTGCCCTGCTTTCCCACAATAGGTGCAACCCGCTGGGGGTTGCTGGTTCTTCCTCTGCTACTGCCTTGCTGGGGGTACTGGTCCTTGCATTGCCACATCGTGAATGTGAATGCCAGGGGGTTGTGTTGTAACTCGGGGCGCTGCTCTCCATCCTCCTTCAATCTGATTGTGAGATCTCTTCTGACCTCCAGTCCTTGATGTGATCCTCTGGATTATGATCTTATGCCTCCGAGTTGCCGTCAATACATCATCGAAAGTCTGGTAGTTATGCCCCTCTATCAATTGTAAGAGTTTAAGATGAAACCCTTACTGAAACCTCATAGCCCTCTGGCTCTCTGTTGCTACCATCTCTGGGACGAACCTACTCAGCCTGCAGAACTCTGCTGCATAAGCATCCACTGTCTTGGCGGCCTGCTTGAGGTTGATAAACTTCTGTTGTAGCTCGAACTGTGCCACAACCCCATAGTACTTCGTCTTGAACCTTACAGTAAAATCATCCCAAGTTATGGGACGTCTGACGCCCACTTCTTCTGATTCCCACCAATCACGTACGAGGTCCTGAAGTAACAGCTTTACTTGATCCACACGTTCTTTCGTCGGCACCTTAGCCGATGTCAGAATGGCCTCGATGTCTTTAAGCCATGCATCTGCTGAAATGGTATCTTCCGTGCCCTCGAAACGATGGGGGTTGTACTTGCAGAACCTGGTTGACGCCCCTAAATCAGTCCTCGCTCCCCTTTCCAAAGCCGTTTGCAATCCTTGGTTGAGCAATACATTCTGCTCTTGCAACTGAGTGTGCATGTGTTGATTGGTCAACATCTGATGTTGCTGAGTAGCCATCATCCCTCTTATAATTTCCAGAAGGGCTGGTGTGTCTACTTTCATAGGGGTAGGCGGAACTGTTGGTAGTATTGGAACCTCCAGATATTGCGGTCCAGCTATTGGTTCCACTGTCACTTCTTCTTGGATGTTCTCTTGAGGTAGTACTGGCCTTTGTTATTGATCAACATGGTCATGTTGTTCATGTTGCCCTTATTGTTGTTGTCCAGCTCTGACAGATGCGGACAAGGTGCCCCTAAGAAAAGGGATAAGAGAGCAATCAAACGATCAGACAGGAAAGATTAATGAAGTTAAAGGATACCGGAATGTCAAGTTAGGGTCGAGAGTAACGAATCATGAGATCAAAGAGAAACATGTGTGATTGAGACATCCTATAAATTAAAACACCCTACAAGTCTAAAATCAGACCTGCATGGGCCACCACTAAAACCTTATCATGCCCCAGAACCAAAATACAGGAGAGCAGAGGAATGACTCAGCCAGCTACATATTACGGGTAGATGAATACCGTATAATACGATCAATGCTGTCTAACAGACGAGGGGGTGCATAATACATGAAAGTCTCACTAGGATTACTCGACATCTATTGTCTCAATCATTCAATCAAGAAGTAGTAATAAAGAACATGTAAGATAAAGCAGTAAGGCATCCCAAATGCTCAGTCAAAATGTTCTTGAGGTCTGGCTTTACAAAACATAGCCAGATGATATAACAAGATATACACAATCGTTATCAGCTGCAGTCTGACTTAGTTACAATTATGTAAAAGTAAATACAAGACTATCCGACTAACATGTCGGTGCCAAGAGGCAAAATGTAAAGTAAGTAGCAAAACGAACAGGGAAGCAAGAAACCCAATCATGTCCTCCTGCGATCATCCCTCTAGTATTGACCATCTTGGAGGTAGAAGTAAGCTGAGTCCTCGAAAACTGGCTCTAAATCTGGCCATACAAAACTAGAGAGGTTAGACCTCTAATAGCAAGTGCCACAAGGAAGCACGACATGAGAATTAAAACCAGTGGTAAGGGTTAAGAATATGATAAATAAGTCTCTGCTTGCTACTGGGATTCACACAACATCACGACACTTCAAACCAACTTTCCAACCAAACAAGGACAGAAGTTGACCCGTCATGTCCTAACATTCTGATCATCACAGTAGTTAACAGAGTAGGTACAGTACAGAAACAAATCAATTTAAACGACAATACGATTACTACGGCTTGCTAACTGTAAGTTCCAAGTTGCCCTGAAA
Organism: Iris pallida; assembly: GCA_029216955.1. NCBI lineage: Eukaryota > Viridiplantae > Streptophyta > Magnoliopsida > Asparagales > Iridaceae > Iris > Iris pallida. Next base: position 17,997,911 of record JANAVB010023800.1, on the reverse strand, counting down.
ATATACAATAAGGGATTCCTCAGTTCTTACTATGTACAAGCAAGGCTAGTCTATCCAATAATCAATTGTGCCAATCATGAATTAGACGAGTCCCAGCGGGACGTCCGTCATCAATATATATAAAAATATAAGCAGATGCCACTCCCTGCCCGTGTGGCAGATTTGCAGTATCTGTGGGAACCAGCCGGCATGTCGGGGCACTATTTGTCCCGAGATGGGTGCAATGTAAGAACTCGAAAATCCATTCTCTCTATGCAATTATTATTTTATTTAGCTTAATAGTCCCTATGTTTATTGAAATCTTATGCCGTGGATCATGGTCATTCAGAATGAGTACTTCCGTACAGAGTACGATATGCATAACTCTGTAACGATGCCCGTGCGGTTAGGTTGTAGGTCTTACATAGCGTAATACAACAATCAAACCTAGCCACGGAATAATCAAGCCTTGACTGTAAGATACACATGCTGCTTTTACAGAAAAAGAGAAGTCAACATGTGTCTATATGCCAATGTTCGGATCGGCTAGTCGATCGTAATGGTTCGTAGTTCATACATGAACGTGTCTCATTCAATTTCATTAAGACGACTAGCCAGTCTCTTAGTTCCAACTGGAAACGCATGATCAATCATTAGTCGAGGTAACAATCAATGTCAATTCGTGATAAGGCATGAAAGTCAACTAGCATTTGGTATGGTCGAGTCTATAACTCTCAGGGTAAAGTTCCAGTCTTTCTGGGTATCCATAAACCAATCGAGACACAGGGTACATTCCACACAACAATATGTATTAAAAATATTAACATATCATGAGTATATCGAGTTCATGTCAAAAGACGTAAGGATATTATAAGGGGTATCATGCACCTAAGGAGTACGCTCAATGAAATGCGCCAAGCCAGAGGAAAGTTTACGCAGTTTGCGCATGAAGGAATAAAGCTTACGCGTGAAGGAGTACGCCCAATGAAATGTACGTAAAAATTTTCTTACGCCAAGCCAGAGGAGTACGCGTAAAGGAGTACGCGTAAAGAATAGAGTTACGCATGAAACTTACATGCGTAAAGGGTCAAGTTTTGCGTAAAGCTTGTACGCGTAAAGAGTTAAAGTTTATGCATGAATGAATACGAGTAAAGAATAGTATTGCGCGCACAAAGGAAGTACGCATAAAGAAATAACATCTCGCGTGAACAAATACGCGTAAAGAATAAAGTTACGCGTGAAACATTGTACGCGTAAAGAATAAAGTTACGCGTGAAACATTGTACGCGTAAAGAATAATGTTGCGCGTAAACTAGTACGCTAAGAGAATAACATTGCATGTAAACTAGTACGCGTAAGAGAATAACATTACGTGTGGAGGAAATAATCGTTACGCCTGAACTTGTACACGTAAAGAGTAACATTACGCGTAAAGGAATACACGTAAAGAAATAGGACATTATGTTACGCATAAATTAGTTCGCGTGAAGAAATACGCGTAAAGAAAATACGCCAAGCCAGAGTAGACTTGCGTAATCCTGATTCACGCTGACACGAAGGATCGTGGGCGTAGAGCTTGATATTACGCGGACACGTAAAACGTGGGCGTAGAGAACCTCTCGAACTCCAATTCCATGAAACCTTCAATCGAAGCCAAAAATGGGACTTCCATGAATCAAAATGGGATATAACACAAATCTCAACAACCTGAACTGCTCAAAATTTGGAAATAAGAAAGTTTGAGAGATCAAAACCATTAAAATCCGAAAATAGCAATTTCTAGATCTACAAAAATAAAACTCTCAAAATGGAAAATGTCAAGTTCTAAACTATCTTAGAATCATGAAAGAAAGATAAATGAACCATAAAAATGGGTTCTCATGTGGAAGCAAGATGCACTTGCCTATGCTCTTGGTAGGTGGAGAGAGTTATAAGGAAGAAGAAGAGTAAATGAGAATGAATGAAGAGAGAGAAAGGGTTGGGCTTTAAATGGAGATGGTGGCAGTGGTTGGTTGGGTTCATGATGAACCACCAAAACAAACCAACCCAAGCCGAACCCAATAGCAAAAAACAAAAGCAAAAAATAAAATACAGAAAAATAATTAACATAAAATTAAAGAAATTAAATACAGAATAAATGCATGATAAATATTAAATAAATACATTCAAGCAGTACACGTATTAAAATATGTATTCTGGGATCGGGAAGTGACAGTCAGCCAAACAACCTTATCACTCCTTACTACCTTTTTATTCGTTCCTGCCAGCCGAGCACCCAGGAGATCCAATATATTGTCATTTCTATCTCGTTCTCGTCAGCCGAACAACCTTATCACTCCTTACTATCTTTTTATTCGTTCCTGCCAGCCGAGCACCGAGGAGATTCAATATATTGTCATTTCGATCTCATTTCTGTCAGCCGAACAACATTATCACTCCTTAGTACTTCGTTCCTGCCAGCCGAGCACCCAGAAGATCCAACATATTGTCATTTTGATCCGTTCGACCACAATACCAAACCGCATATTGTCATCTCGATTCGTTCGACCACAGAACCAAACCGACACGTTCATCATGAACGTTCAACACCATTTGTCTCGAACCAATTAGAGCCGCTGAAACAAGTCCCGTAACCATGTGCTCTGATACCGCTTGTTGGAAACGCGGTGTGACGTGAACCGGAGTTGGCCCATGAACTACGATATTGAATTGGGCCAATGTCTAAATAGAGAATTCTCATGTAAGACGTGAACCAATATTAATTATCTACACAACATGATCCCACCTCCTAACAGATGTGGGTCTAAATTACCAACTCCATTGTCACCTCTTATTTGAACGCTCAATCGAAAACGAGATACAATCCAAAACCACTAATATTGATATTAGCTTTGACGATATATACCTGCTTTTCTAATTTTTGAAACTTATTATCTCGTTTATAATATCTCCAAAATATCAAATCATGTATGTATTTTTCTGTTATTTTCTTGACACGTGACCATTATTAATAACTGGAGTATTAGAACTTAGACTTGCGGTAAATGAAATATAAAAGGACGAGCAGCCACAGTGCGACTTACGCTGTGTTTGGGAACCTAAGAGGGGAGGGAGAGGAAAATTTGAGGGAAAGAAAAATGGAGGAAAGTAAAATTAAGGTAAAATTAATTTTTTCTTCACTTGTTTGGATAAACAAAAAGTAGAAAAAGGAAAATTTTAAAAATAATATTTTATTTATTATGGAGAAAGATATAATTACTATTTAGTCCTTGATTTTTTCAAATCATAATTAATAACTACTTTATTGAAGGGTAGTTGGGTAATTTATTTCATAATCCTCTCATCTCTCTCCATTTTTCTTCCACTTTTGGGAGAAAATTTTTTGAGTGGGACCCACATGAATTTTCCTCCCACATTCCTCTCCCTCAATTCCCCTCCCTCTTCCCAAACACCACTACTTTTAATTGTTCTTTCATTTTTTCCTCAAAATTTTTCTTCCTCCCATTTTCATCTCTTCCAAAACAATACCTTAAGTTAACTTGAAAATTAGGTTCATTAGTTTTTTTTCTTCTTCTTTTTTACTACCAGCAAGGTACCTAACAAAAATTAGGACCATATTGGGGCCCCATATATATAATTGACTGTCATCCGTATGTGCAAACACTTGCTCGAATGCATGCACGCTAGGGGCCCGGTCCAATGGCCTTTTGACATTACCAAGACATTTCTTTCTTTGATATTTATTTTCTTTTATTGTGCTGCTTCACTTCGCTCGTCTAAGAGAGACCTATAGCCTCGTGAATGTTTTTACAAACAAACATTCACGTCAAGGCTCTATTTTCTCTCACTACTCCTCCCGGGACCCTAGGGTTAGGGTTTCATTTGCATCGTTTCCAAACAGCAATTAATTGGTCCTCTCTTTCTACGTGACACGCATACATATATCTATGTATAACAAATTAATGAATTACAGTTTAGTCAAATTAATAGTATAACTAGCTGTGCACAAAGACAAATACATGCTACTATTGTATTTTTCCGAGCTTACGTAGCTCAGTTTCCTAGATTCTCCCAAGCATTAAGATAATATTTAGGAGCAGATTGAGAGCAAAACATGACAAAAAGGAATGGCTTCTGAAGGTTCTTTGCTTCATGTTCACTCTTTTCTTTTTTCTGTCTCCCTTAGCTACTGTTTGGAAAGGAAAAAAAAAATAGAAGAAAAGAAAAAGTTAAGAGAAAAGTGAGAGGAAAATTAAAAATGATGGTGTTTAGAAAGGAAAAAAAAAAAAAAGAGAAAAATTTGAGAGAAAAAAGTAGGTGGATCCCAATAAAAATTTTTTTTTCCAAAAGTGGGAAAAAAATGGAGAGAGATGAGAGAAATTTGAGTGAATTTACTCCATCACCCCTCATAAAGGTAATAATAAATTATTATTTGAGAATACCAATGACTAAATAGTAATCGTATTTCCTAAACAAATAAAAAATTATTTTTAAACTATTCCTTTTCCTAAATTTTGTCCATCCAAACAAAGGAAGGAAAAATTAACTTTACCTTTATTTTACACTCCTCTATTTACTTTTTCCTCAAATTTTTCTTTTCCTTCCCACAAAAGTTCCCAAACAGAGAGTAACGTAAACTCAACGGTACTGAATTCACATGGTTTCCTTTTACATCTTATAATAGGATTACATTCTAAGCCATACCAGATATAATTAATTATCAATGGTGGCATACACTAGCGGATCCAAGATTATAATTTACTGGGGACACAATTATAAAAGGGTTCGGAGACAACGCCTTCAAAATTTTTTTGGAGTATAATAATATGTTAAAAATAAAAATTCACTGCTCCCCCTCCTATGTGGATTCGCCACTGGTGGCATACGTAAATTGTCAAAATACATATAATTATGCATGTTCAAATTTCTTTAAAAAATGGTATATGTGTAATATATCATGAATTTATATTAACCGCTACTTACGTTGTCCGCAATTTTTGGCCAGCCACTACCTCGCATGCCACATGGCGGACGGCTATTGGAGGGGGGTGCGAGATTTTTAGAAGTTTGCCCAACAGTGTCACGGGAGCGGAGGCGGCTGACGTTCTAACATGTCAGCTACCATAACATTAACTCAAAAAAAAAATTAATTACCCAAATTTTGATGCTAATGTTGACATTAATAATAATGTTAATATTAAGATTAATTTTAATATTAACTGAAATTAAAATTAAAATTAATGTTAATGTTAATGTTAGTGTTAATACTAATGTTAATTTTAACCTTTACTGTTAATTTGTTTTGAATTTCAATTTCAATTTTAATTTAAAAATATGTTTTGTGCCATGTCAGACGAAACACATAAGAAGGAATACTTTGGAGGAATATTTTGAAGGGACAAATAGTATTTTTCATTTGGAAATGTCGAAATGTCATGTATTATGCAATGTTGTCACAAATGGACCGGAACGACGGTCCGACTGGTTTTGCTAAAAAAATGGTTCGATCTAACTTAAACCAAATTTTTTTTTAAAGAACCGTCGTTTTTTTTTTCCGAAACTGGTTTAACTATTGAACCGACCGAACTGGTTCACATATGAACCGACCAATTTTGGTTTTTCTAAAAAAACTCAAAAATATTTATTGCGTAAGATTTGGACCATTTGGTTCTTGGTTTGGGTTTGAGAGACCTTATACATAGTTGTAAAGCTAAACCAAACCAAACCAAACATGCTAAGAACCAAATAATATCAATGAGGAAATAAATGCGAATATATTATCTATTTGAATCAAACCAAACCAAGTCTATTTGAATATCAGTTGAATACGCTTGAACTCCAGGCCGACCTACAGGGGCGGATCCAGGTAACACATGGGGTGGGCTCCAGCCCACCCCACAAAAAAAATTCTCTTTTTTTTCATATAATTTTTTTTTTTAGATTTTTTTGTGAAGTTTGCCTACATCTAGCCCACCCCAACTCAATCTAGCTCACCCCAGTATACATTTCTCGATCCGCCCCTGCCGACCTATATAAAAAAATCAGTTCAACCACTGGTCCGTTTTTTTTAAACATTGGTACTATGAGATAAAAATAAATCATTAGATCTACTTGCCAAGAATGACATTACAAGATTCATGAAACATCAAACAAGAGTTGAAGTTGGCCATTCAAATACATAAAGCCAGTGCATGCTCCTTAAATCTACTACATGGAGGTTTGGTTTGTAGTATAGCATCGGTATTAATATTGTCATTGTCTATAGCTAGTTCATGGATTCATCACATGCACATTATTGTTTGAGTTGTAACTAAGATGCCTAAGGATGAAGTCTATGTTCCCACACCATTAAAAATTGATGCAGAGATCGATGGAAAAACAAACGTTCATTATTCTTTTGTATGACTACATGAGAGATCTAAGGTTCATGCATGGTGACTTGGGGTTCCTTGAAAACCTAAGGATGCTGCCATTTACTTATCTTGTTTAATTAGTTGTATTATAGTTTATACTTATAATTACAGCTGCGGACGTGGTGAGCACAGGACGAACTACGTACTCGATCAAAGAATACACTGTGCACGCCACACTCAAGCAGCATACGCCTACTTTTTTAGGGTACTTTTGTTAAAAAGGACCTAGAAGAATTTTTTTAATAAATAAATAAATATTATCCACCCCAGCTTTCTTAGAGCATCTCCAACCCTATTGTCTTGTTAAGTGTTGTGAGTCTTAGGTGGCTCCTATGTGGCATGAGCCACAAGACAATGTCTTGTTTATGTGGCAAAATTATATCTCAAAAGACAATGAGATAGAAAAACTCTCTCCAATGCAAAAGTATTGAGGAGAGAATAAAAAGTATTTTTTCCAACTTCCAAGGCAACTCCTCCACTTCTTCAACTTTTTTATAAATATTTCTATTCATAATTGATGATGTGGAGACAAAACCATTGTGAAGTGCATTGTCTAGATCTAGACAACCAACTTCACATTCTCCTTGCCATGTCATTGCCATGTCAACTCCACACTTGATTTCACATTTGCATTGGAGAAGTACTTTTGAAAAAAATGGTTGTCATTCCTATGTGGCAACCAATTTTTTCAAACTCACAATAGGGTTGGAGATGCTCTTATCCCAACTCACAAGCTCCCACTATAAATAGCCACTCATAGACAGAAGATCTTCCTCAAACTGTTAACTCCGCATCATCTTTCTTTGTGAGAGAGCTATAGGACTTACTATGGGTGGGAATTCTCCCTGCGCTTCCTGCAAATTGCTGCGGAGGCGCTGCGCCAAGGACTGCATCTTCGCCCCCTTCTTCCCTTCCGATGACCCACACAAGTTTGCGATTGTTCACAAGGTCTTCGGTGCTAGCAACGTTAGCAAGATGTTGCAGGTCTCTCTCTCTCTCCCTCATACTCAATTAAAACAGTATTAATAACAACAAGAGAAGTTGATTGCACTCCTTAACATGAGCTGCGCAATGTAAAATATTATAACATGTAGAAAATTATATTGTGGAACTATATGGCTCTCTTAGTTTACTACTAGATTAATTTCTGATCACTTTGTAATTAATGACAACAGGAACTTCCAGTGCATCAAAGAGCAGATGCAGTGAGCAGCCTAGTCTACGAGGCGAATGCAAGGATGAGGGACCCCGTCTACGGTTGTGTCGGCGCCATCTCGTTCCTACAGAACCAAGTCTCTCAGCTCCAGATGCAGCTCGCCGTCGCCCAAGCGGAGATCCTGTGCATCCAGATGCAGCAAGATCAGCCTCCCCTCATGAGTGATCACCATCAGCAGATAGTCGACGCCAATGATGACAAGTCCTTCCTTATGCACAACAGCTTCGCTACTCTTCCACCGTTCGTCAACTTCCCTTCCTCTAGCAATGTAGCTCAGGAGCCTCTCAAGAGAGAGTCCCTTTGGACATAAAAATGTTTTGACTAAATCCTAATGGAATCATGATGAGACGACATGGTGTTTAATTCTCTAGGCTCTTAAATGGTTTCTTCTGTTGTAAACAACCCAGAAGTGAAAGAACAGAACACAAGTTTTGTGGTAAACTTAATAGAGTACTTGGTTGATTTTTATTGAAGGAAATGACAGCTATATATATAGCTGACCATGTAACAAAAGATAAAAACAAATCCATAGTTGTTTTTACAAACAAAACCAACTTAACCATCTACCAAAACAACCTAAACAACTTAACCAATTAACAGACAATCTAAACAACCTAACCAATTAACAGAATAAATAAAAAACAAGATTAACTCTAACAATCACTCTCTTAATCTTGTTGCACCCGGATCTTCTCGCGCATCTTTTGCTTCTGTGACACCCAGCTAATGATGTTGTCTTGATGCTTGTTCTCGACTGAGGATGGAACTGCCACATTACCAACTTCACCCATATATGTTGTAGACCTATGCTCACTACTAGAGTCATACTTCTTTCCGTCAGTCTCGCTCTCGGAGGAAACAGCCATGACGTACTTCTCCTTATCAATCCTCAGAGCATTCCTCCGGCATCCGGATGGGAAGTGTCGGACTGCCGACACTCTTCTCCTCTTTGGAGGAGCGTACGCCCTCGAACCTTTCTTCGGTAGACCCAGACTCTCCGCCGGAGAAGCAAAAGATTTCTCCGGTTCCGCAAACTGCTCATCAACCTTGTTCTCCCCATTCTCTTCGGATCCTTTTTCAATCTCCATTAATCGTGACCCACTCCTCCTAGGCAAAGAAAGGTCATCTTCGGGCTCCACCTTTACTTCTCGCAACATAGATGGTTCAGAAGTCGCGTCTTTCACCTAGTTTCCCCCGTCGTTGTTGATGAAGTGGTAGAACTTCCGAGACCGTATTGCCTCGAGCCTCCTCATCCGCTTCTGGTCGTCCAGCCACTCCAGGACGTCCTTGATGGCGGCCTCCACCTTCTCCAGCTTGTCCTTGTCGAGCTTGTCCTCGTCGACCTGTGGAACATCCTCATCGTCGGAGTCTTCGACGTTGACGGACTTCTGCCAGGGGTCCTCGTTGACGATGACGACGCCGGTGCCGACGGGGTTGCCATTTTCTTCATTGACGGGGTTGCCATTTTCTTCATCTCAGTGTTGCCATCCTCCTTAAGTAGCATGGTGAATATGTTCTCCGAGGTAGGACAGTCACTTGGCGTCGAGTTCCAATTCCACTCCTTCTCTTCATGGATCTTCGCCTCCTCTTCATGAAGCATGGCCATGAGCAGCATTGGTTCATCATCTTCTACTTTCTCGACTATGCGAGCCCTTTCCTCTTTGTTAAAACGACATTCAGAGGCGAAGTGCCCATAATTTTGGCAATTGTAGCACTGTACCTCAGTCTTGTCGAACCTTCTTCCACGGTGGTTGAGATTGGTTTCGTGGTCGACATTGCGAGAGCCACTGCTTCGTCCCGGGCTTCGGCCACGTCCACGACCATGGCCATGGCCTCGAGTACCGTTACCATGTCTTCATTCGCCAGCAGAACCTTCGCCCGAAGCCTTTGTGTCCCACGCCTTCCACTCGGCTCTAGATAGCAGGACTTGCTCCTCACCGTTGTCACCAGTACCGCGCAACCCTTCTTCGTGTGTCTTTAGTCGGCCGATGAGCTCCTCTAAGGTCATCATTTTGAGGTAACAAAACTGTTCGATCGTTGATACGATCTGTAGGAACTTCGACGACACGACCCGGACGAATCTCTTCACGACATAGGTCTCGTCTACTGTGAGACCCGTCTCACTGTATCGATATTTTATACGGATACGTGTTTATTTGTGTCACGCCCCAGAACCAGAATACTGGAGAGCGGGGGCAGACATAGCCAGCTACGTATATTGAAATGGAAACCACCTCGATATACGGTCACGACTGCCTAGAAATATGAGGGTTTACTACAAGCCAACGGTCTCTTATGGTCATGAACAAGCCTAATGTCTCAATCACAAGCAAGTAAGTAAGGTCGCAAGAAGTATGATCATTAAATATACAATAATAAGGCGTCCCAAATATTACATATTTAGCTGATCATGAAGCTAGTCGTACAAAATGTTAGGACTAGCAAGAGTTTAGTCGTACATGATCAACCCTAGGATTTGTTAATCATGTTTACAGCCCGTAGGCAGACAGTAAGTAAAGTGCATCGAGCTAACAGGTGCTCGTCGGCTAAACGCCTCAAAAGAATAACTTTACAATAGAGTGAGCGAAACAAAATAGAAAATCCACTCGTAGCCCGGGTTCCTTCTAGTCGCCACCATTGGGCTGGAAGCTTGGTAGATCCTCGGAAGCTGCTCCAAAATCTGGCCACACAAAACCAGCTGGGTCAACCCCAGAAAGAGCAAGTGCCACAAGGGGCCACGAAATAGGAACAAAAGCCAGCAATCAGCACAAGAAAATCTAATATTAAAACTAGAATGTAAGAAAAATATGTCAAGATGATATACGACGAGATAACCATGGAACTATTCCGATAACCAGGTTACAACCCGTAACCCAAACAAGGACCGGGGTTGTAACCCTTCGTCTGAACAGAACTTGGTTTCCCACCATTTATCGACAAGATAATAATGTAAGAAATCAAGACAGGGAGCAATCTTCTACTGGATCAAAACATGGCTAGACTAGTTATACATCATTCAATCAATCACGGCCAAGCAGATCCTACGGCTTACTACTTTAACTAACTAGGGTTATCACAGGCCTAATTACTAACAAGATGCAGTGAGATTGTTCCACAGCCACAAGCCCTGCAGACCATCCAGGTTACCCAGGACGAAAGATTAGGGTTGAATTCAGGTGGGTACATCGCCCGGGGGACAAATGTATCCTTAGGTGACTTAGAGGGTGCAACACGCGACGGTGTACTGGAAATGTGCCCTACTCAACGGCAGGCTACAGATCCCAAGAGCGTCCAGGTAATGGGATTGCCCGTAGCTGTGTCATCTCTTCATGACTACTGTGTTATTCTAGTTATTAACCTTAATCCATTTTAGTAGGTACTCCTGACCGTGGTACTCAGGAGTCCCATCCTAGACATGATGCAAGATAGGACAAGTGGATTAATCAAGCAAGCAAGAAGAACTACCCACGGTGTCAAGGCAGGTCAAGTTAAGTTATCAAGATAAATCATGTCAGGGTACTTGTCAGGAGTGCGCCACGACGGACAACTATCATGTCAGGTTAGTCATGTTAGGAGTGCACCACTACGGGTCACTGTCGTGTTATGCCAGTTCATTGCAATACCATGCTATGTGCAATAGTCAGTCCAAACACATTAAGTAAAATCAAGCTCATGACAAAAGGCGTAAGGATATAAAATGGGCGTAAAATATTTAATAAAATATCAATAAACAGGACCATAGAAAAGCCAAGCTTAAAAAAATAAGACCAAAACTCCAAGGGTCAATAGGTTAAGCAAGGGGTCAGGGGAGCAGCGTACGAAAGTCACGCACGCTGAAAGAGCTGCGTACGTGAAAGTCACGCACGCTCAAGGAGCAGTGTGCGTGAAAAGTCACGCACGCTCAAGGGAGCAGCTGCGTGAAAATTCACGCAAGCTCAAGGGAGCAGCTGCGTGAAAAGTCACGCAAGCTCAAGGGAGCAGTTGCGTGAAAAGTCACGCACGCTCAAGGGAGCAGCTGCGTGAAAAGTCACGCAAGCTCAAGGGAGCAGCTGCGTGAAAAGTCACGCACGCTCAAGGGAGCAGCTGCGTGAAAAGTCACGCACGCTCAAGGGAGCAGCTGTGTGAAAAGTCACGCAAGCTCAAGGGAGCAGCTGCGTGAAAAGTCACGCACGCTCAAGAGAGCAGCTGCGTGAAAAGTCACGCACGCTCAAGGGAGCAGCTGCGTGAAAAGTCACGCAAGCTCAAGGGAGCAGCTGCGTGAAAAGTCACGCACGCTCAAGGAAGCAGCTGCGTGAAAAGTCACGCACGCTCAAGGGAGCAGCTGCGTAAAAAGTCACGCAAGCTCAAGGTGACACACTTCCAATAGGAAGCGTACTCAAGTCAGCGTACGCAGCGCTAAAGAGCGCGCGTAGCTCAGTGTGCATGAGTTAAACAGCTCTGCACACTGCTCACTGTCTTCTCCAGACAGCAAGAAAATTATGGCTGAACCCAAGCTTCAAAAGTTCACAACTTGGCCATCCGAACTCCAAATCCGAATTTCCAAAGCTCCAACTTGGGTGAAATTGAATGCTCTTCCACATGGAAGCATAAAAAACCCATAAAATCCAACTAAAGTAGATCAAACCATGCAAAATCCGAAAATAGAAATAACTTAGATCTAGAGCAAAGGAGACTTCAAATCACAAAACACCAAGTTCTAATGTTGATCTCCATGTCCTAATCTAGCAAATGAACCAAGAAAATAGGGCTTTCATGAAGTGGCAAGGTGCACTTGCCTAGGGTTAGGAGAGTTGTGGAGGAAGGAGATGAAGAAGAAGAAGAAAATTAATGGTGGAAGTTATGAGGAGAGAGAGTGGTAGGTGGGGGTTATAAAGAGGGGGAGTTGTGGTGGGGATGAGGGGTAGCATAGGGTTAGGGTGTTCCAACACATAAAACCGAACCAAATCGAACCATTCCCAATAAAATCGAGCCATGCCAAAAACCGAAATACGAGAAATACCAAAATTCCATAAGTTGAGAAAAATAAAAATACATGCCAAAATTCCAGATACGAGTATAAATACGAAATACGAAAAATGAGGGTGACAACTCTACCCACCTTAAAAGAATTCCGTCCTCGAAATTTAATCAAGGAGCTAGAGATTGTCACGACAAGCTACACTAAGCACAGACAAGCTACACTAAGCAGTTCAATCATACGATCATACAATGCAAGCAAGGAAGGGAAAACGTAAGGCATAAGAAAGACATTATACCTCACGAGTCAAACAGGTAGGGATATCGCGATCGGATGTCGTCCTCACGCTACCACGTTGACTCACCTAGAGAGTGATGATCCCAAGCTACACGGACTAATTTAATAGTCTTGTTCTTGAGTATCTTCTCCCTCCGGTCCAATATAGACACGGGCCTCTCCTCATATGAAAGGTTGGTACCAACCACCAATTCCGAATGGTCTAGGATGTGGCTCGGGTTCGGAATATACCGTCGTAATTGGGACACATGGAATACATCATGTACCTCACTTAGCGACGGCGGAAGAGCGAGACGATAGGATACATCTCCTACTCGCTCTAGAATATCGAACGGCCCTATATACCTAGGACTAAGCTTTTCCCGTACGCCGAAGCGAATGACGCCGCAGTTAGGCGAGATCCTAAGGAATACATGGTCGCCGACAGCAAATTCTAAGGGACGCCGATGAGCATCGGCCCAATGGCGCTGGCGGTCCTGGGCAACTCGGAGGTGATCTCTGACCTTTCTGACCACTTCAACCGTCTGGGAAATCAACTCGGGTCCGAGCATCTGCCTCTCTCCGACATCGTCCCATGCTAGCGGGGATCTGTACTTTCTGCCATAGAGAGCCTCGAAGGGTGCCATCTGGATACTGGCCTGATAACTGTTGTTGTACGAGAATTCCACCAGGTGTAGATGATTCTCCCATGAACCATCGAAGTCAAGGGTACATGATCTCAACATATCTTCAAGAGTCTGGATTGTGCGTTCTGACTGACCATCTGTCTGCGGATGATATGCTGAGCTGAATTGAAGGCGAGTCCCCAAACTCTTCTGCAGGCTGCGCCAAAAGTGTGATGTGAATCTTGAATCCATGTCCGAGGTGATGCTGACTGGCACACCGTGAAGCCTGACGATCTGCCTGAGGTACATCTCTGCTAGCTGCGCCGTTGACTGCCCAACTCTGAATGGGAGAAAGTGTGCCACCTTGGTAAGCCTGTCCACAATTACCCAAATAGCATCTCTGTCGGCCGGTGATCTGGGCAATCCGATCACAAAATCCATGGTTATGTGCTCCCATTTCCATTCTGGGATCGATAAGGGTTGAAGAAGTCCAGCGGGCCTCTGATATTCAGCTTTAACCTGTTGGCAAACCAAACACCGAGAGACAAACCGGACTATCTCCCTCTTCATGCCATTCCACCAGAAATGCTGACGAATATCACGGTACATCTTCGTACCACCTGGGTGAATAGAATACTGCGAACTGTGGGCTTCTGCCATAACTTCCTGTCTGATATCTCCACTGGGTACACAAAGACGAGTGCCGTGCCAAAGTGTACCGTCTTCATGGATACATAACTCTGGTCTTCTTCCTGCTTCACACTTTGCTCTGAGTCGCTGGATCTTAGAATCTATTGACTGCACCACCCGAATTCTCTCAACTATGTTGGACTGAACCTATAGGCTGGCCATCAATGCCACGCTGGTTAGAAGAACCACTTCAATTCCCATCTTCTGAAGATCTGCCAATAATTCTGGTTGCGCCGTCAGGAGATAAACTCCGGCTCTCCTGCTCAATGCATCTGCTACAACGTTGGCCTTCCCGGGATAATACTGCAAATCCACATCATAGTCCACTAGTAGTTCGAGCCATCTTCTCTATCGCATATTAAGGTCCTTCTGGGTGAAAACATACTTCAGGCTCTTATGATCAGTAAAGATCTCCACTCTATCTCCGTACAAGTAGTACCTCCACAATTTCAAAGCAAACACTACCGTCGCCAATTCCAAGTCGTAGGTCGGGTAATTCTTCTCATGATCACGTAGTTGACGTGACGCATAAGATATTACCTTCCCATGCTGCATCAAGACACACCCCAATCCTCTACCTGAAATGTCGCAATAAACTGTGAATCCTCCGGTCCCATCTGGAAGGGTGAGAATGGGAGCCGTTATCAAACCTCGCTTCAACTTCTCAAAAGATTCCTGACACTCTGCTGTCCAAACAAACGGTACATCCTTGCGGGTCAACTGGGTCATCGGTACAGAAATCCTTGCGAAATCTGAAACGAACCGCCGGTAGTAGCCGGCCAATCCAAGGAAGCTGCGAACCTCTGCCACTGAGCTGGGTACCGGCCATGACTCGATAGCCACAATCTTCTGGGGATCCACTTCCACTCCTCTTCGGGTAATGATGTGACCCAAGTATGATATGCGATCGAGCCAGAACTCGCATTTACTGAACTTGGCGTACAACTGGTGCTCCCTAAGCGTCTGGAGGACGACTCTGAGATGCTGCTCATGCTCTGCTTCACTCTTGCTGTAGACCAGGATATCATCTAGGAACACGATCACAAATTGATCCAAGTAAGGCATGAAAATGCGATTCATGAGGTCCATGAACACGGCCGGCACATTGGTCGCTCCAAAGGACATAACAAGGAACTCCCAATGCCCATACCTCGATCTGAATGCTGTCTTTGGGATGTCCTGCTCTCTGACTCTGATCTGGTGGTATCCTGACCGCAAGTCGATCTTCAAAAACACTGAAGCCCCTCTAAGCTGATCAAACAAGTCATCTATCCTCGGAAGAGGGTATCTGTTCTTGATTGTCACCGAATTCAAGGTACGATAATCAACACATAGCCTGGACGTACCATCCTTCTTTTTCACAAGAAGCATCGGGGCTCCCCAAGGCGATCCACTTGCACGGATGAATCCCTTGGTCCTCAGTTCTTCAATCATCTTGTATAAAATCTCTAACTCTGAAGGCGCCATCCTGTAGACTCGCTCTGATACTGGTGCTGTCCCGGAAATCAAGTCTATAGTGAACTCAATCTCCCGCTCCGTTGGCATCCCTGGAAGCTCCTCTGGAAAGACATCTGGAAACTCTTCAACTATCCGGGGTAACTGTACTGCTGCTACTGCCATCCACAATGCTGGGGAAGATGGCTCCACTGTACCTCTGGAAAACGAAAACTCTGGCTCGCCGGGGATACTAAAGACAACTCTGCCAATATGGCAGTCTATCCTAGCATACTGATTCCTCAACCAATCCATGCCTAGGACTACATCATAGTCTGCCATGGGAAACTCTATGAATCTAGCGGAGAACTCCCTACCGCTAACTACGATCCGACACGAGGAAAACACACGATCTACTCCCACAAGGCCATTACCAGTAAGTATATTGAGCCTCACTGATAATGACTCGGGCTCCAATCCTATCCGTGTCGTGAATCGTGCAGACATAAATGAATGCGATGCACCAGAATCAAACAATACCGAAGCTGGAAAGGAGTTGACGAGAATAGTACCTGCCACTACCTCACCTGGTGCAACTTCTTCTTCCATAGCTATCATCATGGCCTGACCTTGTCCTCTGGCTGCTGGTCCCCTCTGCTGGAAACCTCTCTGCCTATTCTGGGTCTGAGCTTGGGCTTGTGCATACTGCTGGGGTGTTGTTGCTGGAATGCCTGAGACTGAGGCGGCAAGGGCCTCGAAGACTGATACTGCTGCTGCTGAACTGGTGCTGGGGCCGGTCCTCTCACCGAAGAGCTAGAAGGGTTGGATGCTGATGAACCACCCCTATTCGGGCAAGCCCCTATCCTATGATCTGCTGCTCCACAAGCCAGGCACAATCCCTGCGCCCTGCGGCAGTCTGCCACCACATGCCCTGGCTTCCCGCAATGAGAACATCCCATCGCAGAAGTCTGCTTCTGCTTCTGCAGCTACGGGTACGTCGGGGTCGAATGTTGAACCGACGTTACTGAGGCCGCCCGCCTCGGAGTTCCAATGGTCTGTCCCCTAGCTGCCGGGGCTGGAGCTGATGATTGGTGCATCTGACTGTGGGACCGCTTCCTACCTCCGGTCCTATCCACGATCCTCTGGGAGGTGTATTCATGCCTTCTAGCTGCTCTCAAGACTGCATCGAACGTCTGGTACTCGAACTGCTCAACCGCCAACAAGATCTCCAAATGCAGCCCCTGCTGGAATCGCTGGACTCGATCATACTCGGTCGCCACCAAGGTGGGGGCAAACCTACTGAGTCTAGAAAACTCCGATGCATAACTGTCGACTGTTCTGCCTCCTTGCTTCAAGTTGGTAAATCGGGTCTGCAGGTCGTACCGAGCCACATCATCGAAATACTTTGTCTGGAATCTCTCTCTAAATACTGTCCAAGCAATGGGTGCCACTAATCCCATGGCTTATGCCGCCCACCAACTGCGAGCCAAGTCTAACAACTGCAGGCATACCACCGCCACCTTCTCATTCTCGGGTGTCCTAGCTGCTTCTAAAATCACCTCGGTATCCTAAAGCCATGCATCCGCGGCAATCGCATCCTCGCTGCCGTCGAAGAAAGGAGGGTTCAATCGCTTGAAACTGTTGGCCGCCTGGTTCCCTGGATGTCCGCCTCGGGTCAAAGCATCTTAAACTGTCTGGTGCAGGGCGTCGCTTCGACGATCCTGGAAAGCTATCAAGGTTCTGATGAGGCCTACTAAGGTACCATCATCTGGCTCTGCGGGCTGGACGGGCCGAACTGGTGACTCTCCTCCCGTAGGCACAACTCTGGAGGCTACCCCGGAATGCTGGGCTTGATCTTCGGGCTGCTGCTGATCTGCAGGAAGTGCTCCACCTCGTCGATCGGTAGGACCAGGTACAGTGTCGCTGAAGAAGACGACACAGGAAACAATAAGGAAAGGACCAGGACAGATCAACGATATAAGCACAGGATCAGGGCAAGAATCCAGGGATTCAGAGGATACGAACAGAGATCAAGGACGAGTACTGATTGAGACATCTATCTGGTAAACCCCCACACATCTTGATTTACAAGACCTGCATGGGCCACCACTTAAACCATGTCACGCCCCAGAACCAGAATACTGGAGTGCGGGGGCAGACATAGCCAGCTACGTATATTGAAATAGAAACCACCTCGATATACGGTCACGGCTGTCTAGAAATATGAGGGTTTACTACAAGCCAACGGTCTCTTATGGTCATGAACAAGCCTAATGTCTCAATCACAAGCAAGTAAGTAAGGTCGCAAGAAGTATGATCATTAAATATACAATAATAAGGCGTCCCAAATATTACATATTTAGCTGATCATGAAGCTAGTCGTACAAAATATTAGGACTAGCAAGAGTTTAGTCGTACATGATCAACCCTAGGATTTGTTAATCATGTTTACAGCCCGTAGGCAGACAGTAAGTAAAGTGCATCGAGCTAACAGGTGCTCGTCGGCTAAATGCCTCAAAAGAATAACTTTACAATAGAGTGAGCGAAACAAAATAGAAAACCCACTCGTAGCCCGGGTTCCTTCTAGTCGCCACCATTGGGCTGGAAGCTTGGTAGATCCTCGGGAGCTGCTCCGAAATCTGGCCACACAAAACCAGCTGGGTCAACCCCAGAAAGAGCAAGTGCCACAAGGGGGCCACGAAATAAGAACAAAGCCAGCAATCAGCACAAGAAAATCTAATATTAAAACTAGAATATAAGAAAAACATGTCAAGATGATATACGACGAGATAACCATGAAACTATTCCGATAACTAGGTTACAACCCGTAACCCAAACAAGGACCGGGGTTGTAACCCTTCGTCTGAACAGAACTTGGTTTCCCACCATTTATCGACAAGATAATAATGTAAGAAATCAAGACAGGGAGCAATCTTCTACTAGATCAAAACATGGCTAGACTAGTTATACATCATTCAATCAATCACGGCCAAGCAGATCCTACGGCTTACTACTTTAACTAACTAGGGTTATCACAGGCCTAATTACTAACAAGATGTAGTGAGATTGTTCCACAGCCACAAGCCCTGCAGACCATCCAGGTTACCCAGGACGAAAGATTAGGGTTGAATTCAGGTGGGTACATCGCCCGGGGGACAAATGTACCCTTAGGTGACTTAGAGGGTGCAACACGCGACGGTGTGCTGGAAATGTGCCCTACTCGACGGCAGGCTACAGATCCCAAGAGCGCCCAGGTAACGGGATTGCCCGTAGCTGTGTCATCTCTTCATGACTACTGTGTTATTCTAGTTATTAACCTTAATCCATTTTAGTAGGTACTCCTGACCGTGGTACTCAGGAGTCCCATCCTAGACATGATGCAAGACAGGACAAGTGGATTAATCAAGCAAGCAAGAAGAACTACCCACGGTGTCAAGACAGGTCAAGTTAAGTTATCAAGATAAATCATGTCAGGGTACTTGTCAGGAGTGTGCCACGACGGGCCACTATCATGTCAGGTTAGTCATGTCAGGAGTGCACCACTACGGGTCACTATCGTGTAATGCTAGTTCCTTGCCATACCATGCTATGTGCAATAGTCAGTCCAAACACATTAAGTAAAATCAAGCTCATGACAAAAGACGTAAGGATATAAAATGGGCGTAAAATATTTAATAAAATATCAATAAACAGGACCATAGAAAAGCCAAGCTTAAAGAAATAAGACCAAAACTCCAAGGGTCAATAGGTTAAGCAAGGGGTCAGGGGAGCAGCGTACGAAAGTCACGCACGCTGAAAGAGCTGCGTACGTGAAAGTCACGCACGCTCAAGGAGAAGTGTGCGTGAAAAGTCATGCACGCTCAAGGGAGCAGCTGCGTGAAAATTTACGCAAGCTCAAGGAAACAGCTGCGTGAAACGCTCAAGGGAGCAGCTGCGTGAAAAGTCACACAAGCTCAAGGGAGCAGCTGCGTGAAAAGTCACGCACGCTCAAGGGAGCAGCTGCGTGAAAAGTCACACAAGCTCAAGGGAGCAGCTGCGTGAAAAGTCACGCACGCTCAAGGGAGCAGCTGCGTGAAAAGTCACGCAAGCTCAAGGGAGCAGCTGCATGAAAAGTCACGCACGCTCAAGGGAGCAGCTGCGTGAAAAGTTACGCACGCTCAAGGAAGCAGCTGCGTGAAAAGTCACGCAAGCTCAAGGGAGCAGCTGCGTGAAAAGTCACGCAAGCTCAAGGAGACACGCTTCCAATAGAAAGCGTACTCAAGTCAGTGTACGCAGCGCTAAAGAGCGCACGTAGCTCAGTGTGCGTGAGTTAAACAGCTCTGCACACTGCTCACTGTCTTCTCCAGATAGCAAGAACACCATGGCTGAACCCAAGCTTCAAAAGTTCACAACTTGGCCATCCGAACTCCAAATTCGGATTTCTAAAGCTCCAATTTGGGTGAAACTGAATGCTCTTCCACATGGAAGCATCAAAAACCCATAAAATCCAACTAAAGTAGATCAAACCATGCAAAATCCAAAAATAGAATTAACTTAGATCTAGAGCAAAGGAGACTTCAAATTACAAAACACCAAGTTCTAATATTGATCTCCATGTCCTAATCTAGCAAATGAACTAAGAAAATAGGACTCTCATGAAGTGGCAAGGTGCACTTGCCTAGGGTTAGGAGAGTTGTGGAGGAAGGAGATGAAGAAGAAGAAGAAAATTAATGGTGAAAGTTATGAGGAGAGAGAGTGGTAGGTGGGGGTTATAAAGAGGGGGAGTTGTGGTGGGGATGAGGGGTAGCATAGGGCTAGGGTGTTCCAACACATAAAACCGAACCAAATCGAACCATCCCCAATAAAATCGAACCATGCCAAAAACCGAAATACGAGAAATACCGAAATTCCACAAGTTGAGAAAAATAAAAATATATGCCAAAATTCCAGATACGAGTATAAATACGAAATACGGGAAATGAGGGTGACAATTTGAGACGTATTTCTTATCGATTTGTGTGATATTTTAAAATTTCCTAAGTGTAGGATTTCATGACTTGGTTTAACTTGGATTTGGTTTTATTTGGTTCGGTTCCACTTTAACTTGGTTTGGTTTAGTTTGGTTTTTTATGAGATGAGGTGTATGGTTTAGATTGAGTGGAGAAGAATGAATGGTGGAGATCACTTGAGCTTGTTATATAAGCCACTTTTTCTTTCTCCCTCCTCATTCACCCTCATTCATTTCTTTTCCACCAAACCCTAGCAATTAGAGAGAGGCAAGTACACCTTGCCGAACCTTGAATAAATTTATTCCTGTTTGTTCCATCTTTTTCCTTGCATGATTCTAAGCATACTTAGAACTTGGAGTTTTCGGTTTTACCGAGTGGAATGTTGTAGATCTAGCTTTGTGGTATTTTTCGGTTTTTGTGGGTTTTGATCTGTCGAACTTGTATATTTTTGTCAACTGATGGTTCCATGTTGTAGAGAATTTCATTTTACCCAAATTTGACCTACAAGAGTCTAGATTTGGGTTCCTATGGTTGTTTGGTGGAGCATGGAGGCCATGGTATTTTCTAAGGACATGTTCTCTGTGGGAGACATTTATTTGCACTTTTGGCTACATGCAACATTGAGTTGCTGAGCCGCATGAGCATTCACTGAGCCGCATGGCCATTCAATTGAATATTTAATCTAATGGGCCGTATGAGCATAAATCAATTGCTGGCCGCATGGCCTTTGCAGGCATTAGCTGGCATGTTTATATTATTCTTGGCCGCAAAGGCTATTTGACTTTTGTATATTTTAATACAGTAGTTGCATGTATGCATTTAAGATTGGCCGCATGGATTAAATATTGTATTAGCTAAGTGCTGCATTGTCACGCCCCAGAACCAGAATACTGGAGAGCGGGGGCGTACATAGCCAGCTACGTATATTGAAATAGAATACATCTCAACTATACGGTCACGACTGTCTAGATATGAGGGTTTACTACAAGCCAACAGTCTCTTAAGGCTAAGCCTACTGTCTCAATCTCAAGCAAATAATATAATCACAAGATGTTTGACCACCAAATATATAATAAAAGGCGTCCCAAATATTACATATCAACTGATCATGAAGCTAGTCGTACAAAATGCTAGGACTAGCAAGAGTTAAGTCATACATGATCAACCCTAGGATTTGTTAATCATGTTTACAGCCCGTAGGCAGACAGTAAGTAAAGTGCATCGAGCTAACAGGTGCTCGTCGGCTAAACGCCTCAAAAGAATAAATTTACAATAGAGTGAGCGAAACAAAATAGAAAACCCACTCGTAGCCCGGGCTCCTTCTAGTCGCCACCATCGGGCTGGAGGTTCGGAAGATCCTCGGGAGCTGCTCCGAAATCTGGCCACACAAAACCAGCTGGGTCAAACCCCAGAAAGAGCAAGTGCCACAAAAGAGGCCACGAAATAAGAACAAAACCAGCATGTCAGAACATAAGAAAATGAAAGAAAGTACAAGTAATAAAGAGTACAACAGGACAATAAACGACTAGGGACGTGGAACCATTCCGGGAGCCAGATTACAACCCGTAAACCAAACAAGGACAGGGGTTGTAATCCTTCGCCTGAATAGCAATCTGTCTCTATCCATTTATTGTTAAGATAAGTAAAATAATCATGCTCAGGGGATCCAGATACAGGGACTAGACAAGACTTAGACAGGGCTAGACATCATCCATTCACAAGCGGCCAAGCAATTACTACGGCTTACTACTTTAACTAACTAGGGTTGTCACAAGCCTAATTACTAACAAGATGCAATGAGAATTTCCCAGTCCCAAGTCCTGCAGACCATCCAGTTATCCTTCCGCGGGTTGAGAGTATAGTTAGGTACATCGCCCCGGAGACGATATACCCTTAGGTGACTTAGAGGGTGCAACACATGACAGTGCGCTGGAAATGTGCTCTACTCGTCGGCAAGCTACAAGTCCAATTAAGAGCGCCCAGATAACAAGATTGCCTGTGACTGGAAATTCTCCATGAACTATAGTTAGATCTAGTCATTAGCCTAATCCATATTCAGTATGAATCCCTGACCGTAGGAACCAGGGAGTCACGTCCTAGACATGATGCAAGATAAGACAAGTGGATTGCACAAGCAAGCAAGCAGGAACACCCACGGCGTCAAGTTGATTATACGAGTCAGGTTAGCCGCCGCAACAGCATCAAGATAAATCATGTCAGGGTACTTGTTAGGAGTGCGCCACGACGGGCCACTATCATGTCAGGTTGGTCATGTCAGGAGTGCACCACTACGGGTCACTGTCGTGTTATGCTAGTTCCTTGTCATACCATGCCATGTACAATAGTCATTCCAAAGATATCAAGTAAAATCAAGTTCATGACAAAAGGCGTAAGGATATAAAATGGGCGTAAAATATCTAATAAAATATTAATATACAGGGCTATAGAAGAGCCAAGATTAAAGAAATAAAACCAAAACTCCAAGAGCCAATGGTTTGCACAAGGGGTCAGGGGTTGGATTGCGCTGGGTGTCAGCTGTGTTGGGTGCCAAGTGCGCTGGGGCACAGGGCGCAGGGGCAGATGGCGCATGGGTCAAGTGCGTAGAAGTCAGATTACGCATGAGTGAAGTGCGCATGAGGGATGAAGCATGGGTCAGATTGCGCAGGAGTGAAGTACGCAGGGTTAGATTGCGCATGAGCAGTCTGCACAGGAGTGAACTGCGCAGGGGTGGATTGCGCATGAGCAGACTGTGCAGGAGTGAATTGCGCAGGGTGAAGTACGCAGGAAGGGTTGGCGCATAGGGCTGAGCGCAGTTCGCCAAGGGGCAAGCAGCGCGGTCGGCACTGCGCTAAAGAGCGCAGGCCGAGAGGGGATGCACAGTCCAGCACTGTGCTAAAGAGCGCAGGCTGCAGCCTGCTACTCCAGGCCGAGAAGAACACCAAGAACACCAAGAATTCAAATTTTTATATATTTGTCAAATCAAAGCCAAATCTAGATTTTTAAGGGTCTAACTTGAGTAAAATTGAATTCTCTTCCACATGAAAGCATCAAAACCCACAAAAATCTAACCAAAATAGATCAAAACCATGTAAATCCAAAAATAGTTAAAACCTAGATCTAGAACAATGGAGACTCCAAATCACAAAATGTCAAGTTCTAATGTTGATCACCATGGCCTAATCTAGCTAATGAACAAATAAAATATGGTTCTCATATGGTGGCAATGTGCACTTGCCTATGGGTGATGGTGAGTTGTGTAGAGGAAGGAAGAAAAAGAAGATGGAGAAATAAATGAGAGAATAAAGAGGAGAGAGAAAAGTAGGTGGAGTTTTAATGAGGGTGGGTTGTGTTGTGTTGAGGGTGGAGTGTAGGTTAAAGTGCTCCAATGCATGTTAAACCAAATCAAACCAATTCTCCTCCACAAAATAAACCAAGCCAGGTAAAACCCAATTACGAGAACCAAAATCTGCAAGTCAAGCCAATTACAAGTACATGCCAAAATCTGAGAAAATAAATACAGGTCTGAAATACATGCAAGCTTGACAAAATACATGTTCTAAGATATGGGTGTTACAACTCTACCCACCTTAAAAGAATTCCGTCCTCGAAATTTAATTAAGAGGCTAGAGAGACAAGGACAAGCTATATTAATCACAGGCAAGCTATAACCAGGCAAGCAATCAGACAATCATACATGCAAGCAAGGGATAGAAAATATAAGGCATAAGGAAGACATTATACCTTACGAGTCAAACAGGTAGGGATATCGCGATCGGATATCATCCTCACGCTCCCACGTTGACTCACCTAGAGAGTGATGACCCCAAGCAACACAGACTAAGTTAATAGTCTTGTTCTTGAGTATCTTCTCCCTCCGGTCCAATATAGACACGGGCCTCTCCTCATACGAAAGGTTGGTACCAACAACCAGTTTCGAATGATCCAGGATGTAGCTCGGGTTCGGGACGTACCGTCGTAATTGGGACACATGGAATACATCATGCACCTCACTTAGCGACGGTGGAAGAGCAAGACGATAGGATACATCTCCTACTCGCTCCAGGATATCGAACGGCCCTATATACCTAGGACTAAGCTTTTTTCGCATGCCAAAGCAAATGACACCGTGGTTATGTGAGATCCTAAGGAATACATGGTCGCCGATAGGAAACTCCATGGGACGTCGATGAGTTTTTCCTTGGCTTCAAGAATATATATTATATTATTATTTAAGTACCACTTGTATGCTTGTGCCATTAATTTAAGTGTGCTCTCTGACACGATGGTGACCCGTTGAGGTACACTTTTGACAATGACATGACATGATAGTGACCTGCCATGGTGCACTCCTGACAAGATAACTTGACCTAACAATTTGACATGATAACTTGACATGATAATTCTTGATAGTGGCCCGTCGTGGCGCACTCTTGACATGATAAACCTGACATGATATATTTCTAGAATGCTGTTGCGACGGCTAACACGACTTGATAAGATTAAATAACCTGGACACCGTGGATGATTATGCTTGTACAAATGAACCTGCCTTGTCTTGCATCATGTCTAGGATGGGGACCCCTGAGTACCACGGTCAGGGGTACCTACTATAAATGGCTAAGGCTAATAACTAGAATAATACAGTAGTTCATGAAGAGACTTTTCCAGTTACCTGTTGCATCTTTGATCCCGGCCTTATATATATACATGGGATTTGTTGCTATCCGTCGAGATGACCGTACTTCCAGCCCGCCGTCGAGTGTGGTACCTTAGGACACATGTATCTTACTACAGTGTGTCTGCTATATCATGCTATCTTTTTTTTTCTTTGCTGGGATCACTCAGGTAGCAGCAGGCGGGTAACTGGACTTGGGAATCTCTTTGCATCTTGCTAGTAATTAGGCCTGTGATAACCCTAGTTTGTTAAAGTATCAAGCCGTACTTATTGCTTGACCGTGAATGTTGGGTGGAGTTCAGTCTGTCTAGTCTTATCTTGATCTTGTACATGATTGTTACATGTCCTGATTTCTTATTCTATCTTACCGATAAATGGTGGGAGAAACCAAGTTCTGTTCAGACGAAGGATTACAACCCCGGTCCTTGTTTAGTTTACGGGTGGTATCCTGGTTATCTGAATAGTCCCATGGTTATCCTATCGTATATCACCTTTCCAGTCTAAGTCTTGTCTAGATCCAGTTCCTAATTGTTCCAGGATAATGATTGTAATGATTGTCACTCTAATGTATTGTACTCTGTATTGTCACTCTCTCACTGTCACTTAATGATTGTCATCTCTAGCAATAAATGATCAGGGACCAAGTTCTGTTCAGGCGAAGGGTTATAATCCCGGTCCTTGTTTGGTTTAAGGGTTGTAACCTGGCTTCCAGGACAGTACATTCGTCCTCTCTTCGTATATTGCCTAGCTCTATTTATTTAATATGTTCTTCAGTTTACTTTATGTTAATTGATGATTTACTTACTGTCTTTCTATGTTCGGGATAAGTGCATTGGTACTGCACGAATCTCGATCCTCCTTTACTTATTGCCTTCTTTCCCTGTTGTTTGCCTATGATTGCTGGTTTTAAGTTCATAGTTCGGCCTCCTTTATGGTACTTGCTATTTGGGGTCTGACCCCACTGGTTTTGTATGGCCAGGTTCTAATAGAAGAGCCCGAAGGATCTACCGCACCATCTACTCGACGGTGACCAGCCGGAGCACCAGAGTGCCTCAGTGGGTTTTTTTTTCATTCTCCCCCTGATATGTAAATTTTCCTCTTGTAACGTTTAGCTCCGAGCACGTGTTTAGCTCGTGTTTTGGTATTTTCCTTGATATTGTAGCCTACGAGCATAAACATGATATGTGTATTCTAGACTATAGCTAGTCCTTATCATGTACGACTAATACTCTAGCTAGTCATCAGTTTTGTGGTACTGGCTTCATGATCATTCATGTATATATTGTTCGGGATGCCTCACTAGTGTATGTATGATGATCGTACTCTTGCTCTTGTATAATTGCCTGTGATTGAGATACCTAGGATTGTTAAACCTTAGGATTGACTGATGGCTTG
Organism: Iris pallida; assembly: GCA_029216955.1. NCBI lineage: Eukaryota > Viridiplantae > Streptophyta > Magnoliopsida > Asparagales > Iridaceae > Iris > Iris pallida. Next base: position 17,971,262 of record JANAVB010023800.1, on the reverse strand, counting down.
TAGAGTAACCCACATGTCTTGACAGCTTATACGTGATTTCAGAGTATTTACGTACTTTGGGATTGCGTAGCTGGCTATGTCTGCCCCCGCTCTCTGGTATTCTGGTTCTGGGGCGTGACATGGTTTTAGTGGTGGCCCATACAGGTCTCGATTTTCAAATTTGTGGGGGTTACCATGTTTAGATATCTCAATCACGATTATCCTTATTGATCTCCTTCGGATTATTCTCTATCTCTGATACTTGACTTGATATCTGTTTTGATCATTGATCATTCCTGTTTCCATGATTTGATCTTGTGTGCTTCAACTTTCAAGGGCACTGTTCTTGATCCTTCTGATTATCTTGTTCGTGTTTTGCCGAGGGCAGCTCAGCACTCTTCAGCCAGGCCAGTTATGGAGGATCAGTCTCAGCATGCAGGCAGAGATGTCAGTCCATCCCGATCAGCCAGTCGTTTTTGTCTTCGTATCTTGAGACAGGTGATAAAGTTCATGTATCTATTTCAACTACGATGATACGTCCTGGGTAGAGTCATGTCTTGAACTAAGTCATTGGTACCGACTTACCTTGAGGCTTGACTTTTATCCATTTTTGGGAATCAGCTTAGGCCAGCGAGGACGTTGGTTTCTACACAACTGTTTCAGGAGACATATTGATCCATATGCCTCCAGCCCTTCTTGATCATGATGGTATTTGTTCTTGTGCATTTATTTACCGCTTACACATTTATTTACATTATTGATTGTTTTACTTTACTTATATGCCATGCTTGATTTATTGAGATTGTTGAGTTTCCTGGAGCTTTTGTTTTGTTATCTTGTTCGACAAGCCCCAGGAAATTCCGAGGGCGAAATTTTTCTAAGGTGTGGAGAGTTGTGAGACCCGTCTCACTATATCGGTATTTTATACGGATACGTATTTATTTGAGCCGTATTTCTTATCGATTTGCGTGATATTTTAAAATTTCCTAAGTGTAGGATTTCATGACTTGGTTTAACTTGGATTTGGTTTTATTTGGTTCGGTTCCACTTTGACTTGGTTTGGTTTAGTTTGGGTCTTTATGAGATGAGGTATATGGTTTAGATTGAGTGGAGAAGAATGAATGGTGGAGATCACTTGAGCTTGTTATATAAGCCACTTTTTCTTTCTCCCTCCTCATTCACCCTCATTCATTTCTTTTCCACCAAACCCTAGCAATTAGAGAGAGGCAAGTACACCTTGCCGAACCTTGAATAAATTTATTCCTGTTTATTCCATCTTTTTCCTTGCATGATTCTAAGCATACGTAGAACTTGGAGTTTTCGGTTTTACCGAGTGGAATGTTGTAGATCTAGCTTTGTGGTATTTTTTAGTTTTTGTGGGTTTTGATCTGTCTAACTTGTATATTTTTGTCAACTGATGGTTCCATGTTGTAGAGAATTTCATTTTACCCTAATTTGACCTACGGGAGTCTAGATTTGGGTTTCTATGGTTGTTTGGTGGAGCATGGAGGCCATGGTATTTTCCAAGGACATGTTCTCTGTGGGAGACATTTATTTGCACTTTTGGTTACATGCAACATTGAGTTGCTGAGCCGCATAAGCATTTACTGAGCCGCATGGCCATTCAATTGAATATTTAATCTAATGGGCCGTATGAGCATTAATCAATTGCTGGCCGCATGGTCTTTGCAGGCATTAGCTGACATGTTTATATTATTCTTGGCCGCATAGGCCATTTGACTTTTGCATATTTTAATGCAGTAGTTGCATGCATGCATTTAAGATTGGCCGCATGGATTAAATATTGTATTAGCTAAGTGCTGCATGCATGCAGTGAGTTGGCCGCATATAAATATTTTGGGCCGCATAGATTAAACTTCATGCAAGCATTAAATGCTTGCATTGTTACTTGTGGCCACATAGTATATGCGGCTCTCCCCCCATTCTTTTCCATTCACTGAGCCGCATGGCCTAAGGTTAGCATGGCATGGCAATAATACTTAAAGCATTTTGCATGCTTTAATATAAAGCATGGCATTAGTTGATGCTGCAGGAAGAATAATTCCATGGCATTAGTTGGCATTAGTTATTACTTGAAGTATTTTGCATGCTTTAATATAATGCATGGCATTAGTATTTTGCTTAAAAGCATTAGTAGTTTATATTAAATAATGTCTTGTCATTCGCATGCACCAACACATATTAGATAAATCACTGGCCTTGCATCCATTCAGCCGTATATGCACTTTTGTGCTGGCTATTTGCATGGCCAATTCTTGTAGCCGCATGAATATTAGTGAGCCGTATATGGCTTGCTGCCATGATATATTCAATTTGCATGCATGTAAGACTTGCTTGCATGCTTAATAATCTTGGCCGCATGCAACACCAAAGTGAGCCGCATGCAGATTTTGCATGTGCTTGCATGTTTAATATTCCTGGCCGCATGATCATTAGTAATATTTAATTCTTGGCCGCATGGCCCCTTCCACTGGCGTGACTTATTATATACATGTAATCATTGCTTCACGTGGAACATAAATTAAATGGTTCACGTGAACCTTTCTTCTTTATTGCATTAATTGTTGGGTCCCACATGGCTTTTATATGAATACAATTTTAGGTCACATGGCTACTGTACTTGAGTAGCTGCATGTCCTTTTCTTTTGCTTGAGTGAAAGCTTGCATTTATTGCCGGTTCCACTCTCTTTGTCTTTTCTGATTGCATGAATATTTCTTGCTGGCCGCATGGCCCCCTTTAGTTATTTTCTGGCCGCATAAGCTTTGGCTGGCCGCATGGGTGGTCTCCCACTCTCTTTGGCCGCATGTATGTTTTTCCACTTTTGGACCGCATGGGGTCCACTTTGATTGTTTAAATATTTTATTTGCCTGAATTATGGTCAGAATTTCTTCCCACTTCCAACATGAAATTGTAGAGTTTTTCCTTGGCTTCAAGAATATGTATTATATTATTATTTAATTACCACTTGTATGCTTGTGCCATTAATTTAAGTGTGCTCTCTGACACGATGGTGACCCATTGAGGTGCACTTTTGACAATGATATGACATGATAGTGACCTGCCGTGGTACACTCCTGACAAGATAACTTGACCTGACAATTTGATATGATAACTTGACATGATAATTCTTGATAGTGGCCCGCCATGGCGCACTCTTGACATGATAAACCTGACATGATATATTTCTAGAATGCTGTTGCGACGGCTAACACAACTTGACAAGATTGAATAACCTGGACACCATGGACGATTGTGCTTGTACAAAAGAACCCGTCTTGTCTTGCATCATGTCTAGGATGGGGACCCCTGAGTACCACAGTCAGGGGTACCTACTGTAAATGGCTAAGGCTAATAACTAGAATAATACAGTAGTTCATGAAGAGACTTTCCCAGTTACCTGTTGTCCCTTTGATCCCGGCCTTATATATATATATATATATATATATATATATATATATATATATACATGAGATTTATTGCTATCCGTCGAGATGAGCGCACTTCCAGCCCACCGTCAAGTGTGGTACCTTAGGACACATGTATCTTACTACAGTGTGTCTGCTATATCATGCTATCTTTTTCTTTTCTTTGCTGGGATCACTCAGGTAGCAGCAGGCGGGTAACTGGACTTGGGAATCTCTTTGCATCTTGCTAGTAATTAGGCCTGTGATAACCCTAGTTAGTTAAAGTATCAAGCCGTACTTATTGCTTGGCCGTGAATGTTGGGTGGAGTTCAGTCTGTCAAGTCTTGTCTTGATCTTGTACATGATTGTTACATGTCCTGATTTTTTATTCTATCTTACCGATAAATGGTGGGAGAAATCAAGTTCTGTTCAGACGAAGGGTTACAACCCCGGTCCTTGTTTTGTTTACGGGTGGTAACCTGGTTATCTGAATAGTCACATGGTTATCCCATCGTATATCACCTTTCCAGTCTAAGTCTTGTCTAGATCCAGTTCCTAATTGTTCCAGGATAATGATTGCAATGATTGTCACTCTAATGTATTGTACTCTGTATTGTCACTCTCTCACTGTCACTTAATGATTGTCATCTCTAGCAATAAATGATCAGGGACCAAGTTCTGTTCAGGCGAAGGGTTACAATCCCGGTCCTTGTTTGGTTTAAGGGTTGTAACCTGGCTTCCAGGACAGTACCTTCATCCTCTCTTCGTATATTGCCTAGCTCTATTTATTTAACATGTTCTCCAGTTTACTTTATGTCAATTGATGATTTACTTACTGTCTTCCTATGTTCGGGATAAGTGCATTGGAACTGCACGAATCTCGATCCTCCTTTACTTATTGCCTTCTCTCCCTGTTGTTTGCCTATGATTGCTGGTTTTAAGTTCATAGTTCGGCCTCCTTTGTGGTACTTGCTATTTGGGGTCTGACCCCACTGGTTTTGCATGGCCAGGTTCTAATAGAAGAGCCCGAAGGATCTACCGCACCATCTACTCGACGGTGACCAGCCGGAGCACCAGAGTGCCTCAATGGGTTTCTTTTTTAGTCTTCCACTGATATGTAAATTCTCCTCTTGTAACGTTTAGCCCCGAGCACGTGTTTAGCTCATGTTTTGGTATTTTCCTTGATATTGTAGCCTACGGGCATAAACATGATATGTGTATTCTAGATTATATCTAGTCCTTATCATGTACGACTAATACTCTAGCTAGTCTTCAATTTTGTGGTACTGGCTTCATGATCATTCATGTATATATGGTTCGGGACGTCTTACTAGTGTATGTATGATGATCGTACTCTTGCTCTTGTATAATTGCCTGTGATTGAGATACCTAGGATTGTTAAACCTTAGGATTGACTGATGGCTTGTAGAGTAACCCCCATGTCTTGACAGCTTATACGTGATTTCAGAGTATTTACGTACTTTGGGATTGCGTAGCTGTCTATGTCTGCCCCCGCTCTTCGGTATTCTGGTTCTGGGGCGTGACATCTACCTTGTCTCCCAATGCACGGATCTTGTTGACGACAGTCGTCAACTTCATGGCAAAGTCGTCAATCGTCTCTGCCTCCTTCATGCGGAGAGTCTCAAACTCATTCTTTAAAGTCTGGACCTTCGCCTCCCGGACGCGTTCGGCGTCCATGTGCATTGTCCGTAGCATCTCCCATGCCTCTTTAGTCGTCTCCTTTTCGGCCATTAGAAGCAGCGTCTCCTCCGGGATCCCTTGATAGATGATAGAGAGGGTCATCTTATCTTTCTTGGTTTCATCGGTCGTCGTCGGGTCGGTAGGTGCAATCGTATCCCATACTCCTTAGGATTGCATAAACACCTTCATCTTGATCGCCCATGCTCCATAGTTGCTCTTCGTGAGCATTGGGTATTGGAAAGTGATCTTCAACGACTCCATAGCTTCACTGTTCTTCTACCTGGCGCTCTGATACCAAATGTTGTAAACAGCCCAGAAGTGAAAGAACAGAACACAAGTTTTGTTGTAAACTTAATAGACTTGGTTGATTTTTATTGAAGGAAATGACAGCTATATATATAGCTGACCATGTAACAAAAGATAAAAAACAAATCCATAGTTGTTTTAACAAACAAAACCAACTTAACCATCTACCAAAACAACCTAAACAACTTAACCAATTAACAGACAATCTAAACAACCTAACCAATTAACATAATAAATAAAAAACAAGATTAACTCTAACATCTTCTTTGTTGCAACGACTCCAACATGACATGATACAATACCACATAAATTGCACTGTTCCTTCCCAATGTTCTAGCATTTCCAAAGTGTGTAGCATATTTCAGAACTCCAATAAGACTTTTGCTAACACAATATCGGAACCATCCACATTCAAATATTTTCTCGTATAATGCTACGATTACAAGTCTTATACAACTATTCATTTACAATCGCCTATTTCGGGGTTGTTAATTGAATCCCTTCTTCGGAGAAGAAAATATACGATTAACAACTTCCACATAAACGACTGTAAGAAAATGGTTGTATGAGAGTTGTAAACTGAGCATTATTCTTATATTTAAGTGGAATACTAAACAATTATTGTCCAGGCGTTCCAACTCTCAACTCAGTATGGCAAAAAAAAAAATCTCTAACTCGGTAAAACCTCAACACATATGTACAACTCTAGGGTGTTCGACACAACTTGTCACGGACTCAAAAGTAGCCTTTTTCTTTTTCAAGTATCCGTGCGTTTCTAGGTTTCCTTGCTGTGTATATAGCATATATGTTGGAGTGGGTGGGATTCCCAACCTACGTGGAGAATACCCCGGAGAGCGACGAGCGCCATCCGTGTGTCGGAGAAGCTCGGGGAGTGCATGGATCCCATTTTAGAACATATATGGTAAGGAAATATATGATTGGATTTTCATATTTACTTTGATCATATATTTATGATTGAACCCTTCATATAGTAGCTTTCCATATAATTGGTTTCCAATTATGGCAAGCCAATTATGATTGGATTTTCATCTAATATATGATTAATGCATATTGAAAGTTTTCATATATATTGGCCTTCCATATATGGATTACCAAGGGCTTATAAAAGGGTGATGCATGTTAGTTGTAAAATCATCTAAAAAATAAGAGTGCTTTACAATCTTTAAGAGAGAGAGGATTAAGGACTATTGTGAAGGAGAGATTGCTTCGAATAATTTTTCGGCATCTCTTGTTCTTCGGAGTCTACAATCAAAACATTTCTTCTTTCAAGTGAGTTGTGGTGATCCGTGTTGGATCGGGAGGAGCTTGTAAAGGGTCTATTCTCTTTATTCCATTAGTGGAGGTTTTTCAGGGTTGGACTTCGATCGTTCCGTGGTTTTTCTCGTAAGGGTTTTCTACGTCAAAAATCTTTGTGTCTGCGATTGTGTTTGACATTTTTGGTTTGTGTGCTTTTGCTCTGTTATCTCGCAGGACTTTCTGGTTTGGGAGAACGGTTTTCGTGCTTTGTTCCCAACAGAGTGGTATCAGAGCTTTAGTTTCAAAGAAGTGTCAGGAGTTGACAGTCAAACAAGGAAGCAGAGATGGACACAAAGTCGGTGCACATGGTGAACCTGAACGGTACCAACTACCATTATTGGCGGAGCAAGATGAAGGATTTGCTGTTCGTCAAGAAGCTGCATCTTCCAGTATTTGCATCCAAGAAGCCCAGTGACAAATCCGATGAGGACTGGAACTTCGAGCATATACAGTTGTATGGGTACATGCGGCAGTTCGTTGACGAGAACGTGTACAACCACGTTGCCAATATTGAGCATGCGAAGACGTTATGGGATAATATTGAATCTTGGTAAACAAGTTGTTCCTGATCCAGACGATGATGGGTCTGCGGTACAAAGATGGGACGTCTATTACAGATCACTTGAGTGATTTCCAGGACGTGGTCACTACAAGAAATTTTGCTTGTAGTGACGGAAGTCAGTGACGGAATGAATATTCAGTCACTAGTAAAAGATTAATTGTGTCATATTAAGGAAAACGTTAGTAATACTATTTCTGACGAAATAAATATTTAATGGTTACGGACTATGCAGTCACTAAACTTTATTTAATTATTAAATGAGAAGATAGACGTAAAAATTTTAAATATGTTTCATGAAAAATATTAAGGACTTTTAAATCAGTCACTAATAAAAAAGTACTTTAATATTAAATAATATATTTAATAAGGAAAAATAATCTAATAGTTTTAAATATTTATGGGACCGAGTTAGCGGGATTGAAAAAGTGGACGCCACTTTTTTTTCACATGTGCCATCATTTTTTTCTTTACAGAATATTTGGTCATAAATGGTATATGATTCTCTCCTCCTCTAAATATTTACTCCTCTAAAATTTTCTCGTCCTCTCCTCCTCCTATCATCCTTCTCTAGGTCATAAGAATTTTTTTTCTTCTTGTAATTATCTCATCTCTTCCATTATTTACTCATCTCCTCCTTCTCTAATAAATTTTTGTTTTGTTTTAAAGGTGTTCATCTAGAGAGGTCAGCGAGTTCAATTCTCTTCGACTATTCTAGGTCAATGGAGTTCAATCCTTTTCTACCGCTTTTCGTCCAGGGAGGAAGTCCCATCGGCTCCATGGAAAAATCCCACCGGCTCAAGTAAATTTTAAAACCCTAACCATAATTTTCTTTCCCTATTTACGCTATTTTTATATTCTTTAATTGTTTGTTTCTACAATTTTCTAATTTCATTTGCGTAGGAATGTGACTATATCTTTTTAGTGACATGAGACGTTGGAAATGCGACAAAGAACGTATGTCCAAGCAATGGGACCAGAGATGCAAAATTAAGTACGTGGTCAGGGACTTGGTGTGACGTGAAATCGAATGCTTTATCATGTTTCATCATTAAAATTTAGAACATCAATTTGTGTTGATGTATAATGTATTTTTTTTGTTAATAGCAGAGTTAACTTTGTTTTGGAGTATATTTTATTTTTGAGTTGTTTGTCTAATCTGATGAATATATTATTTTTGGTTTTAATTTTTTAGTAAGAATCCACTTATACTATCTTGGATGAAGAAATTGTAATTTTAGCCGAATGTGGTGGAAAGATATTAGCTTCTACTTATGGATCAAGTAATAATGATTGATTTACTATATTATTAATGACATATCAAACAATTAGGAATGTGGTTCAAAAAATTTATAATTTTATTAATGACCTAACATTAGTGACTGATCGATTAATTAGTCATAATTTTATTAATGACCAAACAATAATGACTGATTTATTTTTAGTAATAATTATTAATGACCAAACATTAGTGACTGACATATTAGTTAGTAATAATTTTATTAATGACCAAACAATAGTGACCGACTTATTAGTTAGTAATAATTGTTAATGACCCAACAATAGTGACTGACTAATTAGTTAGTAATAAATATTAAATACTTTTTTATATTGAAAGATAAATAATTATCTATGTGGCATGTTCAATTATAGTGACGGATTTAGAAATTCATCTGTTACTAGTAGTATTAGTGTCGCTCGTATTAGTGACTGACAGTAACTCCGTTACTCATGTGTTTAGTCCGTCACTAATATCATTTCTGACGAAATTCAGTCACTATTAATATATATTAGTGACTGATCTTCGTCATAACTATAAGCAAATTTTTTTGTAGTAGGTTGACCAACTATACTCGATGGAAGTCAAGTTCGACGACGAGGTTCAAGAACTTTGGTTGCTATGTACATTGCCAGACTCGTGGAAGACCGAACGAGTATCTATGATCGCTTCTGCTCCAGAAGGCGTGGTCAGTCTGGAGTTTGCTAAGAGCGGGGTGCTGAATGAAGAGATGCGGAGACGTTCTCAGGGCACTTCATCCACATCCTACCACTCAGAGGCATTGGTTTCAGAGAGCCACGAAAGGGGCAAAAGCAGGGGTCCAGGTGGTGGCAGAGACAAGAGCAAGGGGAAGTCCAAGGGTCGGTACGGGGACTCGGAGTGTTACCACTGTGGCAAGAAGGTCCATATCAAGCAAAACTGTTTTGCTTGGAAGAGAAAGAAGAAGGACGACAAGGGGAAGCAAAATGAGAACACTAAAGCGACGACCTCGATACATGGAGGCGATATGATCGTCATAGGTGATGAGGTTATCACAAAACTCACCTACGATGACAATTCTTGGCTGGTGGACTCAGGAGTTCAGCGAATGTATCTCACAACAGGATACTATTTGCCACTTATACGACAGGCGACTTTGGAGTGTTGAAGATGGGCAATGGAGATGTGTCGAAGGCGGTTACTGTTGGAGATGTGCATTTGAGAACGAAGATATGTGCAGTTCTTGTTCTCAAAGATGTTCGTCATGTCCCTGACATCCGTTTCAACCTGGTGTCGGTTGGAAGGTTGGATGACGAGGGATTCTTCAGTCTCTTCGGGAATAGTCAGTGGAAGCTTTCCAGAGGTTCAATGGTGATTGCCAGAGGAAACAAGAAGTTCGATCTCTACTATATGGAGGGGAGCGCACAGGGAACACAGGAGGTGAACTCCGTCAGTGATACGTCTATCGAGTTGTGGCACAGGCGGCTCAGCCATATCAGCAAAAAGGGGATAAACTACTTGGTGAACAGGAAGGCGATTCCATGGCTCAAGTTTACAAAGTTGGAGAAGTGCACGCACTGCTTAGCTGAAAAGCAAAATAGGGTGTCTTTCTAAAGTCACCCAAGTTCAAGGAAGCCGGCGTTGCTCGAGTTGATTCACACGGGTGTCTGCGGTCCTATGAAGGTAAAATTTATTGGTGGTGCATCTTACTTTGTAACTTTTATTGATGACTGTTCCAGGAAGGTTTGGGTCTATGCCTTAAAGACCAAGGATCAGGTGCTGCCCACTTTCAAAGAGTTTCAGGCCTCTGTTGAAAGAGAGATAGACAAGAAGTTATTGTGTGTTTGGTCCGACAACGGCGGCGAATACATTGGTCCCTTTGATGCTTATTGCAGAGAGCAAGGGATACGACACCAGAAGACTCCGCCAAAGATACCTCAGCTCAATGGTGTAGCGGAGCGCATGAACAGGACACTGATGGAGACGGTGCGGTGTTTGCTGTCAGAAGCAAATTTGCCCGACAGTTATTAGGGTGAGGCGCTTCTCACAGTTGCTTATGTTATTAATTTATCTCCTAGTGCTCCTTTGCAGGGTGATGTGCCTGACAAAGTATGGTACGACAAAGAGCCGTCATACAATCACCTGCGAGTGTTTGGTTGTAAGGCCTTCGTGCATGTACCGAAGGATGAGAGGTCCAAACTTGAGCCGAAGACGAGGCGATGCATCTTTGTCGGCTACTGTCGGGATGAGTTTGGCTATAGACTCTACGACCCGGTGGAAAGAAAGCTCTACAGAAGCTGGAACGTGGTATTCGTCGAAGATCAGACCATGACCAACACTCAGGATTCTGAGACGCCTTTTGAGGCTGAGAAATTGCCTGAGTTAGAGTCATTTCGCTTCGAGCAGTTTCCAGAGGACATCGCAGAGGATCCAGTTACGGGAGAGCCAGTACATGGAGTTGCTCCCAACCTTGATCATCAGCCTGCTGATGGTGGTCAGGGTGTCCCTCAGGAGGATGAGCATGCCGGAGAGGCGGTTCCTGAAGAGGAAGAGGCTGTTGGTATACAGCCAACACCAGTGGCTCCACCGAGAAGGAGCGATAGAGAGCGTTGACCATCTACGAGATACTCACCGGGTGAGTATGTGCTATTGACTGACGGGAGAGAGCCCGAAAGTTTTGCAGAGGCTATGGAAGATGAACACAGGCAGGAGTGGATGGAGGCTATACAGGAGGAGATGAGTTCCCTATATGCCAATTCTACTTATGAGCTGGGGCGGTTGCCAAAGAACAAGAAGGCTTTGAAGAATCGATGGATGTTTAGTGTGAAGCAGATAAATGATGCTACTCGTCCTCGATACAAAACGAGGCTGGTAGTTAAAGGCTACAGTCAGCAGAAAGGCGTAGATTATGATGAGATATTTTTGCCTGTCATCAAGCATTAGTCTATTCGGGTGGTGCTAGCATTGGCAGCCAGTCTCGACTTGGAGGTCAAGCAGATGGACGTGAAGACGGCATTCCTCTACGGTGATCTTGAGGAGTTATACATGGAGCAGCCAGAGGGATTCTGTGAGAAGGACAAGTCACATTTGGTCTGTCGGTTGAGGAAGAGCTTGTATGGTCTGAAGCAGGCTCCGAGGCAGTGGTACAGGAAGTTCGAGTCGTTTATGGGAGAGCATGGTTATGCACGGACTACGTCGGGCCATTGCGTATTTGTGAGGTACTTTGTCGAGGATAATTTTATTATTTTATTGCTCTATGTTGATGACATGCTATTAGTGGGTCAGAATGCCACTAGGATAGCGGAGTTGAAGCGCCAACTGGACGCAGCCTTCTCTATGAAGGATTTGGGTGCAGCAAAGACTATTCTTGGGATGGAGATCAGCCAAGAGAGAGAGAGTCCAAGCTGCTACACTTATCCCAAAAGAAGTACATTTACCGGGTACTTCAGCGTTTCAGGATGGACGGATCGAAGAAAGTGAGTTGCCTCCTTGCGGCTCACTTTAAGTTCACTGAGGAGCAGTGTCCATCTACCGAGGACGAAAAAGAAGATATGGAGAGGGTTCCATATGCCTCAGCTGTGGGAAGCCTTATGTATGCTATGGTGTGTACGAGGCCAGACATCGCTCATGCAGTTGGCATAGTTAGCAGGTATCTTTCAAATCCTGGAAGGGTACATTGGAGTGCGGTCAAGTGGATTCTACGATACCTTCAGGGCACTGCCGATTGGAGACTTCCTTTTGGTGGTGATGAGCCGAAGTTGGTTGGGTATACTGACGCTGATATGGCTGGAGATGTAGACACGAGGTGATCGTCTTCGGGCTATGTGATGATGTTTGCTGGAGAAGCGGTATCGTGGCAGTCGCGGTTGCAGAAGTGTGTTGCCTTGTCGACGACAGAGGCAGAGTACATTGCGGCGACGAAGGTTTGCAAGGAGTTGCTGTGGTTGAAAAAGCTGTTGCAGAAAATGGGACTGAAGCAAGATCAGTATACTTTGCTTTGCGATAGCCAGAGTGTCATTCACCTTGTGAAGAACCAGATATTTCATAGTCGGTCTAAGCACATTGAGACTCGGTATCATTGGATACGAGATGTGGTTGAGAAGAAGAACGCGATGCTTGAGAAGGTCCATACTGATGACAATGGAGCAGATATGCTCACGAAGGTTCTACCAAGAGAGAAGTTTGAGTACTGCAGGCGGATCGTCGGGATGACGAGTTCCTCCACCTAGTTGTGAAGGAGGAGATTTGTTGGAGTGGGTGGGATTCCCAACCTATGTGGAGAATACCTCGGAGAGCGACGAGCATCATCCGTGTGCCGGAGAAGCTCGGAGAGTGCATAGATCCTATTTTGGAACATATATGGTAAGGAAATATATGATTGGATTTCCATATTTACTTTGATCATATATTTATGATTGGACCCTTCATATAGTAGCTTTCCATATAATTGGTTTCCAATTATGGCAAGCCAATTATGATTGGATTTTTATTAAATATATGATTGATGCATATTGAAAGTTTCCATATATATTGGCCTTCCATGTATGGATTACCAATGGCTTATAATAGGGTGATGCATGCTAGTTATAAAATCATCTAAAAAATAAGAGTGCTTTACAATCTTTGAGAGAGATAGAGGATTAAGGACTATTGTGAAGGAGAGATTGCTTCGAATAATTTTTTGGCATCTCTTGTTCTTCGGAGTCCGCAATCAAAAATTTTCTTCTTTCAAGTGAGTTGTGGTGATACGTGTTGGATCGGGAGGAGCTTGTAGAAGGTGTATTCTCTTTATTCCATTAGTGGAGGTTCTTCAGGGTTGGACTCCGATCGTCCCGTGATTTTTTCTGCAAGGATTTTCCACGTCAAAAATCTTTGTGTCTGCGATTGTGTTTGACGTTTTTGGTTTGTGTGCTTTTGCTCGGTTCTCTTGCAGGACTTTCTGATTTGGGGGAACGATTTTCGTGCTTCGTTCCCAACAATATAATCAAGTGATGGGAGTAAACAACACCTCAGTTAGGGTTTGTAGGAGCTGGCTTAGTTTGTAAGCGAAACACCAACTCAGTTTGGGATGTCAGTAGGTCAGTGCCCGGCCCTTAATCAAACAAAAATCAGAAAATTGTAGGTGTGTCATGTATTTGGATCCCATCTCACATCCTCTTCCAGGTTGCTTTCACGTAGAGATCAGTGCCAGCACTTCTTCGAACATTAGAAAAATCATTCTCCTGTTGTCCCTAAACGTTGTACCAAGAGCCTAATTGCTTGACTCGAAGATTCCTTTCTTTGTCGTTTTTGAGTTTCCACTCCCTAGCTATCCTTGTCATGACAAAGAGTACGTATGCCAGAAATAAAAAATAAAAAAGTTATTACGAAGGGCCATGATTCTCTCTAAACTCGAACGTTCGATACTGAAATACCCGATTTTTTTTTTAAACGATACCGATTTAGCCGAAAACCAACATCTCCCTAAAGTCCCGCTGTTTGGGTATAGAAATGGTAGCGCTTTTGCTTCTAAGAAGGTTTTGGCTTGATATAAAAATGTTGGAGCACTGTCGGAGCTTTGGAGGCCGGATCGTCCGAATTCTGCTCCCAGGGCTTTTTCCTACACTATCAACACTTACGCAAATCCGTAAGGCCAATAAAAAAAAACTGTTTATCCTTTTTTTTCCTAAAAATCCTTTCATTAAGAAATAGCTGAGTTCAAATTTCTCGTATAATAATTGATATGAGTCAAAATAGTTGTACATCAAATAAATAGGAGTTGGAATGATCCAACTCCAAACTGTAGGAAGCTAAACTAAAGGAAATTACATTATCAAAACTGATGTCTTCTTGTACTTCTTCTATTGCATGATGTGCTCGCCATAAAATGCCATGGTCCTTGTGGTTGATGGCATCCAACAGAACCTTGCAGTCACCCTCAATCATGACATTGTAGACCGTGTTGGCCTTGAGATTGAGAATAGGAACCAGAGGTAAAAATAGAAAGGATTCGTGGAGAAAGAAATTGAAGCTGTTATGTTATTCATCATTAGTTTGTGCCTTTATATAGGCTTATACAAAGATTGAATATGTGGATAATAACAAATAAAGGGGAGTGCTTCGCTCCTGGCCACACATGTCCTATGGACCAGAACAAAGGGAGGAGTAGTTTACTCCTGGCCACACATGTGTCTATGGACCAAGTAAGCAAAAGACTAAGCAAAAATATTATAATCTAGATTAACTAATATTCTCCTCCTTAATCTAGATTTGATCCAGGTTGATAACTCCAAGCATCTGCTGCATCTCGACAAATTTCACTCTGGCGAGTGCTTTCGTGAGAATGTCGGCACATTGCTTTCCAGTGCACACAAACTCCACCTTTATCTGGCCTTTTTCAACACACTTGCGAATGAAATGAAAGCGAGTGTCAATGTGCTTTCTGCGCCCATGAAATACAGAGTTCTTCATCAACGCAATTGCAGACTTGTTGTCGACATAGAGCGTAACTGGCTTAGGTTCGCGACCAGTCACCTCACTAAGCAGATTCCTCAGCCACAAAGCTTGACATACTGTACCCGTTGTCGCCATGAACTCAGCTTCACAGGAGGACAATGCGACAGTTTTCTGCTTCTGAGACACCCAAGTGATCAGGTTCTTGTTGAG
Organism: Iris pallida; assembly: GCA_029216955.1. Taxonomy (NCBI): domain Eukaryota; kingdom Viridiplantae; phylum Streptophyta; class Magnoliopsida; order Asparagales; family Iridaceae; genus Iris; species Iris pallida. The sequence continues at coordinate 17,956,071 of JANAVB010023800.1, read as the reverse complement.
GTAGAACGCCATTCTACTGGTGCTCCTCCTGTCCTCGACATCTCCGGCTAAGTGGCTGTCGGTGAATCCGTGCAGTTCATCTTCAGCATGCCCTCTTTCATAAATGAGTCCATACTCAAGTCCTCCCTTCACATATCTGAGGATCTGTTTCACAGCCTGGTAATACGTGGTTGTTGGCTTCTCCATGTACCTACTCACCATTCCAACAGCATAAAAAATATCCGAACGAGTGTGTGTTAAGTACCTGAGACAACCAATGATACGCCTATATTGCGTCGGATCGACTGGGGTTCCTTCAAGGTCCTCGCTGAGTTGCAGTTTAGCTTCCATGGGATACTTGGTCGGATTGCAATCTCACATTCCAAACTGCTGCAATACTCTTTTCGCATATGCTGATTGCTTTAGTGTAATGCGATCACCCCGTTGGTCTACCTCTATACCAAGGTAGTAGAGAGTAATATAACCCAAGGTCACTCATCTTAAATTTCTGCATCATCTGCTTCTTGTAAGCCTTTACTGCAGTTGCTTTTGCGCCTGTAATGATTAAGTCATCAACATACACTCCGACAATGAGTTCACCCTCTTCATTGTTCTTCGTCTACACCACATGATCTTGAGTGCATCTATTGAATCCCAACTCCTTTAAGCAAATATCCAGGCGTTTGTTCCAGGCCCTCGGTGCTTGTCGTAAACCATAGAGAGCCTTGAATAGTCTATACACCTTGTGCTCCTGGTTCTTGACGATGAAGCCTTCGGGTTGAGCTATATATACCTCCGCTTTGAGGTCACCATTCAAGAATGCAGATTTAACGTCCAAATGGTGAACCTCCCATCCGTGCTGGGTTACGAGAGCGATAATCAAGCGAACTGTGTCGAGTCTGACCACTGGAGCAAACACTTCATCAAAGTCAACTCCATGTTGTTGGACGTACCCCTTTGCCACAAGTCTAGCTTTGTGCTTGAGGATCTTGCCTTCACTGTCTCTCTTCATCTTGTATACCCATTTTAAACCGTTGGATTTATGCCCAGATGGTAACTCAGTAAGCACCCAAGTCCCATTCTTCTTGAAGGCTTCCAACTCCTTCTTCATAGCTTCCTGCCACTCATGCTCAAGTGCAGCATCTTAAAAGTTTGCCGGTTCTTTAGCGGACAAGAACAATATCTCTGGATCAAGAGAGGTCTCCTCAGTTTTAGCATATACGTCAGCAATTGAGTGGTATCTCCTTGGCTCTCTTTAATCCGTTGTCGGTGTGGGTGAGCCGCTCGAAGTTGAGGCTGCGGTTTGTGGTGTAGTAGGCTTCCTTGACGTCATTGTTGCTCTACGCGTCAAAGGTGTTATCGTATCTCCCGTACCCTCCGGTGTGTGCACAGCCTCATCCATCGCTCTTTGTGGAGTGATCACAGTCTCGATGACAGGATCATCGACTGAGATTTCTACCCAGCTTTGTGGTTCGGCACCGTCACCATTGTTCCAGTCCCATCTCTTTTCTTTCTCGAAATCGACATCCCTGCTCACCTAGATCTTGCTGCATTGAGGATTATAGAGGCGATGTGCTTTGCAGCCATCTCCCACACCAAGGTACACCAATGGCGTGCTTCGGACATCAAGTTTTTTATGATGAGGACCTACAATCTTCATGTGTGCAACGCATCCAAAGATCCTTAAGTGTTCTAGGTTCGATTTCTTACCAGTCCATGCTTCATACGGCGTGAGTGAACTGAGAGCTTTAGTTGGCAACCGGCTGAGTAGGTACACAGCATGTCTGACCGCCTCGCCCCACATGCTTCCAAGAACATGCATGCTCTTGAGCAAGCTCCTTGTCATGGCCATCACGGTGCGATTTTGGCGCTCCACTACGTCGTTTTGTTGTGGCGTATATGGTGCGGTGAGGTGCCGTTGTATGCTTTTGCCTTCACAGAAGCTTGTGAATTCCTTGGATAGGAACTCACCTCATCGATCAGTTCTTAGTGTCTTCATCTTGTTGTCACATTCATTCTCTGCAAGTGTAGTGGGTGTAATCGGCCCACAAATGTCAGCGTGCACAAGTTGTAATTTCTTCTCAGCTCTGATGCTTATCTGTAGAGGGAACGGTAGTCGTGCTTGTTTGGCAATGAGGTACCCATCACAGAGTTGGTTTGGGTGAGAAATCTTCGACAGTCCGGTGGCTATTCCCTTTTCTGCCATCATCTTGAGCACAAAGAAATTTACGTGCCCGAGCCTTGCATGCCACAACCAGGCCGGGTCTTGTACTTTGGCCATTAGACATATCGACCTACAAGATTTAAGAGCTATCTTGTACAGGCGGTTAGGCGATCTCCTCACCTTCATCAGTAGGATGTCGTTCCTGTCGAACACCCTCAAGTAGGAGCTGACAATCTCCACCTTGCTTCCAACTTTCGTTAATTGACCAAGGCTCAATATATTACTTCTTAAGCTTGGAAGTAAGTATACCTCCGACAGAAGTTGTTGTTCCCCATTCTTGCATTGGAGCAAGATTGATCCCTTGCCCTGATCAATCCGCACGGTTGAGCCGTCGCCAAACTTGACATGGTCGGTGATATCAAGGTCCTTGAACTTTCCTCGGTGGCCCGTCATGTGGTTACTAGCGCCGTTGTCAAGGTACCAAACATTGGTGTCGGCCTGCACTTCTCCAGCTCCGTGCAAGTCTTGTTCTATATTCTCTTTATTGAGCATGACGAGGTCATGCGTCTCCTCGTGAGTCTCTCCCAGCAGCAATACGGCCTCCTCGTCTTGCGCTCGTGCAAGGTTTGCCTCCTTAACACGATGCTTGTTGCGACACTCCGACGCATAGTGTCCAAAGTTTTCACAATTGAAGCACTTTATTTTTGGTTTGTCGCAGTTGGAGCTTGAGCCGTGAGTCCCCTCACCCTCCTGGTGTTGCGTTATTTGGCCGCCACGGCCACCCCTACCGCGACCACGGGCACGGGGCTTGCTATGGCCCCGATCGTCGCTAAAGTGCCCCTTTCCTCTCGACGAAGAATCGGCGTCGCCTTTCTTCGACCGTGCCTGCCACTCAGCATGAGTAAGCAAGAGTTGTCTGTTGTTTCTCTCGTCTTGACCGTGTATGCGTTCTTCGTACGCTTTGAGACAGCCGATCGCTTCCTCGACCGGCATGGTCTCCATATCCGCAAACTGCTCGATCACAACAACGACATGCAGGTACTTGTCTGGGATGGAGACGAGCAGCTTCTTGATGATGACGACGTCCTCCATCTCGTCTTCCAATCCACGAATCTTGTTTGCGAGGGTCATCAATTTTCCTGCAAACTCATCGATGGAGTCTGTCTCCTTCATACGAAGAGCCTCGAACTCACTCTTTAAGGTTTGAATCCTTGCCTTCTTCACCCGATCAGCGCCTAGGTACCTTGTCTTTAGGCTTTCCCAAGCTTCCTTAGCCATTTTGTGGTTGGCCAGCTGGAGTAGGATTTCCTCGAGGACAACTTGGAAAATGTACGCCAACACCATCTTGTCCTTCTTCTTTTCTATGACCACCCCGGCCGCGGGTTCAATGGCGTCCCAAACACCTTGAGCCTCTATGAAGACCTCCATCTTGATCGCCCAAGTGGAGTAATTGCAAGACGTCAGCATCGGATAGTGCAGGGTTATGCTCCCTTCCTTTATTGTTGGCGCCGACGAGTGCTCGATGATTGACATCTTGTCGAGTCGAAGATACTTTGGCACACAACCTGGCGCTCTAATACCAAATATTGGCCTTGAGATTGAGACTAGGAACCAGAGGTAAAAATAGGAAGGATTAGTGGAGAAAGAAATTGAAGCTGTTATGTTATTCATCATTAGTTTGTGCCTTTATATAGGCTTATAAAAAGATTGAATATGTGGATAACAACAAATAAAGGGGAGTGCTTCACTCTTGGCCACACATATCCTATAGACCAAAACAAAGGAAGGAGTAGTTTACTCCTGGCCACACATGTCTCTATGGACCAAGTAAGCAAAAGACTAAGCAAAAATATTATAATCTATATTAACTAATAGACCGATATCTCTTGCTAAGCTCTAAGCAAAATGCAGGACCAATCCTGTTGGGAATGCGGTGTGATTGGAACCGGAGTTGACCTATGAGGTACGATATTGAATTGGAACTAAATTACCAACTCCGTTGTCGCCTCTCATTTGAACGCTCAACCGGAAACGAGATACAACCTAACAATCTCCACCTTAGCTCGTTTCTACTAGCCGAATAACCTTAGCACCTTACTACATTTTTCCGTTCCCGCCAGCCAAACAACCTTAGCACCCCTTCTACCTTTTATTAGTTTCCGTCAGCCGAACAATATCTTAGCGCTCATTGCTACATTTTTATTCGTTCCTGCCAGTCGAGCATCCAAAAAATCCAACATATTGTCATCTCGATCCGTTCGACCACAGAACCAAACCGACATGTTTATCCATACCACCATTGTATGCCAACCACAATGTCTTGCTCTACCTTGGGCTCGTCAAACCTACATTTGAAGTCAATTCTTGTAGTTGATGTTCCTACTCCACCTTGAGAAGAGACCTCCGTATATCTGTCTATACGCATGAACGTTCAGTACCATCTGTCCTGAACCAATTAAAGCCACTCAAAATAGTCCCGTAACCATGGGCTTTGATACTACTTGCTGGAAATACGGTGTGACCTGAACCAGAGTTGGCCCATGAGGTGCGATATTGAATTGGACTCATATGCCTTAAAGGAGAATTGTTGGAGTCTAGCCTGAATTTGGTAACAACATATTTGTTGAATCCAAATCTAATTTAATATTTAATTTGATTTGATTAGATTTGGATGTGCATAATTGGTGTTGTGCTATTTTAGATATAATATGATTCTTATTTTAGAAAATCCTACTATGATCTGAAATATGATAATTGATGTGCTATTTTAGGTATAATAGGATTCCTATTTGAGGGCTTCCTATTTAAGAAATTATATTATGACCTAAAATAGGGTTTTTTTATTCTATATATATGGGGTGAGGATGGGGGCACAAAGTACAGCACAAAGTAGAGATTCAGGGTGCTCGTCCACAAGAAAATATAAGAGAAAGTCCGTACTTTGCTCTTAGGACTTCGCCATCCAAGATAGAAGGAAAAAGAAGATCTAATCGAGAAGTCATCAACTTCGGTTAGGAAGATTGCTACGAATTGGTGAGTGATCTCAATTGTAATCTTCTATTTTTTTTCTTGAGAATGGTGAGGGGATTGAACCTATTAGGACAAAGGATTCAATATTAGTTTTCTTAATCTTGTGTTTTTATTCTTGAGAGTGGTGAGGGGGTTGAACCTATTAGGATAAATAATTCAACATTAGTTTTGTCAATTTTGTAATTTTCATTTGAGTTATAAAGGTTGGAATTTATCCAAGTGACATAGTCACCGTCATATACTTGTCTTTATCTTTGCTTGATGTTCGTTATACGGGGGCTAGTTTTGATTAGGTGGGTTGGCAAATGCTTTCGCACGCGTCCAACAATTGGTATCAGAGCTTTGGAGGTTCTGGCAACCATGTCTACGGAGCAGATGAACACTCGTATGATCACCCTCACAGTAGGAAACTGGATGATTTAGAAACCATGGATGGAGGATCTACTCTCGTGCAAGGACTTGCTTGGTCCGTTGGAGGACGACAACATAAAGCCAACGGACAAAGTTGTTGAAGACTGAAAACAACTGGATCGAAAGGCCGTTGGATTCTGTAACACCCAGTTTTCCAGATGAGGGTAATTTTAAAATTTTGTAATTTTAATTATTAATTATTGATATTTGATTCACATTATGATTTTTAGTAATTTTTAATAATTTTTAAACTATTTAAAAATTGATTTAAGTCATGACTTATGATTTTGATGTGCTACTAGTAAAACCTGAGAGACTGCATGACCTAGAGCCTAACCATGTCATTAGGATGTTTAATTATCATTTTTATCCTAGGGGTAATTTGGTCATTTTGACTTATTTGAAATATTTGGTGATTTGTTGAATTGGTAAATTCTAGTTTGACTTTGACTTGTTGAGACCTAGTGGACTAGCCTGGAAGCTAACCCTAACCATGGTGACCCCAGTCTAACCTGAGTTAACCTATTTTATTCATTAGAGAATAGTTTTAGAATGAGGGGATTTGGTTTAGTGAATTTAAGTCATGGCTTGTGATTTCATGAAATGACTTATGACTTAATTATTTAATTGATCATGACTTAAGCCCATGGGCCATTTTGTGAACCCTAACCCTAATTATTGAACCTATGAGCAGCCATATAGGGATACCCACCCTATTTAAACATTTGTTCATTAGGGCTTGCCTCTTTTTATCATTCCAACACTTGGAGAAAAGAAAGGTAAGTTTTCCCCTTCCAAAAATTTCTATTTTATTCATTTGATCTCCTTTTTCATCCTAGTCTTTTGCATTGGGTTCTAAATTGAGTTTATGGACTGTTGGTGGAGAGCTATTTCAGCTTGGGATCAATTTGGAGCATTTGGCCATCAAGAAGAATACCCCTATTTGGAGCTTTTCTATGCAATTTGCACCTATAGATAAAACCCTTTAAATTGATTTAAATTTTGGTTTTCTTTGCATGTAGGGCTAGATCTAGGAGTCCCCTAGGTGTCCCTAAAATTTGGATGAATTTCGTGTCCGTTTGGTGTCCGTATCGGACACGTGTCGTAGTGTTGTGTAGGTATTTGTTGAAATACCTCAATGGATTGAATGTTAATGTTTTTCAAAACAAATTATATATTTGGATAGCGCTTAATGTGTAGATTATATATGTATATGTCTGAGCACGATTCTGTAGATTTTTCGTGTCCAAAACGGACACGCACCTCGTGCACGACCCTGCGCACAGGCCACGAGCGGTGTCCTGCTGCCATGCATTCACATCCGATATGACACGACTCGGTTGGACACCAAACTTGGTGGACACCTGCAGGAAATGACTGACAGCACACACACAAAATTTTAGGGAATTTCGTCGAGCGGATTGGGAGAAATCCTACCCGTACTGAAATTTCACACACGCATACACGCGCACAGGCACGTCCTGATACGTGTTCGTATCAGGAACATGGTGACACGTTGACTTATTTCAGGATGACACACACGGACCCGTAGACCCCCTCTACCCTCTGACACATGTACGTGACCCATGATTCACTGTGTCGTGTCCTAGGCTAATCGACACGCGTGCATGAGGATTTTCTGAACACTATCTCTTCCTATTTTTCCCTTACTCGATTGTGACACTTCGTGTCCAGTTCTAGGACACATGGACACCCTCCACATATGCACACACATGTGGGACACCACTGTACACGAATTCATTGGGTTTCGATTTATTTTAAAGTCGAATTTCAAGCTCCCATGTGTGGACTGATACGTGCTACTGTTCTTAAGTCCTGAATTGATTTCCTTTTATTTTGTCTGATTTAAATGCTTTTTTAAACCACTAAATTTGTTCCCACATATGTATTAGTTCAGCTAGATAGGTTTGGCATGATAGAATAGGTTTCGTGATCAAGTAATAGAATTTTGAAATGTGGTTTGGGGCTGTTACTGATACACAGTTTTATCAAGTTGTTTCTGAGTTAATGTTTACTTTTTTTTTCAGTTTAATGGTTAATTAATGATTCATTTGTTAATATGAAGCATGATTACATGCCTGAGAATGATATTGGAATATGGGGTTTTGGTTTATAGTTGAATTATGGGTTCAAAGGGTTGGACTGATTTATGATTAACTATTATATCTAACTGTTTTGAATTCCTGCATGTAGATGATTTTCATTCCTTAATCACTGTTTTTTTCTGATTTCCTAAACCTGAGAAATCATGTAGATGCCACCTTATATTGTGTTTTCCTGAGACCATTCCCTGGAAACCAATTCGAGTTGGTGACACTCTCAAGTTTCTGAAAACACACACACAAAAAACTGAGATTTGCATGGTGTTTAATGAGAAGCTACTCACACACCCACACATATGTTTACACTCTACACACACATTTGTTCCTATCACTTGCTTACACTCTACACACACACACACATTGGTTCATGTGACACTCACACACATTGTTGAGGTTCAAGGAAGTAACTGAAACATGGTTTAGTTCAGTCCCATATAGTTCCCTGTCATTGAGTATTCCCTGAGAACACTACCCCCCTAAACTGCCATTTACACACAAACTTGTTTTCATGCCACTTTCCTGTTAAACTGTACACACAATATCACACACACACACTCAATGTATATTCACACACACACACATCCTATTTGATAAACTGTTTTCACACATTGCTCTATAACACACATCTGTCATACCCTCCACACATGTATACACACACAATAGATGCACACATTCACTAATTTCTGAAATGCCTGAGACTTGATCTCAATTCCTGAGAATGGTTCATATTCCACACACCAAACTGAGATGTTAAATCTGAGTTTGGTTAGGAAGTTGACCCTGGGGTTTAATGTCATGTGTTAACTGCTGTTTGATATCATGAACTGTCCTGGCCACATTTTCTGATATTTACTCTCTCTATTATGCATTTGTAAATCCTGAGTTTAGACAGTTTAAACACACTATTTTTCTCTTCAGGTTTACACACATGAGCACACATGAATCCACGGATTTTTCCCTAATATATTCCACTATTTTCAGGATGTTTAACACACACTCTCACACCCAAATTTGCCTAAAACCTATTACACACACATGCTCTCTTAACACTCACACCCCCTTGACACTCTAGGCACACTACCACTCACAAAGTACCTTGTAAGCTCACTGTCATCTAATTCCTATTTCCACACACATTCCTATATAACCCCCACACACACACATTCAACCTTACCATGACACTATGCACTTTTTCCCCTCTCTATCTCACTATAGTTATATATAAATATATTATCTAAATTCTTGATATAATAATGTAGCCTATATATATATATATATATATATATATATATATATATATATATATATATATATATATATATGTATGATAACTATATTAACTTAGTATAATATACAATCTGTGTGATATAGCCTATATGGCCTACAGCCTATATGTATGGCACATTGCACTTGGGTGTATCCCTATGTGATTAGCCTAGGCATAGAGCCTATGGCTCATAAACCTGTGTTTATGGCTTGAATGCCAATGTAGGAGTGTGGTTGGCTTGTATGGCCTAGAAATTGGGTATGCTTGCTAGAATAGGCTGGTTAGGCCTAGTGGGACTTGTTTGGCTTAGGCTTGAACTAGTTGACTTAGTTTGACTAGAGTATTGACTTGGGTTGACTCAGAGTCAACCAAGTTTGACTTGGACCTAGTTTGACCTAGATAGTTGACCAGGTTTGACTTATAGTTGACTTTGACCTATATTGACCTAAAAATCATGTAGATGCATCATAGACTTCATTTGTCTTATTTTAAGCACATTATAACCTGTACTGTTCTATTTAGGACAATGTGACTCTGGTGCAGACATCTGATATTACACTACTCTTTTCAGAGTATCAGGCAAGTACATTCTCTGATAGTTCTCTCATTTATTTGCCAGTTACTGTATTTTAGTTCTATTTAGTTTTATGTAATTCTCTGATACCACACGTATGGATATTTTTGGATTCATGTATGCGACACACTCACCATATTATCTGGCCTCTATTACTCGAATCATTGAAATCATTCTGAAATCTATTTCTGGAATCATCAAATTTTGGCTGGACTCATCTCAATTCTCGTGTCGAATTCTGGATTCATTTGTATTATGGGGCAGAAAAATATTGAGTAAGACATGTAGACATACCCCAAATCTGGAATCTCCAACTGGAATCTACTGGAAGCATAGCCATCTCTCGCCTGATCAGTGAGAGGTGTGCCTGATTACCCACAGCCGTTTACATGACGATCTCGGTATTTTAAAACACACTATTAGATTAGCTGGACTCATCTGGATTCTTGATCACTACCTAGAATCATCTGGTACTGGATTCATCTTATATTAGATTCATTCCGTACTGGATTTATAGTAGTTGCACTTGTTTACATTTACTACCTGGACTTATTATGTTACCTTAGTTCAGCTAGATTTATTTTACAGTCTTCATTGTCATCATTCTTCTCTTGTTTTAGTTACTTTACTTTCCTTGTATCTTACTGCTTCTCTATACTATCACCTAAATATAAACTGCCATATTCATCAATAAAACTGTCTATAAGTGCTTTATAGTTCCCTGTCATTTACTTGGGTTTTCTTGATGAGTTGTACTCGTTCTTTTCCTGACTGGACTTGTTGAAAATTTTACAGATGATTGCCCTGAGGACACATGCCCTACATATTACTGAGGAGATGGCTTAGCTACCTTTGGCCCCGACACTCAGGAGTGATTGGGAGATTAGCTAGTTGTTGTTTAGCTTTTATTTTTAGAACTGGAGTTGTATATATAAGTTGAGATTGTAGTTGAGATTGTTTGAGATTATATTTTTAGTTGTTGGATTTTATTTTTGTTATTTAGTCTTTAGTTATATCTTCTGTGATATCTTATCGTTCTTAGACTGTGATTATGATTCATTATATCTATACTTGTCCTCCGTTCGAAGTTGAGATTTGATAAGTACACTATATAATTACGTGAGTTGTTGATTAGATAGTAACCTAGGACAGTGTTCTACCACCGACACTGCGGCGTAGGCTGGGCGTTATTACGTGCTCGTACCCTCACAGTGGGTGCGGGTCGTGACACGTTTTTAGTGGTGGCCCATGCAGGTCGAGAGTCGCATCAGTACAATATCGTGGTAGTACGGCGACTTAGTTGTACTGCCGCGTGCCTGCGATAGATTGAGAGATAGGCTTTAACGGAGAGGTACTCAATCACAGTGAGGAAAAATTCTGCTTTAATTTATGCCATCTACATATCTTACTGATTGTCTTCTCTGAAATAAACTGTCCTCCTTTGATTTTATCGATTCCTGCTCAGTATTGACTTCCTTTTTGATCTATCTTCAGGATAGTGGAGACACAATCACATCGCTCTGGTATAGTAGCCGCTGCAAAGGGGTCTGCTACCTTTCACCTTCAGCAGCCAGCCACTGGTACCGCAGCCCCAGTCATGCCAGCTGGGGTGGGTGTTTCAGCAGCCTTCGGAGGAGCACCTCCATCAGTTGGGAGGCAGAGTCCGGTGCTTCCTAAGATCCTTCCACCGCAGCAGCCTCCACCTGCGGGGATGGTAGATGCTGCCCATCTATTCTCTTTCATGGAGGGGATTCTGGCGTCTCATCAGCATCAGCAACAGCGACAGACTGCCGATTATCGTTAGGGGATTGACGAGGCCCACCAGCTGGTCCGTGCTATAGTAGAGATAGTGACTGCTCAGGGGGAGCAGCAGCAGCCTCGTCGAAAGGAGAAGGATATATAGGACTTCCAGAAGATGCATCCCAGAGAGTTCCTGGGCACTGAGGGCATTCATTACGCAGACGACTGGATAGAGCATATCGAGGAGATATTCAGGATGGCAGAGATACCAGATCGACTCCATATCGAGGCGGCAGGCAGTCAGATGCAGGACTTAGCCCGTGCGTGGTACCAGACAGATCCCAGGATTGGAGTTGAGGGCCAGACTTTGGCCCAGTTCAAGGAACTGTTCAAGGAGCAGTTCTTTCCTGATGTGGCCTTGAGAGGCATAGAAGCACAGTTTGAGGGTCTGGTTCAGGGAACCCAGACGGTAGCTGAGTACGCCGGAAAGTTTTATTGATTGGCCCGGTTTATAGATGACTTGACTGAGAAGACGAAGGCGAGGAAGTTCTACCGAGGCTTGATTCGAGAGGTTCGGTCGCTGACTAAGAGCGACCGGAACGCTACCTTTGCAGAGATATTTTCTGGGGCTATGGCAGCGGAGGACGACCTAGGGTTGAAGTTGAAGAAGGATCGTGACTTCCAGAGTGGTAGCAGCAGCGGAGGCCATGCCAAGAGGCCTCACGTTCAGATTCAGCAAACCCGGACACCAGTGATGGTTCAGCAGGTACAGCATCAGTATCGGGGTCAGGACCCGAAGACGATCAGTTGTTCCTACTGCAGGAAGTTGGGACACACCAGGGAGCAGTGTAGGAAGAGGCTGAAGGTTTGCTATTCTTGTGGGTCTGAAGCCCACCACAAGATAGACTGTCCCTTTGCACCTCCTTTTGAGGGAGCTAGGCCACCTGTAGCTCAGCACCAGAGGGGTGGAGCTTTTGCGATGGCGGTCGAGGAGACCGACGCTGCAGGTGATGGATTAGCAGGTTTGTCCTTCTCATTCTTCTTCCTACTTTCCTGTGTGATTCTATTAGTACCTGCCAGGATTTTGTTTTGATTGCTAGATAGTGTAGCTACCCCGTACGAGATTGTGAAATCACGACCAGTAGGATTGTGTTGCTTCAACTTTGATTTGCTGGGGGTTTGACCTAGTAGGGATACGATCATTTTAATTTCGAGGACAAAATTTTACCAAGGTGGGTAGGATTGTAACTCTTAGTTTTCCAGATGAGGATAATTTTGAAATTTTGTAATTTTAATTATTAATTATTGATATTTGATTCACATTATGATTTTTAGTGATTTTTAATAATTTTTAAACTATTTAAAAATTGATTTAAGTCATGACTTGTGATTTTGATGTTATACTAGTGGAACCTGAGAGACTGCATGACCTAGAGCCTAACCATGTCATTAGGATGTTTAATTATCATTTTTAGCCTAGGGCTAATTTGGTCATTTTGACTTATTTGAATTATTTGGTGATTTGTTGAATTGGTGAATTCTAGTTTGACTTTGACTTGTTGAGACCTAGTGGACTAGTCTAGAAGCTAACCCTAACCATGGTGACCCCAGTCTAACTTGAGTTAACCTATTTAGTCATTAGAGAATAGTTTTAGAATAAGGGGATTTAGTTTAGTGAATTTAAGTCATGGCTTGTGATTTCATGAAATGACTTATGACTTAATTATTTAATTGATCATGACTTAAGCCCATGGGCCATTTAGTGAACCCTAACCCTAATTATTGAACCTATGAGAAGACACATAGGGATCCCCACCCTATTTAAACACTTGTTAATTAGGGCTTGCCTCTTTTTATCATTCCAACACTTGGAGAAAAGAAAGGTAAGTTTCCCCTTCCAAAAATTCCCATTTTATTCATTTGATCTCCTTTTACATCCTAGTCTTTTGCATTAGGTTCTAAATTGAGTTTATGGACTGTTGCTGGAGAGCTATTTCAGCTTGGGATCAATTTGGAGCATTTGGCCATCAAGAAGAACACTCCCCATTTGGAGCTTTTCCATGCAATTTGCACCTATAGGTAAAACCCTTTAAATTAATTTAAATTTTGATTTTCCTTGCATGTAGGGCTAGATCTAGGAGTCCCCTAGGTGTCCCTGAAATTTGGGTGAATTTCGTGTCCGTTTGGTGACCGTATCGGACACGTGTCGTAGTGTTGTATAGGTGTTTGTTGAAATGCCTCAATGGATTGAACGTTAATGTTTTTCAAAACAAATTATATATTTGGATAGCTCTTAATGTGTAGATTATATGTATATGTCTAAGCACGATTCTGTAGATTTTTTGTGTCCAAAATGGACACGCACCTCGTGCACGACCCTGCGCACAGGCCCCGTACGGTGTCCTGCTGCCACGCATTCACATCCGATACGACACGACTCAGTTGGACACCAAACTTGGTGGACACATGCGGGCAATGACTGACAACACACACACAAAATTTGGGGGAATTTCGACGAGCGGATTGGGAGAAATCCTACCCGCACTAAAATTTCACACACGCATACACGCGCACAGGCATGTCCTGATACGCGTTCCTATCAGGGACACGGCGACACATTGACCTATTTCAGGGTGACACACACGTACCCCTAGACCCCCTCTATCCTCTGACACGTGCACGTGACCCATGATTCACTGTGTCGTGTCCTAGGCTAATCGACACGCGTGCACGAGGATTTTCTGAACACTGTCTTCCTATTTTTCCCTTATTCGATTGTGACACTTCGTGTCCAGTTCTAGGACACATGGACACCCTCCACATGTGCACACATATATGGGACACCACTGTACACGAATTTATTAGGTTTTGATTTGTTTTGAAGTCGAATTTCAAGCTCTTATGTGTGGACTGATACGTGCTACTGTTCTTAAGTCCTGAATTGATTTCCGTTTATTTTATCTGATTTAAATGCTGTTTTAAACTGCTAAATTGGTTCTCGCATATGTATTAGTTCAGCTAGATAGGTTTGGCATGATAGAATAGGTTTCGTGATCAAGTAATAGAATTTTGAAATCTTGTTTGGGGCTGTTACTGATACACAGTTTTCTCAAGTTGTTTCTGAGTTAATGTTTACTTTTTTTTTCTTCTGTTTAATGGTTAATTAATGATTCATTTGTTAATATGTAGCATGATTACATACCTGAGAATGATATTGGAATATGGGGTTTTGGTTTACGGTTGAATTATGGGTTCAAAGGGTTGGACTGATTTATGATTAACTATTATATCTAACTATTTTGAATTCCTGGATGTAGATGAGTTTCATTCCTTAATCACTATTTTTTTTCTGATTTCCTAAACCTGAGAAATCATGTAGATGCCACCTTATATTGTGTTTTCCAGAGACCCTTCCCTGGAAACCAATTCGAGTTGGTGACACTCTCAAGTTTCTGAAAACACACACACAAAAAACTAAGATTTGCATGGTGTTTAATGAGAAGCTACTCACATACCCACACATATGTTTACACTGTACACACACACATTTGTTCCTGTCACCTGCTTACACTCTACACACACACACACATTGGTTCATGTGACACTCACACATATTGTTGAGATTCAAGGAAGTAACTGAAACATGGTTTAGTTTAGTCCCATATAGTTCCCTGTCATTGAGTATTCCCTGAGAACACTACCCCCCCTAAACTATCATTTACACACAAACTTGTTTTCATGCCACTTTCCTGTTAAACTGTACACACAATATCACACACACACACTCAATGTATATTCACACACACACACACATCCTATTTGACACACTGTTTTTCACACATTGCTCCTAACACACATCTGTCACACCCTCCACACATGTATACACACTCAATAGATGCATACATTCATTAATTTCTGAAATGCCTGAGACTTGATCTCAATTCCTGAGAAAGGTTCATATCCCACACACCAAACTGAGATGTTAAATCTGAGTTTGGTTAGGAAGTTGACCCTGGGGTTTAATGTCATGTGTTAACTGCTGTTTGATATCATGAACTGTCCTGGCCACATTCCCTGATATTCACTCTCTCTATTATGCATTTGTAAATCCTGAGTTTAGACAGTTTAAAACACACTATTTTTCTCTTCAGGTTTACACACATGAGCACACATGAATCCACTGATTTTTCCCTTATGTATTCCACTGTTTTCAGGATGTTTAACACATACTCTCACACCCACATTTGCCTAAAACCTATTACACACACATGCTCTCTTAACACTCACACCCCCTTCACACTCTAGGCACACTACCACTCACAAAGTACCTTATAAGCTCACTGTCATCTAATTCCTATTTGCACACACATTCCTATATAACCCACACACACACACACACATTCAACCTTACCATGACACTATGCACTTTTTCCCCTCTCTATCTCACTATAGGTATATATAAATATATTATCTAAATGCTTGATATTATAATGTAGCCTATATATATGTGTATGATAACTATATTAACTTAGTATAATATACAATCTGTGTGATATAGCCTATATGGCCTATATGCATGGCACATTGCACTTGGGTGTATCCCTATGTGATTAGCCTAGGCATATAGCCTATGGCTCATAAACCTGTGTTTATGGCTTGAATGCCAGTGTAGGAGTGTGGTTGGCTTGTATGGCCTAGAAATTGGGTGTGTTTGCTAGAATAGGCTGGTTAGGCCTAGTGGGACTTGTTTGGCTAAGGCTTGAACTAGTTGACTTAGTTTGACTAGAGTATTGACTTGGGTTAACTCAGAGTTGACCAAGTTTGACTTGGACCTAGTTTGACCTAGACAGTTGACCAGGTTTGACTTAGAGTTGACTTTGACCTAGATTGACCTAGAAATCATGTAGATGCATCATAGACTTCATTTGTCTTATTTTAAGCATATTATAACCTGTACTGTTCTATTTAGGACACTGTGACTCCGGTACAGACATCTGATATTACACTACTCTTTTCAGAGTATCAGACGAGTACATTCACTGATAGTTCTCTCATTTATTTGCCAGTTACTGTATTTCAGTTCTATTTAGTTTTATGTGATTCTCTGATACCACACGTATGGATATTTTTGGATTCATGTATGCGACACACTCACTATATTATCTGGCCTCTATTACTGGAATCACTGGAATCATTCCGAAATCTATTTCTGGAATCATCATATTTTGGCTGGACTCATCTCGATTCTCATGTCGAATTTTGGATTCATTTGTATTGCGGGGCGGGGAAATATTGAGTAAAACATGTAGACATACCCTAAATCTAGAATCTCCAACTGAAATCTACTAGAAGCATAGCCATCTCTCGCTTGATCAGTGAGAGGTGTGCCTGATTACCCACAGCCGTTTACATGTCGATCTCGGTATTTTAAAATACACTATTAGATTAGCTGGACTCATCTGGATTCTTGATCAGTACCTAGAATCATCTGGTACTGGATTCATCTTGTATTAGATTCATCCCGTATTGGATTTATAGTAGTTGCACTTGTTTACATTTACTACCTGGACTTATTATGTTACCTTAGTTCAGCTAGATTTATTTTACAGTCTTCCTTGCCATTATTCTTCTCTTGTTTTAGTTACTTTACTTTCCTTGTATCTTACTGCTTCTCTATACTATCACCTAAATATAAACTGCCATATTCATCAATAAAACTGTCTATAACTGCTTTATAGTTCCCTGTCATTTACTTGGGTTTTCTTGATGAGTTGTACTCGTTCCTGTCCTGACTGGACCTGTTGAAAATTTTACAGATGATTGCCCTGAGGACACATGCCCTACACACTACGCCAAAAGAGACATTTTTCGACAGACCCAAACTGTCGTAAATCACAATAAACGACAGTTTTGATCCGTCACAACATCCGTCGTTAATAGCGCGTCCCAAAATATAAACGACAGTTTTGGACTGTCGTAATTTAGCTGAATAAAATGACAGTTATTATCTGTCAAATAAAAACGACTGACTAAAACTGTCAAATAATCTGTGAATGAGTTGGCTACTATTTTTTCTTTTCAATAGTTAAGCTCTGTCATTTTTTCTGGAAGCAGAATTAAAAAAAAAATCTCAATTCATCCATATCAAAGATATTTAAACATGTTCATCTTCTAAATAAAACTAAAATATATAGAAAAATATAATTTAATATGAACATCAACAATGAAATAAACTCAATCAAAATTTTATTGACTAATAAATGTATCGAGTTTACATAGCAATATTTTATCAAAAACAAAAAGAAACCCCAATGTTGTTAGCCCACAATAACTTAGACAAAAAAAGGAGAATGTTATTACACGCTTACAATCTCTAGTACAGTTGAAAAAAAAAGAATTTAAAACCTCACAAGCTAAACTGAATATTTTGGACAATTAATCATTTCTCCAACCGCAATCTCATCAAACTTTCCATCTTTGTGGAACAACATCTCAGTACTGTCAAAATTTCATCAACAATGATATTTTAAGCTTCATCATTTGGCGGTGCATCACACTTCCAATAGAATGACTTTCTTTCCAAAATTCTTCAAAAGACTCGTCTTTATGGACAAAGTAGGTTGATCATGTCCCTATATGCAAACATAAGGACAAAAGAAATAAATATTCATAGAAATTTATATAAAGTTGCATATCAATAGTATATAACAAGGATAGAAATAGATGATAAGAAACATAAGTTACAATAACAATATGACAGAAGTAGAGTATTATACTGCTAATTACTTCGCAACTTATTGCATATTCAATCCTATAAGTTCCCAGAGTATATGTCATATATGTTTAGTCAAACCTTACAAAGAAAATTTTATAGATGAATGAGCCAATGTTTTCTGGTAAATACTTAGGCATTGAAGAAACATGTTCGTGAGATAAAAATAGGTGAGACGAGAGTTTTGAAATGGTAGTTGCATAAACTTCAAGATACAATAAGAAATTGGTGCTTTAGTAGGAAATTTGAGAATGAATGATATGACTTTTGAAGTGAAAAGTTTGAGATGGTCAATGAGTATCTTCTATGTGAATGAGAGAAAATATACCTGAGGAGTAACTCCAGACAAAGAAGTGACCTATGCTCTAACTTGTCATAAGATGCTAGGTGTAGGGTCAGACAGAAACAAAACTGAGGCAGGAAAAAGAACCAATGTGGCAGTTGCTAATGTTTCTGAGGGGATGGCCTTCATCAAAGATGAAGCATTCATGTAGGCAACTCCACAGATTTGGAATAAACTTTGTTGTATATAATGTTATAGTTGGAAGGTCTCAAGAAATTGGTTACTTCCCACCCTGTCCAAACCTATAACTTGATATCATCCAAACCCTAACAATATTGTGTCATCATTTCAGACTCATATTATCACACCTACCACAGGAATGGAAGCTAATCATTTCAAGGGTAATATTATAGTATCATCATATGGCACGTTGCAACTGAGCAAATTAGGATGTCTATGCAGTTGTAGGTGACAGGAACAGTACAAAGAATATTACTCCTATCAAGAATACAGTTCATCATGTTTAAGTAGGATATTGATATCAAGGGCGATTCAACAATTCTTAATTTCAAAGTGTTCCTCCGGTACCTATAGAAAGAGCTTATCCAAATAAAACATTTAACTTCAAGTTAAAATTTAGTGAAAAAGTGAACCTAAAAGAAATTTATGTTCGTCTATTCTCACACCAAAGTTCGCTTCATCGATTTGAAGTTTCACCTTACTGTTAGAATTCAAACAGATTTAACTTCCAATACCTATTGCCTTTGTTGTTTTTAGCTATGGATTTAAAGGTACAAAGAACCTATATGCATAAATAAACTATCAAATCGACAATGTACCTTGAAAGTGTCGACCGATTAAATTTTATTAGCTCCTCTTGTTTCCAATTCAGTCATTTAAATTCTTAGTTTCTGATATCTTCACAATATGACCAATCTAATTGCATAAAAATAAAAAATAAAAAACTTTATTTTCATAATTATCATCAACTGTTAGCCATGGAAATTATCACCAACTGTGAAGCAATTTAAAGTGTTAATAAAGCTCTATTATTGTTCTTATTGATTATTTTGAAAGGTCTCATGAATTTGCCTAATTCGTAACATGCTAGACAACTCTCTCCTTATTCTTCTATTCCAGTAACAACATCTATCTCATGGACTTAAATCATATAACTTAAGAGTATGCCTATTTGAAATGACATCTGGTAGCTGTGAGCAAATATCACCTTTTGTTAATACAAATCCCTTTTCATCAATATTCAGGAGAAAAAAGAATGGAGACCACATAAGACTATAAGATGATGAATTAAAGAGCAAACTAAATGAACCAACAGAACTAGGGTCAATTTGGAACCTCTTATTTTATGTAGAAAATTCGAAAGCATATGTAGATGAATGAATCTAATAGGATACAATCGAGAAGAAGATAAATCTGATAATGATAAGACATATATTCAGCTGTTCAAGAAGTCAAGAAGTTTAAGATGAACTTCACGTTTCACTGAAGAAATGGACAAAATCAATGTTGTATTAGCTTTTGCTGGTGGGAATGATTATACAATTGAGCTAATATGAATCTAAATGAAACCAAAAGTAAACCAAACCATGTTTCATTGTGTATATGTAGAACAACTTTTGCAAAAGTCAGAGTATTATAGCTGTATGAAACTGTTGGTGCTTTCTTTATATGGAGAGAGCTTGCTCTCAACATGCCTTGTAAATTTTAGTCCCACATCGAAAATGCACCATGAGTTATCTCAACATATATACATGGGTGTGTTGTTGAGAGATGCACATGGGGTGGTGACCCTAAGGAGGAAACCATGTGGGTGATTTTACAAGGAGGTAAGAATAAGGCTCCAAGGATTAAGCATTAATGCTTTTGTCATTCTCTTGGGTTAAATCCATTTGGAGCTAAGCCCCAAAGGGGCTTAGCGACTCGGATTCGGACTCGGACTCAGACTCGAGCTCATGGGCTCATGAGGCGTAATGTGGCATTTTGTTGGCGCACTTTGCACTTAGCACGTCAGCAGTCATGCAGTCTTTATGCGGCTCATATGCGGCCATGCGGTCTTATACGGCATACGGCTCATATGCGGCCTCATACGGCCATGCGACCATGCGGCCATGCGGCTCATGCGGCCATGCGGCTCATGCGGCACATATGGCACATGCGGCACATGCGGCTCATGCGGCATATGCGGTCCATGCGGTCCATACGGCTCATGCGGTCCATGCGGTCCATGCGGCTCATGCGGCTCATGCAGCTCATGCGGTCCATACGGCTCATGTGGTCCATGCGGCCATTAGGCTCATGCGGCCAGGCTGCTGCTGCTGCCGCATGGAGGGATCCGCTGACTGTGTAGATTACAAATCAGTTATGGAAAGGCTGAATCAATGCGATTAAATCAGATCCTATCTTTGTGGGATTTGAATTAATTCAGATCCTATCTTTGTGGGATTTGAATTAATTTCGTGGGATTTGAATTAAATCTCGTTGCTATCTTTTGGGATTTGATTCAATCTTTCCATAACTGAAGAGGTGGCTAGGGTTTCCACCCTCTCTCTATAAATACTCTCTTCTGGCCTCCTTTGTGACTACTACGAAAATTACAAGTCAGAAAAAGAGAAAGAGAGAGAGAGTTGCTGCCGCCATTGCAAGTCCATCAGAGGAGTCAGAACAGAGGTGACTTCGAGCGTTCCACAAGTTCTTCAAACTTGTTGGTTCCTAGAAGCAGATCGTGTGGGGCGAATCTTGCTTTAAGCAACGGTGTTTTGACACCCCAGCAACTGTTCTTCATCTAATCTTCCTCCAGATTATTGTAACTCGTTCTGTTCCAATTGTAACATGTTTGCAAGGAAGAACGAGAGATCTTCTCTTCTCTGTTTCCCTCCTTCAGATTGTAATTTGGCTATTTGTTTTATTGTACTATCGTAGATCTTGAGTTTGATCACTGTAAAGTTTTGTGTGACATCTCAGATCTCGATTGTATCAGTTTTTCTATCTTTGATCAAGCTCCGGGACTAACAATCTCAAAGCAAGATCCGTGTAGATGGAAAACATTAATGCTTCGCTCCTCCAATCGGACTTCTGCAAGTTGGAAAAGTTTGATGAAGAGCACTATCAAGTCTGGAAGAGAAAGGTTTGCCTAACTCTTCAACTGAAAGACATTGATCATGTTCTGTTAGAGGAAGAACCCTCTGTTCCAGACACTGGATCTACTGCCGCAATCAATACGGCTACCAAACTCCAGGCCAAGTGGAGAAGGAAAAATAGCATCTGTAGGCTTCTCATCCTGAATGTTATGGAGGACTCCCTGGCAGAATCCTACTCGAAGAAGGAACTTGCCAGAGACATATGGGAGTCTGTGGAAAATCTGTATGAAGAAGACAAGAACAGGAGCAAAATGTTTGTGGTTGAAAAATATCACAAATTGCCCTTTGAGGACGAAAAGTCCATGCTGCCACAGGTGAAGGAATTTCTGAAGCTGCGTCAGAAACTGGAAGACGATGAGATGCCCCTTCACGACAAGTTTGTCGTCGGAGGGATCGTCTCAAAACTTCTTACTGGATGGAGTACCTTCTATGCAAGGATGCACAGAAAGAAGCTAGACATTAGCTTGGGAGATCTACTGCAAGAGATCCTTGTTCAGGACGAGATGCGTTCCCAACAGAAGGTGGACACTCTGTCCAAACAGTTGGCTAAAGCCAATCTTGTGCAGACAAGAGATCCCAAGGGGAAGCAGGCGGCTTTTCATCCCAAGAAGAAGGACTTCACTAATCTAAAAGTGAAGGGTCCTTCTTTCAAGCAACAGAAGACTAAGTCCCACGTGACTTGTTACAATTGTGGCAAGAAAGGCCACTATAAGAGTGAATGCAGATCTAAGCCTAAACAATCAGAGAAAGGTGAGCCTAATAAGGTTTCATTGGTTTCTAACTTTGTTGCTATGATCGCACAGGTCACACATGTGGGGGTTGACTCTGACTGGTAGATAGACACTGGTGCGACTTGCCATGTCTGTTCTGGCAAGGAATGGTTCGTCACGTACCAGCCGATATCTGAGAAGGTTATCATGGCGAACCAGGCCCAAGCTGAAAGTGCTGGAGATCGGGACTGTGGATCTGAAACTCACTTCTGGGAACACTCTGACGCTTCAAGGTGTGAAGCATGTTCCTACGATTGCCAAGAACCTGATCTCTGGGAGCCTGCTCTGCAACGCAGGCTTGAGGATGGACATCAATGCTTGTCGGATGGTGATGTCCAAGAAAGGAACATACTTCGGGAAGGCTTATCAAACCGAAGGAATATTTAAAATTCAGATTGTCAACCAGTTTGAAGACATTAATGCAGTTGCTTTTTCTGATTATTCTCTTGAGTTGTGGCATAATAGACTAGGACATGTTCATTGTAAAAGAATTAACAAAATGTCTAGTCTAGGACTTATCTCCAAATGTGGGGGTAAGATGGAGAAGTGTGAAGTGTGTGCTCAGACGAAGATCACAAGGAAACCCTTTCATCGGGTCAATCGAAGCACAGATCTTCTGGAGTTGGTGCACTCCGATATCTGTGACTTCAAATATTTCTCCACGAAGGCCGGGATGAAGTATTTCATAACCTTCATCGACGACTTCTTAAAATACGCGTTCGTCTACTTGCTCAAGTCTAAAGACGAAGCTTTCGAGAAGTTTAGAGAGTTTAGGGCCGAAGCTGAACGGCAGACTGGACAACAACTCAAGAGGTTAAGGAGTGATCGAGGTAGGGAGTACAGGTCTCATGAATTTGTATTATTCTGCAAAGAACATGAAATTATATGTGAGAGTACTGCTCCATATTCTCCTCAATCCAACGGAGTAGCGGAAAGGAAGAACAGAACGTTGACAGAAATGATGAACTCAATGCTACTAACCGCGGGTCTTCCTAAATGCTACTGGGAAGAAGCTGCATTGACGGCTACTTTTATTCTAAATAGAGTGCCATATGCAACTTCGGACATAACTCCTCATGAACTCTGGTTCAAAGTCAGACCAAACTTGAATGTCATTCGAGTGTGGGGGTGTCTGACGTATGTGAAGCTCCCAGATCTGAAGATTCAGAAGCTAGGGACAAGGACTACGAAGGCGATCTTCTTGGGGTATGCCGAGAAAAGTGATGCTAGGAGATTTCTTGATATTGAGTCAAATCATATCATCGAATCTCGCGATGCTGAATACTTTGAAGACAAGTTTGCAAAAGACAAAAACATTGTTCTTTCGGATATTCCAGAAAATGATGTAGGTGCAAATGAGACTGAAATCTCATATGGGCCAGTAGTCCAAGAAGAAGCTGTTATTGAGGAAACAACTCTTGTACCAGAACTCGCAGAGCCGTCAGTTAAGCGAGCGAGGAGACCGAATGATTTTGGAGATGACTTTATCACCTATCATGTGGAAGCAGATCCGCTTACCTATGATGAGGCGATGAAGACCAGAGATGCTATCTTCTGGAAGGAGGCAGTGAATGACGAGTTTGACTCTATCACCTCCAATAACACATGGGTGTTGGTAGATCTACCTGAAGGAGAGAAGTCCATCGGATGTAAATGGATCTTCAAAAAGAAGATGAAGGCAGATGGAACTATTGACAAGTTCAAGGCCAGGCTGGTAGCCAAGGGATTCTCTCAGAAACAGGGGATATACTACTTTGACACGTACGCTCCAGTAGCTCGGATGACCACCATCAGGATGTTAATCGCTCTAGCAGCTATACATAAGTTGGTGATACATCAGATGGATGTAAAGACCGTATTCCAGAATGGGGAGCTGACCGAAGAGATTTACATGCAACAGCCAGATGGATTTGTCGTCAAAGGTCTTGAAGACAAAGTCTGCAAGTTGGTGAAATTATTGTATGGTTTGAACCAAGCTCCTAAGATGTGGCATGAGAAGTTTGACAAAGTTATTAAGCTAAACGGCTACAGAGTCAGCGAGACGGACAAATGTGTTTACACAAAGTTTGCTGATGGAAGAGGAGTCATCGTTTATCTGTACGTGGACGACATGCTAATCCTAGGTACGGATATAGGCTGTATCACAGAGACAAAGAAGTTCCTCTCAACCAAGTTCAGTATGAAGGACTTGGGGGATGCAGATGTCATCTTGGGCATAAAGATCATCCGGACAGACACTGGAGTAGTGCTGTCACAATCTCACTACATTGAGAAGATGCTCACACGCTATGGGTATAAGGATCTTCCAGGGATCGATACGCCTTACAGGTGTGATCAGAAGTTGAAGCCAAATTCAAGGAAAAGCGTCAGACAGCTGGAGTATTCTAGCGTTATCGAAAGTTTGATGTACGCAACCACTGCCACAAGGCCTGACATAGCTTTTGCCGTAGGAATGCTGAGTCGGTTCACAAGCAACCCAGGGGTTGAGCACTGGAAAGCTGTGAAACGGGTGATAAGATATCTCAAGAAAACTCAGACATATGCACTGCACTACAATGGGTATCCGACAGTAGTGGAAGGCTTCAGTGATGCTAGCTGGTGTTCAGAGGTGGAAAGCGAGAGATCCACATATGGATATGTCTTTTCCTTGGGTGGAGCTGCTATATCGTGGAAGTCAAAGAAGCAGACTATACTCTCTCATTCCTCCATGGAATCTGAATTCTATGCACTTGAAACTGCAGCAGATGAAGCAGAATGGCTTCGGAAGCTCATGTATGATCTTCCAGTGGTTGGGGCTCAGATACCGGCGATACCGATATACTGTAACAACCAGGCGACTGCGGCGGTGGCATCAAATGACCTCTTTAACGGGAAGAAGAGGACTGTGCGGTTGAAGCACAGGGCAGTACACGATCTTATCAAAAGAGGTGTAATTGCAGTGGTTGATGTTCGGAGTCAGGAGAACATGGCAGATCCGTTCACAAAGGGCCTCAAGCGCCAGTTGGTCGATGACACAGCTTATAAAATGGGCTTAAAGGTATTCTGATAGTGTGTCTTTGTAATTCTACCATAAAGTTTTATGCTATTAGCTCAAAGAGAAATCTACTAGGCATCTAACTTTTGGTTCAAAGGAGGATCACTGACTGGGAAACTATCAGGTAACAGTGGGTACTTGTTCTCTGAAACATGGAAGGGATACGGACCCATAACCAATGTTGTCTACTATGTATTTTTCTGCGGAAAAACAGATCCTGTGGAAGGTTGGCTTAAACGCCTTAATGAGTTCTCAAGCAGAGTGAATGCCTGGTGTGCTTTACAGGAAGCACGGTAGAGCAGCACTACAAGGAGTGAATCTCCATGCTACAGTGGGGTGACTCCACCATGAGGTTCCCAGGTAGGGATAATGCCTCGGCTTTGCAAGCCAAGTCACAGCGGCGTAGCACCGCAAATAGGCAGGTTGCCTAATGCTGTATGACGTAATTAAAGAGTTGTAGACAGCACTACAAAAGGGAGGATGGCCCCATGTTACAGTGGCACGACACCACGATGAGGTACCCAGGTAGGGGTAAAGCCTCGACATTGCAAGCCATGTCGTTGCGACGTAACATCGCAAGGAAGCCTTAGGCTTCATGCTGGGTAGTTTGGTACTACAAAGAGGCTTGTGACCTCATGCTACAGTAGTATGACACTACGATGAGGTTCCCAGGTAGGGGTAATGCCTCGACTTCAGGCCATGTCATAGCGGCGTAGCACCGCAAGGAAGCGCAAGGCTTCATGCCATATCTCTTTAATAAAGAACTCACCTATAGTGTATGGAAAGAGATATCAGGCCATCTTTTGAGGGTAAACTTGTAGACGCCCAAAATTATACACTGAAACCAGGCTGGCACAGGGCCTTTAATGTGCAGCCAAAAGCACACGTAACTACACTTTGTGAGTGGGAAGAATTACAATTGTGGTGCAAAATTTAAGGCGTAGTCCATTCTTGTATCACATTGTTATTTAACCCATGCGGGAAGATTCAAGTCGTCAGCGACATCTATCCTAATGCAAAATGGACAGTTACTGTGGGAAACGCTCAACCCTGGACACATATATATGTTGTGATATGTGGGGGATTGTTGGTGCTTTCTTTACATGGAGAGAGCTTGCTCTCAATATGCCTTGTAAATTTTAGTCCTACATCGGAAATACACCATGAGTTATCTCAACATATATACTTGGGTGTGTTGTTGAGAGATGCACATGGGGTGGTGACCCTAAGGAGGGAACCATGTGGGTGATTTTACAAGGAGGTAAGAATAAGGCTCCAAGGATTAAGCATTAATGATTTTGTCATTCTCTTGGATTAATTCCATTCTGAGCTAAGCACCAAAGGGGCTTAGCGACTCGGACTCAGATTCGGACTCGAACTCGAGCTCATGGGCTCATGAGGTGTAATGTGGTATTTTGTTGGCGCACTTTGCACTTAGCACGTCAGCAGTCATGCGGTCTTTATGCGGCTCAAATGCGGCCATGCGGTCTTATGCGGCATGCGGCTCATATGCGGCCTCATGCGGCCATGCGGCCATGCGGCTCATGCGACCATGCGATTCATGCGGCACATGCGGCACATGCGGCACATGCGGCACATGCGGCTCATGCGGCACATACGGTCCAAGCGATCCATGTGGTCCATGCGGCTCATGCGGTCCATGCGATCCATGCGGTCCATGCGGCTCATGCGGTCCATGCGACTCATGTGGTCCATTCGGCCATTAGACTTATGCGACCAGGCTGCTGCTGCTACCGCATGGAGGGATCCGCTGACTGTGCAGATTACAAATCAGTTATGGAAAGGCTGAATCAATGCGATTAAATCAGATCCTATCTTTGTGGGATTTGAATTAATTCAGATCCTATCTTTATGGGATTTGAATTAATTGTAGGACCGTTGAGCACCTCTAGAGGGGGGGGTGAATAGAGTGCGTGTGTGCAGCGAAATATAATCACCAATTAAAATTTAAACTATGGCAGATATATATGAGACAATAAATAGAGATAGAGGATTCAAACTCAGTAACACGGCGATATATACTGGTATCCCTCTGAGAGAACTAATCCAGTCTCGAGTACTCTTGCTCGATGTTAATCCACTATGGCACAAGCTTTAACTGAGAGCTTGCAGTCTCTTACAACATCGTACTTGGTGACGAGTGCACGACCAGCTCCACAACACACACTGTGCTTGGTGACGAGCGCACGACCAGCTCCATAACAAGAAAAGTTGTTGAAACTTGGAACGACCTCTTTACAACTCTTGAGTAACCAAAAGACTCTAAATCAACTCTGATAGTACTGGCTTTTGGCTAAGAGATGTATAGGTGAGATTTGAAAATCTTAGATCGTTTGAAAACACTTGAGTAATAGAGAAGAGAGAATGAAGAATGAATTGATGATTTGAAATGAAAAGTTCTTCTCTATTTATAGGTGTTTTCTTCAACCGAACTCGGACAGAACTCGGACAGAGTTCGGATGCAAATATCTCGCAAAGAGACGTTGCTCGCTGATTTGGAGGCAACAGAAGTTTGAATAACTTTTGACCGAACTCGGGCCGAACTCGGTTAGGAGTTCTGTCAGGAGATATTTGAAAATCATTTGCAAAAATAGTTTTCAAATTTGTTTTTGGTTATTTGTAAAATCATTTTGAAAGACTATTTTCGAAATATGTTTTTGAAATATTTGTAAACGAAAATACGAATGGTAAATAGGTAGGCTTTTTGGAATGTGGACAGTTTTAACCCTAAGGCAGTATTACCACAATTGATTTTACAGAATAAATCCTAGACTCAATAAAATATAAAATACAGAATAAAATGAGAAATGAGTCTTCTGAAGATTTGATGATATTGACGCTTTGATTGATGCGATACATCGTCCGTTGAATATGATTTCATGAATCCTGAAATGATTAGCAGCATTTTCTATATTTTGTGTACTGACTAAAGTGTATGTTGATTATCGAAATCGGGTGTGACCATGGAATGGGCCAACAATCTCCTCCATTTTGATAATTGACAAACTTGAGTCTATACCAAAATATATTGATATCAAATAGAACAAAATACAAAGTACCTGAAAAAAATAAGAGTTTGGATTTTGTTTTTGGATTGTTGTATGCGCGCTTTGGTATACTCATTTTCTCCCCCTTTGTCAAATAGTAAAATGAATAGGCTCCCCCGTAAATCGTGAAGCCAACAATAGACAAACACAAGACAAAGTAAAGCAAAAAGAAATAAACCCAGCATAGATATATATGGAAACAAATGATATAGAATGAACTAGCTCATAATAAACTGAAATAACATAGAAGTTTCCACTAGAAATCCAAAAGTACAACTGATAATGTCTAACTAATCAGTTTAGACAAGAAAAATAAAAAAAACTACTTCATCAACTGGATCAACTAATCAAATCAATATCCACTAGCCCAAAGCTGAATCCACGTCACATCGTGGGGTCATCCGCACCGGGAGGATCATGAGGGAAGTAGGCTGCAGTCGGGTCGAAATACTGAAAGGTAACCTTATCAGTAAATCGAGGACCCGAAAAAGCAGGGTGAGGTAAGATGGTGACCGGATGAACGGAATCCTGAGCCAGGCTATAGTGGAGGTCAGCAATACTACTTCTCAGCACCTGGGCCTGAGAAATATGCCGGAACTCTGAGTCCTGATGACGTTGCGTAGAGACAGCAACAAAGTCATCGAAGTGCTGGTAGAAAGTCGGATCGAATCCTGGGGCAGGGGCTGGAGCAGGAGGAGCATCAGCCGGAGGGACCTCAGCATCAGCAGCTGGAGCAGGATCAGCTCCAGGAGGCAGAGGTGGTGCAGGAAATCGACGAGATCGAGTCAGCTCAACAGGAGGAAAGGAGATGGCACACGTCTCAAGATCAATCTCGAAACGTTAAAAGATAGAAGCAAGGTGCATAGGATATACTAGATTCCTACCTGCATTTTTGCAGTTAAGCATCCAGGACATCATAGTTTTGGGAACGAAGAATGGGATGCCAAAGTGGATGTGATATAGAGCAGATAGTTCCAAAAAGGTAACTTCATCCGTAGAGCCTTTCTTCGGAAGAAGAACAGAAAATATCATACGATGAAGCTCATAGAATGTTTGGTTCAGATGTTTGGCAAAAATTCTCCGGAAAGGAGGGTTAGGTTGACAGATTAATTCCCTAAAAGAAGCAAGAGTGACCTCAGCAGGGAACTGAATGTGGTAGATGTCAACTAATGCATCACCAAGATCAGGAATATGAAAAAATTCACTGATATCAGTGGCGCTAAATTCTAATTCTTGCCCAGCAATACAAGAATAGAAATTGCCGTTTGGTTTTACCTACAGATTGCAGTAAAACATACGTACGACATTGTCATAAATGCTTTCTTGGACCTCGAAGAAATCGCGGTATCCAAGTTGGTCAAAAATTGGAGCATATTCAAAGAAAGTAGTAAAATTAACGAAAGCTCCAGAGCAAATACGACGACCAGAGAAAGAGTCGAACCAGAGATCCGAAAAGTCTTTGTCGGGGAACAAAGTAGCATCGTACTCATCGGGATCTCTATGTCGTGCTGGACTAAAAAGACTAGCAGGGGTGTATTCAGAAGACGAGAAAGCACCATGGGAAGAGGTTCCTCTTTGACGCTTGGGGGCCATGAGAAAATAGAGAGAAGATACCTTGAAGAAAAAGGAAAAAGAAGGAAGATGACCGCCTACTGGAACTCGTCAAACCCTTGCTAAGATGGAGGAGGAGAGGCTTCTAGGAGGAGAGGAAGGCTTTCCACGTTTTGTTGTGAAGAAAAAGTGGAAGGAAAGTTGGATTATATAGGCACTAGGGCCGGCTGTTCGGTTCTGGAAGTTACCACAGCGCTGACCGAACTCGGTCCGAATTCGGTCCGAACTCGGTCAGAGTTCGGGCCGAGTTCGGCCACTTGCATTCCCGAGATAAACAGTGCAGGCTGGTAAGTTTAAAAGTGAAATTTAATAACTTTGACTGTTTTATTAAATAACGATTGTTATTTTTGAGTTAACTGTAGGGGTTGTCCCAGCTAACGGAGGTTCACCGGAGAACTCTTAAATACCGCTTCGCTTCGACCGTAGCCGTGGTGACAGACATACCCTTTATAAGTTTGTACCCAAAAATAATTTTCGTTAAATAAAATATCAAGTCATAAATTCAAATTTAATTACCATATGCACTATGAGTCCGAGAATTCAAGAATGTCGAGCTCACGCCTCAAAATGTTAAAACGGTCTTCAGCCAATGGTTTAGTGAATATATCTGCTAGTTGATGATCAGTGTCAATAAATTCTAGGCAAATATCCCCGTGTTGTTGATGATCACGAAGAAAATGATGTCTAATTTCTATGTGTTTTGTGCGTGAATGACAAACAGGATTCTTAGTCAGATTTATTGCACTAGTGTTGTCACAATAAATAGAAACATTTGTATAGTACAGATTGTAGTCCTCTAAGGTTTGCTTCATCCACAAAATCTGAGCACAACAACGTCCTACGGCGATATACTCAGCCTCAGTTGTTGATAATGCTACTAAATTTTGTTTCTTGCTAAACCAAGAGACTAAGGCCTTTCCTAAGAAATGACATGTGCTACTGGTACTTTTACGGTCCACTTTGCATCGAGCAAAATCCGCAACTGAGTAACCTATAAGGTCAAAGGATTTGGTTTTGGGATACCATAAGCCAACTGTAGAAGTTTCTTTAAGGTATCGGAAGATACGCTTAACGGCACTAAGATGTGATTCCTTAGGGTTTGCCTGATACCGTGCACATATGCAAACGCTAAACATAATATCAGGGCGACTAGCAGTTAAATATAATAAACTACCAATCATACCTCGATACTTACGCTGATCTACAGGTTTGCCACTTTCATAGCGTCAAACTTTGTAGATGTAGCCATAGGCGTCCCGATTGGCTTTATATTCTCGAAGTCGTACTTTTTTAGTATGTCCTTCGTGTACTTAGCTTGGTTGATGAATGTTCCAATTGAGTGTTGTTTGATTTACAGTCCTAGGAAGAAGTTCAGCTCTCCCATCATACTCATCTCAAATTCACTCTGCATACACTTGGCAAAATTTTGACAGAGTTTTTCATTAGTAGAACCAAATATAATGTCATCTACATAGATTTGCACTAGAAGTATATCATCATTCATGGATTTTATAAATAAAGTAGTATCAATCTTTCCTTTCGAAAATCCATTATCAAGTAAGAAGGCACTTAGGCGTTCATACCAAGCACGAGGTGCTTGTTTGAGTCCATAAAGTGCTTTCTTAAGCTTGAAGACGTGATTAGGTTTTTGAAAATCTTCAAAACCAGGGGGTTGTTTCACAAAAACCTCTTCTTTCAAAAATCTATTTAAAAATGTACTTTTCACGTCCATTTAAAAAAGTTTAAAATCATTAAAACATGCAAATACGCAAAATATACGGATGGCTTCTAGTCTAGCAACAGGAGCATAGGTCTCATCATAATCAATTCCTTCTTCTTGATTATAACCTTGTGCAACTAGACGTGCTTTGTTGCGTAGAACTTGTCCATCTTCACTGAGTTTATTTCGGAACACCCATTTGGTACCAATTATCGATTGACCAATTGGTTTAGGAACAAGTTCCCAAACTTGGTTTCTCTCAAATTGATTAAGTTCCTCTTGCATGGCAGAAATCCAAAACTCATCAGAAAAAGCTTCTTCTACGTTCTTAGGTTCTATTTGTGAAATAAATGCTACATTTACTGCTAATTCAGAATCTTTAAGAGATGAACGTGTACTTACACCTTTGGATACATCACCTATAATGAGAGTTTCTGGATGATCTGGCTTGAATCTCAATGATTCAAATCTTTGGGCCATATCCTTCACAAGGGTTTTCTCAGTTCCTGCATCTTCGGAACTTTTATCAGTCCTTGCCTCTTGGGTCAGATCTTTCTCAGAATTATTCTTAGTCTTTTTTGGTGCATCTTTATCATCACTGTCGCTAGATCTGTGACTATTCAACTCATCAAAAGTAATATTAATACTTTCTTCAACAATCATAGATCTTTTATTAAAAATTCTATATCCCTTACTCTTAGCAGCATATCCGAGAAATATCCCATCATCTGCTTTGGAGTCGAACTTTCCCAAGTTATCTTTGGTGTTCAAGATAAAACAGCGACAACCAAAAACTTTAAAATAAGAAATGTTTGGAATTCTTCCAAACCAAAGCTCATAAGGTGTTTTCTTCGAGATTTGTCAAATTAACACCCTGTTTAAAATATGACAGGCTCTACTAACAGCTTCTGCCCAAAAGTATTTTGGAAGATTATACTGATTCAGCATGACTCTAGCCATTTCGCTTAGAGTACGGTTCTTCCGCTCCACAACACCATTCTGTTGGGGAGTTCTAGGACAAGAAAATTCGTGGTAATATCCACTATCATCACAAAACTTTTTGAAGTCAGAATTTTCGAATTCACCACCATGATCACTTCGGATACGAGTAATCATGAAGCCTTTTTCGTTTTGTACCTTTTTACAAAATATTTGAAATTCAAAAATAGCATCACTTTTGTTTGATAAAAAGTAAACCCAAGTAAATCGAGAGAAATCATCAACAATAACAAAAGCATAGAGCTTACCGCCAAGACTAGCGACTCTACTAGGACCAAATAAATTCATATGAATCAACTGCAAAGGTCTCGAAGTACTTACAGCGTTGATGGATTTAAAAGTAGACCTATGTGCTTTGATCTTTTCACAGTCTGCACATACCATATCTCTCTTGAATGGAATTTCAGGGAGTCCTTTTACCAACTTCTTTGTATTCAGACGTGAGATAGTATCCATGTTTGCATGTCCTAGTCTCATGTGCCATAGCCAGCTTTCATCTTGATTGGCTACTAGGCATCTTTCTGCATGATTAGTATTCTCCAAAAAGAAAACATAAATGTTGTCTTCTCTAATCCCTTTATATACGGGATCACCAGATGACATATCATATATGGTACATTTATCTTTCACAAAATTGATACCATAACCATTATCTGCCAAATGACTTATGCTCAATAGGTTATGTTTCAATTCAGTTACTAGACAAACTTCCTTTATTATTGGATAAGGGGAAATACCTACAGTACCATTACCTATTATATCACCTCTCAAGTTGTTTCCGAAGGAGACATATTCTTCTTTCTTCATCGATAGCGTAGCGAATAAGGATGCATCACCAGTCATGTGTCGCGAACATCCGCTATCGAGAATCCATTTGCTT
The DNA here is from genome assembly GCA_029216955.1 of Iris pallida. Taxonomy (NCBI): domain Eukaryota; kingdom Viridiplantae; phylum Streptophyta; class Magnoliopsida; order Asparagales; family Iridaceae; genus Iris; species Iris pallida. The sequence goes on along the minus strand of JANAVB010023800.1, from coordinate 17,922,488 downwards.
TTAGCATGAGAGGGTTGAGGGTCCACCTACAAGACAAGTAGATGAATCCTTTGGTACCCATTTTCTGAAGGGTCCACACAGATTAGCTTTAGGTCTCCAGACTAAAGTATGGTTGTCAACAAGCTTTCTTGCAAGACAATATTATGATATGTGTCCGTGCGTACCACAATATGTGTAAGTCAGTTTAGTGGTAGAAACTGTATTTGTAAGCTTGTTTTGTTTGGAGAACCTGTAAGTGAAAGCATGATGGTGTTCGTGTTTCGTCTGTGCTTTCTTGTGTTTAGTCCTTCTAGGTGTATGCTTTGCATTAGGACTAATCTTAGGCTGTGTCACAGGTATTGCCTGTTTGCCTAACTTGATTTCTTTTTAGAAATCGCAGTAGACTCTTCGTATCTAGCAGTCATATCAAGGGGACTTTGTTCAGTTACTAGGTGCATCTTCTTCTCTATGGCATAAAGCTTTTGTACTTTGACATAGTCCCTTTCTTTCTTTTCAATATTGAGGATAGCCTCATGATAGTCTGCTTTAAGTTTGGCTATCTCTTCCGTGTTACCGGTAGTAGATGTCTCTTTAATATCTTCAATTAGATTAGACAGTCTAGCTATCTCGGTTGTGTGTGCCTTAATCTCTTTTCGAGATTGCTTATAATTGTCGAGCACAGTTTTGTGATCTTCAAGTAGTTCGCTAAAGGCGTTCTCTAGTTCATCGAAAGTAAAATCATCAAACAAAGGGTTAGATGATACCTTTTCAAAAGCCATGAGACAAACATTTGCATTGCTGCAGGGTCTGTCTTCTTCTTCTGAGTCACTGGCATCGCTTTCGTGCCAGATGCTTGTGTTTACATACTTTCGACCAGATGTAGCTTTTCTGCATGATCTTGATCTATCGTATGGACTGCTTTTCTTGGTGGTTGGACAGTCCTTCTTCATATGCCCTGATTTCTTGCATCCAAAGCATATAGTTTCATCTTCATTGCTTTCTTGGACATCTTTCTTCTTTCTGTTTGTAAACTTTAGATATCTCTTGAAGTTCTTCACAAGTAGGGCTCGTTCATCACCACTTGACGATTCTTCATCGGAATTGTTGTATGTTGATTTTCTTGCTTGAGCTTTGAAGGCAATAGATTTCTCCTTTGGTGTTGCTTCTTCAAAATCTTGCAAGTCGAGTTCATGGGTCATGAGTTTGCCCATCAGCGTCTCCAGAGTCATAGTGGTGAGATCGTTTCCTTCAATGATTGCTGTGGCTTTTGGATTCCAGTTCTTTGTTAGAGCCCGCAGCACTTTTCTGATCTTCTCGTGATTGCTGTAATCCTTGCCAAGAGATTGTAAAGGATTAGTTATATCGAGAAAATGAGTAAACATTTGTGTAATTGACTCACCGGGTTTCATCTTAAAAGATTCATACTCCTGTGTCAGTCTACTAATTTTGGATTCCTTCACTTGGGAAGTCCCTTCATGGGTTACCTCAAGGAGTTTCCAAATTTCGTGAGACGTCTTACAGGTTGAAACTCTGTTGAACTTGGTTTTATCAATTGCACAGAATAGTGCATTGATGGCTCGAGCATCAAGACTAGCCTTTGCTTTTTCAGCATCGGTGTACTTGTCATAAGGCTTTTCCATAAGAATGCCTTCAACCACTTTGGGTGCTGGCTTCTTATATCCATCAATGACTATTGACCAAAGATCAAAGTCAAGAGACTTTAGAAAGAAAGTCATCCATGTTTTCCAGTATGTGTAATTTGTTCCATCAAATAGGGGAGGTCTATTTGTGGATTGCCCTTCACCGTTGAATATAGATTTCACGGCTGCCATATATACTCTCTAAGGTATGTTATATAAGAATATAACCTGCTCTGATACCAATTGTAGGACCGTTGAGCACCTCTAGAGGGGGGTGAATAGAGTGCGTGTGTGCAGCGGAATATAATCACCAATTAAAATTTAAACTATGGCAGATATATATGAGACATTAAATAGAGATAGAAGATTCAAACTCAGTGACACGGCGATATATACTGGTATCCCTCTGAGAGGACTAATCCAGTCTCAAGTACTCTTGCTCGATGTTAATCCACTATGGCACAAGCTTTAACTGAGAGCTTGCAGTCTCTTACAACACCGTGCTTGGTGACGAGCGCACGACCAGCTCCACAACACACACCATGCTTGGTGACGAGCGCACGACCAGCTCCACAACAAGAAAAGTTGTTGAAACTTAGAACGACCTCTTTACAACTCTTGAGTAACCAAAAGACTCTAAATCAACTCTGATAGTACTGGCTTTTGGCTAAGAGATGTATAGGTGAGATTTGAAAATCTTAGATCATTTGAAAATACTTGAGTAATAGAGAAGAGAGAATGAAGAATGAATTGGTGATTTGAAATGAAAAGTTCTTCTCTATTTATAGGTGTTTTCTCCAACCGAACTCGGGCAGAACTCGGACAGAGTTCGGATGCAAATATCTCGCAAAGAGACGTTGCTCGCTGATTTGGAGGAAACAGAAGTTTGAATAACTTTTGACCGAACTCGGTCAGAGTTCGGACCGAACTCGCGCCGAACTCGGTTAGGAGTTCTGTCAGGAGATATTTGAAAATCATTTGCAAAAACAGTTTTCAAATTTGTTTTTGGTTATTTGTAAAATCATTTTGAAAGACTATTTTCGAAATATGTTTTTGAAATATTTGTAAACGAAAATACGAATGGTAAATAGGTAGGCTTTTTGGAATATGGACAGTTTTAACCCTAAGCCAGTATTATCACAATTGATTTTACAGAATAAATCCTAGACTCAATAAAATATAAAATACAGAATAAAATAAGAAATGAGTCTTCTGAAGATTTGATGATATTGACGCTTTGATTGATGCGATACATCGTCCATTGAATATGATTTCATGAATCCTGAAATGATTAGCAGCATTTCCTATATTTTGTGTACTGACTAAAGTGTATGTTGATTATCGAAATCGGGTGTGACCATGGAATGGGCCAACAATAATTTCGTGGGATTTGAATTAAATCTCGTTGCTATCTTTTGGGATTTGATTCAATCTTTCCATAACTGAAGAGGCGGCTAGGGTTTCCACCCTCTCTCTATAAATACTCTCTTCTGGCCTCTTTCGTGACTACTACAAAAATTACAAGTCAGAAAAGGAGAAAGAGAGAGAGAGAGAGAGTTGCTGCCGCCATTGCAAGTCCATCCGAGGAGTCAGAACAGAGGTGACTTCGAGCGTTCCACAAGTTCTTCAAACTTGCTGGTTCCTGGAAGCAGATCGTGTGGGGCGAATCTTGCTTTGAGCAACGGTATTTTAACACCCCAGCAACTGTTCTTCATCTAATCTTCCTCCAGATTATTGTAACTCGTTCTGTCCCAATTGCAACACGTTTGCAAGGAAGAACGAAATATCTTCTCTTCTCTGTTTGCCTCCTTCAGATTGTAATTTGGCTATTTGTTTTATTGTACCATCGTAGATCTTGAGTTTGATCACTGCAAAGTTTTGTGTGACATCTCAGATCTCGATTGCATCAGTTTTTCCATCTTTGATCAAGCCCCGGGACTAACAGAAACTGTTGGGTCATCTTTATAGCCCTCATATTATCTAAGGATAACCTCTTCAAGTGATATCGGTAGAACTGACTAAAGAACCTGATAATAGATATAAATAGTTATAGAAGATATTTGCGGCATGAAGTAGATGTAAGAGATGCATTCAAATAGTTCAGTTCTTTTTGCTTATTATTTATATACAAGAAAAAGAACAGTTAAGATCATTCCAGAAAATGGAAGAAAAAGTGAACAAAAATATGTAGTGTTGAAGAAATGGATTTTAGAACCTTTGCTTTCTCATCCCGTATGTGTTCAAGCTTAAGAGAAACTGGCTTCTCCATGGCAACTAAACAGAGAACCTGCCACAGGATTAACTAAAATCAAATCTCTATTTCATTTCCAACTAGTAGAGACATTTCTCATAGGAAACAATGTACATGAACCCAAATAAAGTAGTCCAATATCATTGAAGAAAGAAAATACCTCAAAAATACTAGAGTGCAACTGCAATACTAGCCACCACCTGAGCATAAACCCAAATGATCAGGACATTGATAGTTGTCTAACTAGCTACTATAACTACTAAAGCTCACAAGTAGACAAATTCGATGGGGACTATAATTTTCCTCCTTCCTAAAATTTGTTGCTGTCGAGCTGAGGGGGGTAACTGAACCTGGAATGTCTGCTCCCGACCCTCTAGTACACAAAAGATTATTAGTAACTACAATAACAAAACACAATGCACATGTATATGAGCACATACATGAATACTTGCTAATGCAGCTTCCGTGCCGGGGCCTCCGTTGCTACCAATAGGCCACAACCCACAAAAAAGTATAATATTTGGACCAAACAACATATTCTGCACCAATTCCATGTTTTTGTGTCGTCGAGAGAGTCAAATGTTGAGACAGATTATACATGACCATCGAGGCACTGTTATATTTCAAAATCATATTCTTACCAACTCAATTAAACAAAACACACGAATTACTTCATAATTATACTAAATAACTTAAAGAGTAATCCCCCTTCCTATAGTACCAAAAACTGCATATGATCAGATTTTTACACAAAAGTCTCTAGAATTCACATTTGTTCGACATAGCACGAATTAGAAAACAATTATGCTAACAGATCAAGGATCTATGTAAAGAACAATTTAAATCTAAAACCCGCTTGCTGGAAGCATGAATAAATCAAGGAGTTTAAGTAAAATTTCCAAGTAATATCAGATTTGTAACTTGCTTTTATTCCCATCCGTGTGCATTATTATAAGTTTATGATATTTGGAGTTCACATAAAAGATTTAAAACAACTGGACAATATAGGAAAAATTAAGCCAATAACCAAGAGAGTAGTGTATTTTCTTGGAAAGCATGATCAATTTGATAATTTGAGACCAGCTTCTGCTTGAACTGATCTGAAAACATACCGAAGACTGAGAAACAAGTTGTCCATCGACAGTTTGGGAACATCTCTTTCTGACAAGAAATCAGGTTGAATGGGATAGAAAGTGTTAACACTTTCACAACTTGTGTTTAGAATCTTTAGACAGGGTTTAAAGAGGCTACCATCGTATGTATTGTTCTTTTGTATGTTGCATGAATACGGATGACACAATAAGAATACTAAATATGGGCATTTTCATGTACAATGTAGTCATTTGTGTTGTAAAATATATTTCAGATTAAATGTTTAAACAATAGTTATCCAGTAGCCACCAATACTTGTCTGTTTATTCAGCAAATTCTAACAAAGTTCTAAACTTTTACTTGTTTATACTAAGATAAACATTGGATATGAAAAGTTCATCTACTTGCTTTGTGTCAAAAAATACTAAAAACACTTTCTATATAATCTCACAAGAAAAACACTTCCATCGACTTGACTTATTATACAAAATGCAAAAGAAGCTCTTGTCCTTAAATAAAAAGAATAACTTGCATCATATGCTACACTTCTTTACCAAATGCCTAATACTAAAACTCAGCTAGAAATCCACTATTATATTGGTAGGGATCAGTTGATGTTCTATGCATGGGCTACACAATTAACTAAATCTCGTACGGAGTACTTATATTACTGGGGAGTAGTTGAAGGTCTGGCTACTCTTGATAAACAAGTTAATCTTTCATGGAGCATCAAATCTGCACGGGGGCTGGCTGGTTTTAATTAATCTGCTCAGTTTATGATTCATCCACTTGAATTCCTGTTAATAGCTAACTCATATTTTTCCTTATATACAGTCATCCATCCATTTTCATTGCAACTTTGAAATGCCAGGCAATTTGTCCAACTTTGTACAAAAACAATTTGGTTGAAACTTCTACAATGACCATGCTATGAAGGTGAATACCTTAGGCAACTGAATAATTAGACAAAATAAATATCATGTGAAGACACATTCTGCATTTTTTTGTGAAGTTGCATATATATAGCCTTACCTGTTGACTTGGAATCATCTAAAAGAATGGTCTTGTCTGTCTCAGACCAATAAGAGCACTAGTCTTCTTGCAAAGGGGCAATCTAAAGATGTGCTTGACAAGCACAAATAGCTTTCAAAGATAGCCAAGGTGTGTATCATTAAAACTATCATTAGTAGCATACAAAATTTTCATCAGGATTGACATATTTGAGCCTGAATTTGATTTGTTTGTGAAAAAAATAAGAAGGCATATGGTGGAGGTAGCAACTCTAGTTCCAGCTCATGTATAATAAGAATAGACGAGTAAAACCATTATGCTGCAGTGAACTACTATTAAATATATAAGTTTGGGTCTATTTCCATCTTATCATCTTAATAAAATATTGTGGCTTTACTTTACTGTGATATGTGACTGAAATGTCTTTCTGCATTCTTTGTTCTATGGTTTTCGTCAAGCCTAGTTACGTTTTCTAAAACTAAAGCTAAAGCAACTTAAACAAACTCCACATTATTTTTAAGTGTCTCTTAAGAAAATGTAAATTTTATGTTTATATAGTCATGCTTCAGTGTGGGGCAAATGTTACCTCCAATGTCCACATTTTAGCTACAGAATCTGGTAACTCTTGTAGGTTATACCAGGATGCCGATCTACAAATGTTACTTTTCAAATATCTGCCTAATATGGAAGCATATGTAACCATGTACATAGTAAATATGTTTATTTTTCTTTTGGGATCAAATAAGTTGCTTCATGGTTGGAAGTGTGCACTGATACAATGGTTATTTTCTTCCTAGAAAAATATTACCATTACATGTTCATTATGACAGATACTAGAAAAGGTTCAATAGCAAAGCTGGAATTCAAAGTCTTTCAGTGGCTATAGGAGCAGTTAAAGGTAAGAAATGTGTTCTCCAACCTTTATTACCAAGGCAGTTTTAAAGGAAAAGCTCCACATAAGGAACAAACTAAAGTATTTTTCTCTTATGTTGAGTTGAAAGAGAATGCTAGTTGGTTTATAACTATTTTTTTTCTTCCAGAAAACTTCCAAACCAAGCCTATAAAATTATGTTTGTGTTGAACATTTATCCCATTTACACGTTCTAATACCACACCTTACAGAGGCTTCAAAACAAATAATTACTGGTAGATGAGAACTTCATTGCTATCGTAGAAGATGCAGGTATGGTTAGGAATGATATTTTCATCTACCAATATAATTTAATTTTATGTGCTGAAGTGTTAAATCTCCTATAATGTAAGTTATCTGTGCATTGATATATTTCCTGTAATGTAAGTTATCTGTGCATTGATATCTTTCATTTATGCTCATGTTAGCATCTTCCTTTCTGCAAGTGACACACATTAAGCACTAATGAAGTATTAGTTACTCTATGTGGAATCCAACATCTTCTGATTTTTGTGACCTTTTGGTTTTGTAGGCCCAATGCCATCCCAGCAATGAGAGAGCAAAATTTTTGAAGCAATACATAGTGTAGGGACACAATAAGGATATAGACACCATTTTCCTGTGTTCCTACAACATAGGTTATACTCTTATTCCTCTTTCTTCTTTCCCAGATTTCTTTGGTTGTATGTATGAGTGGAGGGGTGGATAGTGCCTTTAGTGTTGGTGACAATATTATAGTCCTGGTTAAGAAATTTGTGTTTGGATACTTGGACCTTAGTTTCAGCTCCCTCAGCTTTGACCTTTGTCAAACTAGAAGTATATGGCTATAGCGTCCAATGTGGCAAAGTTACATTGATCTCTCATAAGGATTTTTTATTGACCAAAAGGACGGCTTACCGTAGATAAAAGTAGATAGATGGACCTACTCAACTCTAATGTATGGACTTTAATATATCTACTCAACTCTAAAGAGCTGCTTTATTGTTGATATTCAAAAAATTATCCGTAATTGCCCGTCTGGATGATGGACTTGCATGATCGACATTGCCAATCGATCTTGTGTTTATGTGCCATATGCCCCTTATTATCTCAATCTAGTAGAAGCCTCATCTAGAGTATGGAAAAAACAAATAACGCTCAATGCCTTTTATACTCCCCACGTTTCAGGTAGAAAGAGAGCAGAAGCAACTTCAAAATGGATACAATTGTTTCAAGCAAGCAAACTAGTCAAAGTAACTAAAGAGCTAGTACAAAAATCAAAGGTGAAGGTTAATGTCATTGAAGAACTTCCAACATTCAACTCTGTTCAACTCTGTCCGGCTGTGGCTCGCAATTATTTGATTCGACGCATTACATACAGTAGTTTGACAATTTTGTTTATCTGACACTCTCACCAGATATTGCATCCCTTGTTTCGAAGAAAGTTAGAGTTTCTTGATTGCTCCCCTCACGTTGCATCTTGGCACGGAGTATTAAGGTTTACTGACATGTAACTTAGTAGACGACACCAATTAATGATCAAACATGCAAAAAAATTGTTAAAAAAAGTTTCATAAAATTTTCCAACAGTCTACAATTAGGATTTACTGTATACTACTAACAATTAGCTATAATCAACAATTCATAATAATATAAGTCTTCTAAGAGAAACTCAATAGACTCTCAAAGATCAAAAATACTGCTTTCCTTTAATATAGTAAAATTCATCAGTAATTGCAGTCACAAGTAATAGCTAAATGTTAGACTTGTACCTCGAGATTGGAAGTTCTAATATGAGGATCAATAATCCCTATCTTTAGAAGTCCCTTCTTCCACCGATGACCTAGAGATAAAGTGGTGAATTTCAGAGAGGATAGAGTACCGAGAAAACAATAAAAAGATAAAACCCTAGAAAATAAATAAAAACAAATCCTAATATTAAACCCTATAAAAGATTAAACCGTTGACCGTCTTCCGCCCCCGTGAAGGTGCAAAGAAGGGACGAACCCAGCGGGGCGGTTCCAACGACGACGCAAGATTGAGAGAAAGGAGCATTAGAACCCCGCGGGGCGGTTCCAACGGCGGAAAGGATATAATTACCAAATATTAGGAGGGGGTGGTTCCTGCAGGATTGAGAGAAAGCAGTAGGGAACGGGGAGTGCAGGTTTGAGAGATTGAGAGAAGGGAGAGGGGTTCCAGTAGGAGAAGAAAGTTTTGGGGGAAGGAGGAGATTTAGGTTTGGTAAAAATTTTGGGAGGCATCGGGTTTTGGTTGGAAGGAGAGCGCGGGTTTGGCAAAAAAATTGGCTCCAGAAATTTTTTTGTCCAAGTTTACAACAGTGTTTTAATACTAAATAACTGTTTCAATCCGTCGAATCTAAATAGTCTATTTTTGTGAAACAGGTTTTGATATTAAACAACAAATTCAATCCGTCGAAAATGAAACGACAGATTAAGTATGTTGTTGTTTGACAAATATAACTGTCGTAAATCTTCTATTTTGGTGTAGTGACATATTACTGAGGAGATGGCTTAGCTACCTTTGGCCCCGACACTCAGGAGTGATTGGGAGATTAGCTAGTTGTTGTTTAGCTTTTACGTTTAGAACTGGAGTTGTATATATAAGTTGAGATTGTATTTGAGATTGTTTGAGATTATATTTTTAGTTGTTGGATTTTATTTCTGTTATTTAGTCTTTAGTTATATCTTCTGTGATATCTTATCGTTCTTAGACTGTGATTGAGATTCATTATATCTATACTTGTCCTCCGTTCGGAGTTGAGATTTGACAAGTACACTATATAATTGCGTGAGTTGTTGATTAGATAGTAACCTAGGACAGCGTTCTACCGCCGACACTGCGGCGTAGGCTGGGCGTTGTTACGTACTCGTACCCTCACAGTGGGTGCGGGTCATGACAGATTCATCTGCCAATGGTTAGACAACTCTGTATTTTACCTCGTGTCTATAGAGAGTTCGACAAAAGCATTATGGAAGAAGCTGCATTCGCTGTACGAAAGGAAGACGGCTGACAATAAAGCATTTTTTATTCGCCAACTCGTCAACTCGAAGTACACGGAGGGTGCCTCGGTGGCACAATATCTAAACACGGTTCAGGGTATCATCAATCAGCTGTCTACGATAAAGATGGTGATTGATGGTGAGCTTCAGGCCCTACTGCTGTTGAGTTCTCTGTCGAAAAGATGGAAGACGTTGGTGGTGTCGGTGAACAACTTTGTGCCTAATGAAGTTGTCACGATGGAGGAAGTAAAAAAGTAGCTTGTTGAATGAGGAGGTTCAGCACAAGCAAGTGGAATCATCCTAGGAGTCCGTTCTGGTGGCTTCATACGGAAAAGGAAGACCCAAGTTACAAGCGAGGACAGGGGAAGTTCTCGGAATCCTGCGATTGTGGACCTCAAGGAGGGCTGCTATTACTGTGCGAAAATAGTAATATCAAAAGGACGATAAGGAGGATCTCACAGTATTTGGAGATATCATCATCGAACTGACCGACGCAGAAGAACCTTGTGGCATGTGTTATGATGGCGACTGGGTCATGGACATGGGGGCATCGTATTATGCCACTCCATATAGAAGGACCTTCACATCATACCGCGACATTAGGTTTGGACGTGTGAATATAGACGACAAGGGACAGCTGTAATTATAGGCATCGGTAATATGCACTTAACGACGGACTTTGGTGAGAAGCTCGTCCTCAGGGGTATACGACATGTATTGAGTTTCTGCTACAACTTAGTTTCGGTAGGAAGGCTGGCAAATGATGGCTGTCGCAGTCTATTTGGAAGTATAGGCTCAAGCCGCTGAGCTGTACAAGCAGACCACAAACACTGGATGGAGGCTTGAGGGGTGTTCGACAGGAGGTGGATCATCGAAAACTTACTGAGGCATAGCATCTAGATGCTTTGAGGGATACGGAGGATTCGGTTCGTCGACAAAAAGTGACGGATGATGATGAGTCAAAGATTGAGGGTCAGTCTGTCGGTCCCATGAAAGCTGGTCGGTCTCCAGGTGGGGGTTGCTCTACGAATCCAGTTTTAGCGACAAGTGGTTTGCCAAAGCTTCATGGAGCGACATCGATTTTAGCAATTCGAAGCCAGGAAGGAGATCAAGGTTTATAGCAAACTCAATCTGAGGTGGGAGCATCATCATTCACACAGTTCAGGGAGAGCTGTGGGTCATCGACAAAATGTACAGTGGGTGATGTTCTGCTCGAGGACGCATGTGTGTAAGGGAGCTTCAAGTTCGGACACGAAGGTGGGCAAGTTCAGGAGTTCAAATCTTGGAAGAAGTGTACCATCCGCTTGGTTGGGCCAACCACGGGTGAAGAAGCTCGTCAAAATGTTAACACTTTCTGGTGGAAGACGAAAGTCGGAGACAGGCAGCTGAGACTTACGGTAAGGCTGATCATCAGAGACTCGGTCTTGGTCGTGTCATTAATATCGGCAGGATCCCAGTGGTGCAGGAGGTGCTACACATGACAGCTAGCGTTGATGTGACGGTCGAAGAGCTGGAGACGAAGGAAGATGCAAAGCAGCTCGGGGGATCGGAGATCACTGGCATGAGGGGGTAGGAACTCTGTCGCGGGACGACAGTCATGGAGTCTAGTTGAGGACACATGAGGTCAATACACTTTCATCAGACTGGAGGGGGAGATTGTTGGAGTCTAGTCTGGATTTAGTAATAACATATTTGTAGAATCCAAATCTAATTAAATATTTGATTTGATTTGATTAGATTTAGATCTTCATAATTGGTGTTGTGCTATTTTAGATATAATAGGATTCTTATTTTAGGAAATCCTATTATGATCTAAAATAATATAATTGATAGACTATTTTAGGTATAATAGGATTCTTATTTGAGGGCTTCCTATTTAAGAAATTATATTATGACCTAAAATAGGATTTTCTTATCATATATATATGGGGTGAGGGTGGAGGCACAAAGCACATCACAAAGTAGACATTCGGGGTGCTCGTCCACAAGAAAATCTAAGAAAAAGTTCGTACTTTACTCTTAGGACTTCGCCATCCAAAACAAAAGGAAGAAAAAGATCTATTCGAGGAGTCATCAACTTCGGTTAGGGAGATTGCTATGGGTTGGTGAGTAAACTCAATTGTAATCTTCTATTTTTCTTCTTGAGAGTGGTGAGAGGGTTAAACCTATTATGACAAAGGGTTCAACATTAGTTTTGTCGATCTTATAATTTTTATCTAAGTTACAAAGTTTGGGATTTGTCCAGGTGACGTAGTCACCGTCATATACTTGTCTTTATCTGTGCTTGGTGTCCATTAGACGAGGGTTTATTTTGATCATGTGGGTTGGCAAACGCTTCCGTACACGTCCAATAAGTTCTTCTCCAATCCTTCTGCTTCCAATGGTATCCCTCCAATCTGGTGGGTTGATATGGTAGCTTTGAAACATCCAAAATTGTCCCATAAGACTGCTGCCTGACCAAATTATCCTCAAAGAAAGCTCCATCGAAGTTTATCTTCCAAAAATATTGTGGCGGTGCATGCCATACATTGTCGAAGGCTCTAGTATGTTGAGTAGGAAATGAATCAATGAGACTGACCTTCTCTCAAATTTTCAACTTTCCTTAGTTATGAAATTATTCTTCTCAAAATAATTTTTTTGTATTCCCTGAGTGATTTGTCGGGAATATTATCATTGGTTTTTCTTACTTAATCCGAAGCGGTGATACTTCTATCTTATCTAGTGTTTGACTCAATTATTCAAATCAAGGTTGATTTCATCTTTGGAAAAGAAAATCGGAGAATAGATACTCCTCTTGATTTTAGCCCCAGTCTCTTGAATCTCAAACACATATTTTGATAAATCCCTTGATCTCAGAAGAACAGTCATCTACATTTTCTATCCTATTTAGAAATTTAAACTCGTTTGAATTTTTGAAATTCTTCTGAAATTCACATGGACAAAGCTGAGGAAATATTTAGCAACCTAATATGACTCCGCACATTTACGTGATAGTCGTTTATCTGAATTATGGAAAACTGCAAGTTTACTGCAGCTAGTTGTGCACTGGCGAGGCATAAACTCTAAATTGAAATAATGACAGGTAATCGTTAGGTTTCCAAATATTATTGAGACTTTGTTCTATGTTTGCTTAGCCATGAAATGGATAAAGTTGGAAGATTACTCGGTAAACTAAATTATTCAAGTTATGGAGTCAAAAATTCATTGCAGTCAGGTGCACACTAGCGAGGCATGAATTTGAAACAAAGTGACTTGAAAATAGTGGTTTTTGAATATTAATAAGACTATATTCATATCATGGTTATCTCCAATCATTTTGAGGATTTGTATTCTAGCATTTGCTCATACTTCCAGAAATATTCTATCAGATTATATTCTTGTCATGGCTATTTTAAATCACCCTCACTATCTTAAAATCGTACAACTTGTTGATTCTTTCTGAGTCACAAACTCTTATACCTCATACCAGTTTGAATTGAAAATTGTCCCTCATTTCGAAAAATTATATTATCTTTTGATGTCGTATTTTATGACCTTTCTATTTTATTTGATCTCATTTTAAAACTTTAAACTCGTTATGATTATTTAAATTATACCTCAATGTTTACTCATGATTTTGATCACAACAAAATATTCTAAACTCTATCTAGAAGATTCTAAACATGTTTACATTTTATCTTTATATTTAACAATCATGCCTCGAATCTGATTTTGCCTTATGAAGTAAACCTAGAACATTTTATAGCTTGGATTTTTAGAGTGCATGATATATAGGATATATATGAGTTAAAATGTACAATAGTGATTAGTATCGAGGAGAGTTTGTGAATAATTTGATATTGAAGATTAAAGGTTGTCAATGTTAAGCATAGAGATGCACTGTAGGAAGGTGCATGGTGAATTAACTATAAAGGATAATCGAAACAAGAAATATTGGACTAAAAATGTAAATAATTAAGGATGACGAATTGTATGAATAGAAGGGTGCCAATATTAAAAAAAATTTAAAAAAATAAAGGAGAAATGGAAAGATTGGTTGGAAAGATGTAGTAAGATTTATTTTGAGGAAGTTTAGTCAAATGAAGGATTTGAGCTTAATCATGATAAATTAAATTTTATAAGAGTTTGGGATCAAATATATAAATAAAGAATTGAAATTAGGATATACACATGTTATTCTAAAATCACAGTAATGATCATCTATGAGAAAGAAATGATAAAATTTTATGGATCGTGACAAATCAGAATATTGAAACGTGGTGTAGGATTTTAGATATGATATTGGGCACCAAGGCTTGACATTAAAGTATTAAAGACTAGGAGTATCAAATCATAGAGTTAAATTGAATATAATATCAAGCTGGAAGAAATACATATTGCATGAATATGAGATGTGTTCAAGATTGAAAATATAGAAGACAAAATTTTAAGGTGATTGGCAATTTAGGAATAGAATCGGGAATTTAGTAATCATGGAGAATAACATTATTTCTAAAGGAGGAAAGAATGTAAATTAAATAGTGGATAAAATTGATGAATATATAGCATTAGATGAGTTTTGGGATTGTTAACCTACTTGGGCATAAGACTGTTAAGGAAGATGTCCAAACTGATTTCAGGCATGATTGCATGATTAAAACCCTGACCCTGTCCTTTAAATTTCGAGGACAAAATTTTCTAAGAAGGGAAGGTTGTGAAACCCGTAAATTTAGTTTATTTACTAAATTATTATTAATTGTCAATTTAGAAAGAATTATTTTTAAAAAAAATTATTATTATTTCTAGAATTTTATTGTTGGTCAAACCCGTAAAACTTTTATTGTATAATTTATTTGCTAAATTATTTATTATTATTATTTCAGGAAAACATATTATTTTGAAATATTTTTAAACCTGGAATTTGATTGTTGGACCAGACCTGTCCCGAAATCCCGAGCCGAATCGACTTTCAGAAATAAATATGAGAGGTTATATATACTTTTATATCATTTCTTTTCCTTTATTTAGCAACCCCATCACCACCTTTATGACTTAGAGAACATTAAGTTCTCATCGCTCTTCTGAGAACTTTCGTTCTCAATTCCGTAACCGAGCTCCCTAGCCACTCCCGGGCGACCCCTCCATTCCTAACCGCCGGCGACCCCTCGGCTTCTGGTAACCCCCGCTCTCTTCCCTATATAAGCCCTCTTCCTTCCCCTTCTCGATCATTCCTCTCTTTTTCCCCAAATCTCGTGCCCTAGCCCGATCCACTCCGATCCGTGACCGGCGCACCTCCTCCCGGCCGACCCCGAGCCCGGCGCACCGTCCCTTGGTTGCCCGCCACTGGCCGCACCCCCTGCACGCCGCTTCCCGACCGCGTCCAGCTGCTGCCCGGCGAGTCCCCGTGTGGCTCCGTGACCCGATCGCCCGAACCCGCTGTCCGATTCCATTTCCGAGATTTATCCCGCGGCTCCCCGACCAACGGATTTGGGTAATTTCTGATAATTTCAGTAGTTCGTCCCTTTCGTGTCGAGTCTGTGATGAGTTGGCCCTGACTCCTCTCCGAAAATTCGGTTTTTGGTTTACGTCTTGGTTTTCGGAATTCCCGGAACCATATTGGTTCTGTGGTTTCATCGAATTTTTGGAATTTTCGAGATTTGATTCGGGAAAGTTTCTGTATTCGGAATTTCTGTTTAAATTCAGATTTTCGGAATTTGTTTCTGATGGTTTGATTTCAGAATTTTCGAGATTGTCTCGAAAATGTTCCTAGGATTTTTGGATTAGTATTTAATTCAGATTTTTTCGAATGATAGTTTGTTGGTGCATTATTGCAGTGGTGTTCCGATCCTATTTCAGGTTTTTCGAATATTTTTCGGGAATGTTTATGTGGATTACAATTTATATATAAATAGTTTCTGGAATTATTGATGGGTTTTCCCTGGTTTGGGACAAGTTTACTGGTTGTGTTTCTGGTATTTTTCCAGTTTTGGGTTATCCCAAAAATAGAGGGAATGCTGCCGAAATTTTATAAAATTTATAAAGGAATATTTTTAAATCGGTTTTCGGAAATATTTTATAAAATGAATTTTGGGCGACGACCATATCGGTTAATGGGCCCTTAGAGAAATGCAAACGAAATCGGTATTACCCGGACGTTGATGCATTAGCTATTTTGACTATTGGACCAAAGTCTGAGACTCGAAATTAATTTAATTTAATTTAATTACTAGTTTTATTTTGTGATTAATTTGTAGGATAAATTTTTAGAGACTAACAAATATTTTTTTTCTTATTTAAATTCATGTAAAATGGACTGTAAGGGCATAGGCCCGGCTTTTGTTACCTTCTGTGGTTTTGTAATAAGTTAGTGTAGTTTTATTCTTTTCTGGTTTGTGTTTGGCGTAAACACGTAAAAATAGTAAAATAATTATTTTATATAAAATTAATATTATTTTCTCACATTAAATAAATTAGGAAAAATTACAAGTTTATTATTTAAACAAATTTCACGTTTTTCTTATTTAAAAAATATTATTCTTTATAATATAATGAAATGCAAAGTTTTGCCAAATAATTGGAAAATACGATTTTTTCCAATAAAAAGTTAAATTGATTTTTCTTCGTAAGTTAGTAACTCACATCGATAAGCGTGTTCTTGTAGAGTTTAAAAATAATCTAAAACTGGACTAGGACAAATACTAGAAATTGTGACTAGCACACCTAGATATGGATTGAATATTGGTGCTAAGTCAGGAATTCTCAATTGTAGGGTTTCGAGGACTGTACTAGCATCATTCCGGAACCAACATCGAATCCAGTCATAACCAAGGCAAGTACAATTTGTGTTAGTTTACCAATTTTTTAGCAATCGTTTTATTACAAGTTTAAACCACGATGCAACACGGAACTCTCTCTGATAGCATTGACTGATTGACTATTGGGTACTGGGGGAGTAGTGTAATGCGTATGACCACATCCAAAGTAGTATACTGACTGTGTTAGCTTACCCCTCATACACACGGGGATAAGCCATATCGTATTAATATGATACAACTGTACAACCCAATCTGGTCATATTTATTGCCTATTCACATCACAATGTTTTAACTGCTGGAGAACTATTTATTTCAAATTATTTAAAAATGCATAACTCTATTATTATTTTAATTGTTGGATTATCATGAATTGTACTTTGCTCCCTCATGACTGGAGACCAACATTTTTAGGTGATTCTGTCATCGAGGATCGGATGTCTAACTCTGGTCCCGCAGAACTTGGAACCCCAGAATCTTAAGAG
Organism: Iris pallida; assembly: GCA_029216955.1. NCBI lineage: Eukaryota > Viridiplantae > Streptophyta > Magnoliopsida > Asparagales > Iridaceae > Iris > Iris pallida. The sequence continues at coordinate 17,905,330 of JANAVB010023800.1, read as the reverse complement.
CTGGATTAGTATTTATTTTTCTTTTGGAAACAAGTGTAATAATTGAATGTTGTATTAATGTTTGATGTATTTCAGGCTTTTCAAATTGAATAAAATATTTTTATATTTTGTTAGAATTTTATCTGCATGTGTTTCACTACTTGATACAGCTTACTGCCACCGTCTCAACAACGGTGCAGGCTAGGCATGATCCGATTCGACCCATGAAATTGGGACCGGCTCGTGACACTACATCCTTCCTGTTGAGTCTGGTCATCGGCTCTGCAATCCTGAGAAATTCATGTACGAACTTTTGATAGTAGCCTTCCAGACCCAAGAAATTTTGAATCTCCGCAACTGTGCTTGGTATGGACCAAGACTTAACCGCTACAATCTTCTTTGGGTCCACTGAGATCCCCCTCTTCAGTCACAACATGCCCCAAGAACTCTACCTGGTCCAAGAAGAACTCATACTTTGACGACTTCCCATGCAGCTTCTCCTTCCTAGGGTCTCTAACACAATCCTTAGGTGCTCCTCGTGCTCCTTTGGCATTTCGAGTAGATCAGAATATCATCGATGAACACTACCACGAACTTGTTAAGGTATTGATGGAATACCTTGTTCATCAAGTTCATGAACACCGTTGAGGCATTAGTCAACCTAAATGTCATTATAATAAACTCATACTGGCTATAACGAGTCTGAGAAGCAGTCTTCGAAATGTCTTCCTTCGTCACTTTCACCTGGTGGTAGTCTGATCTCAGATCTATCTTAGAAAATATATTTGTGTCGCTCAACTGATCAAATAATTCATCAATCCTCGACAATAGATATTTGTTCTTGGTAGTGAGGTTGTTCAATACCTTGTAATCAATGCAAATACGTATCGATCCATCCTTCTTCGGTACGAACAAAACAGGAGTGCCCCAAGCTGAAGAGCTAGATTTGATAAATCCTTTGTTCTGCAGTTATCTACCTACTTCTTCAGCTCATCTATCTCATTGTTTTTGATCCTATAGCGTGCTACAAAATAGGCTATGTTCCTGGTACCAAGTCTATAAAGAACTCGACATCCCTATCCGATGACAATCCTGGCAACTCCTTAGGGAAAACATCCAAAAAATCTGCTATCAATGGATGTGGCAACTCCTTTTCTTCTACCATGTCTCCACAAATAAAGCCATTCCTCTGCTCAGCCGCCCTTCTGACAAATTCAAACTCTAGCTCTTCTGACAGACTAAACAAAACCCTACGTCCTTTATAATCTATGCTAGCATGTGCCTACTCAACCAATCTATCTCGAGTACAATGTCGTAGCTCGGAAGTGGCATTACGAGTAAACATGCACTCAATTCTTGGACTCCTAGAGAAACTCTTCGTCCCTTACAAATAACACTGACAAGGATAATGCCTCCCTTGGTCATGATCTTGTAAGTCCTACCCAAAGGTTCAACAACAATATGATATCTAAGAGCAATATATATATATATATATATATATATATATATATATATATACTATGTAAATATATATATATATATATATATACAAAGCTATGTGTAGTACTAGAGTCGAATAATGCTAAAGCATTAAAGGAATCGAGAAGAACATAATTAGAGATGACATCCCCGAAGGGATCGGTCACCTCAACCGCCATAGAAAACGCTCTGCCATGAGGTGCACCCCTCTACTGCTGGTGCTCAGCAAAATGCTGCTGCTGGATCTAGAGTGGAGGTCCCCTCGGTTGTACTCCTGGTACTGCAGGTGCTCTCCCTAGAGATGCTCTAGCTCGTCCTCCCTGAGCTGGATGAACTAGATAGTCCCTTAGCTGGTGAGATGATGACCCACAGAAAAGGCACACACCCAACCTCTTTCGCTAGACCTCTCTGGTGTGTCTTGGCTTTCTATAGAATGCACATTGGATAGCTTGCTGGGCTTGCCTCTGTGGCTGTCTTTGTACCTGCTGGTCATGAGCACAAACTGGTGCCTAATGTTGTTGGTGGTGATGCTAAAATGACCTCTGCTAGAGGTTGGCATGCTTGGTTGGTCCTGTACTTCTACCAGCACCACCTATAACATTACTACCTCTCTTAGGCCTGAGGTCCAAGCCCTTCTACATAATCTGAGCATCCATCAGAATATCTTCTAGAGTAGCTGTGCAACGCCCAGAAGTGAGCGACCTGACCTCTCTGTTCAGGCCCTTCCTGAACTGCTGGGCCCGATCTCCTGGGTCCCTAACCATGCCCTTCGTGAAGCGGTTTAAATGATAAAACTTAGCGGCATACTCGTCGACTGACATGCTCCCTTGGACCAAGTCAAGGAACTGACTCTTCAAGGCTCCCAGAGCTACGTTAGGGAAGAACTTCTCCTTGAAAATCTTCTTGAAGGCCTCCCAAGTAAGTCTTCTCACGATAAGAATGGGCTCCGTGTGATGCCAAGTGAGTGCAATATCAAACAATTGACTTCCAGCTGCCTCGACTTGCAAATTCTTAGGAATCTAAACGAAGCACAGAATCTACTCAATATCCTTCAACCAGTCATCTACGTAGAGTTTTTCCTCGATACCTTTGAACTCCCAAGGCGACATCCTTTTGACGTCCACTACGGTACCCGGTCTTCACTGCTATAAAACTGGAGCACCCTGAGGCTAAACAAGTGCTTCCTTCTCAACTGTAGTTAATGCCAACTGATGGGCTCTCTAAATACTTAGCGTATCACCTCCGCCTGCCATTGCTGTGCCTCGGCCTGGGCTCTCTAAGCCTCCATCATCTGCCGGAACAACACAAACATATGTGCTTCCTCAATCGGTGCTAGAGGTGGCTAAGGAATAGTCTCTGGTTCCACAAGAACAACCGTCTTAACGGGTGGAAGAGAACCCCTAAAAATGGCTGAAACTTCTATACGAACGGAAGAAATGGTAGGAGCAACTCCCATAGCAGGAACATGAGGTCGAGAGGTAGCAGACCTCACAGAAGCTGCTACGGATCAAGAGCGCTGAGATCTAGTCTTTGACGGCATCCTAAAGACAGATCAAACAAACGAAGTAAATATGGCACAAGATAAGATATTATCAAAGAAGGATAGTTAAATTCGAAGAATAATATGAAAAAAATAGAATGGTAATCAAATAGATTGGAAGTTTCCTACTTATGATTGAGATCTCTCATCTATAGCCTATAACTTATATCCTATACCAGGCTCATAATAGCACTCTATGTCTGAGCACCAGTATGATATCACATTAGTTTTGACATCTACGAGACCTGCATGGGCCACCATAAAAACGTGTCATGACCCACCCCCAGAATGAGGGCACAAGTACGTGGCTAAGTCCCATATATCCTGCAGCATCGGTGTTAGAACGCTGTCAGGTCAACACTACTAACCAACACATCAAATGAATATATATCACAACCTGTCAATGGTATCTCATCTCCAAAAGGAGGATAATATGATGATAATGTTCATACTAAATCACAATAACTATAGGGAAGATAATGACACAATAATGACATAAAGATATAAATAATAATCCAAGAGAAGTCTAGTAGCATAACATAACCAAATCCACATCCATAATTTAAAAGTCTAACTTTTTGAAGATAAAAATAAGTCTCAAATAATAAAAACATGCCAAAGTCTCACAAGCTGGAGACAAATCCAGTAACAATAGATAACTAGCCAAGTCACTACTGGTGGTGCCTCCTCAACGGGCACTGGCTCTAATGGGGGCTCCTTGACATATTCCTCATCCACTTCGGGTCCATAATAAACAGGACAAAAGTCCTCAAGATCCTCCAAAAAATGTTATCCAGTCAGGATTGGATCAAAGTACATAAACTAACAATAGTTCCATTAAATTGACAAAATCTATAAAAACAGTAAGTAATAGAAATACGTGTATGATGGATAGCAATACTGAACAATATGGAAACATAAAAAAATAGGTAATCATGTCATAGACAGTAGTAGATTGAAAGTAATCATGATAATGAATGTAATGACAGGTAATAACTGGAATAAAAAATAAACTACTAAGATGTGTCTTAAAATATTAGTTTATTATGTGATCGGCTTGGGACAAGATTAGGCTATTCCATGTGACTGGCTATGCACAAGTATAGTAATGGATCATGCCAATCATATATGGAAAGCTATGCACAAGTACAAGTAAGATCATGCTATACCATACATGAGCTAATGGTGAGCTATGCACAAGTATTTGGGGGTATGATCACATAATCTACCAATATTTTTCTATCCCTCGACTAGTACGATCGATCCAGTCATGACTCCCCATGATAGGTATCAAGATACTAGCCCGTGTATCATCGTATCAAGAATCAAGTATAACACTACAAACTGATGTCATAGAAATCATCAAGATAATAAAAACTCCCAGATAATGTACTCGCATGTGGTCCTGAGCGACAAGTGTGGATCGATGTCCAATGTGGAGTCACAAGGACGTAAATATGAAATATCAATGACAATTGTATTTTGGAGTGATAAACATTAATATCTAAATTGAAATATAATTTCTAGGTCAATTCTAGGTCATGGAATTTAATTAAGGTAGGTAGAGTGTCATAACCTATATTTTTATTTTATTATTTTATTTATTTATATTATTATTGATTAAATCTTAAACCCCTTTAAAAAAATTGCCTATTTTAAATTTTTGTATGTAAATCAAAATTTTCCACTTGGTCTCCATGTAAATTCAATTTTTGCTCTTTTTACCTAAGAATTAGATGACATCCATGCATGGAGGAAATGCCAAATGGCATCCATGCCTCATGACTTATCCAAGAAGGGTAGTTTGGTCCTTTCTTTTGTACCCATCTTTATATTAGAAATAGAGAATGAAAATTTTCTTTTCCTTCTCATTCTTCTCCCGAAGCAACTCCAGGTACTCTCTCCTCTCCTATCTTCTTCTTCCATTCTTATTCTTCTTCCTTCTTCTTCCTTCTTCTTCTTTTCCCTCTTCCTAATTACTACTGCTGCTCTTGCTGTACTGCTGCTGCGGCAGCCACTGACGCCGCCAGTGCCACCCGCCACCTGCCGTCGTCGAGCACGCCGCCGTCCTCCCTCCAGTAGGCCACCACTCTCACCTCCATCTCCTCCTCCTATACTTCTAGGTATCACATTCTTTCCCAAATAAATCCATGGTTAATTTTGCTAGGTCAAAATTTTTGGATACTCATATACATGAGTTATTTCTGAAAATTAGGTTGGATTTTGGGGATATTCTAAGTAATCGAAGAAATCGATTTCGGTTCGGAAACCATATAGTAAGGCAAGTCCTCTTTCCTCTTCCCTCTTTTTCCTTGAGAAAATTTTCCAAATTGATTTTTCCAAATTTTCTGGAATAAATATGGATTATATATATTCTGAAATTTATAGAATTCATGACAAAAAACAAATTTATTTTGAAAGATTGTAGCATGAATTAGGAAAGAATATATAACAATGGACACAACACCATGGATGAATATAATTTAGACACCACATATTGGACACGTCACACTTTGAATAAATATACATTTTGGACAATGTTGGGATACAATATGGACACAACATCATTTAAAATTTGGACATAAATTATAGGACACAAATAATAAATGGACACTTTGCTTATATTATATATGTATACGTGTGAGTGTACAACATCATTTTTTTTTTGCACAAAAAAATTTATCCTTTAATTCAAATTGTATGTTACATATCTTTAGCTTGTCAACTCCTAGTTTTATTATTATAATGTAAAGCCTTGACATCATTTATACATATACTTGAAGTACCTAGTCCAATTTCAAACAAGTTATTTAAGTACCTAGTAATTACAAGTGTTTTTCTTAACATGTTCAATTCTGTCCAAATTTTTTTTACTAATATTTGAGACATTTCCATCCCTACCTTGTTAAAACTAGTGTATATTGGACACCGGATATATATATATACATATAAGACATTAATATCGAGTTTAGGATTTACCATAGACTTTAAAACTCTTGGTAACCTTGTTATGATCAAATACTTGTTCACGAATCACAACAATTTGGTAATTGATCAAATGTATATATATATATAGGCCCTTATTCCTTATTTTGATTAGTATGTATATATGAGTCTTTAAAGGTCCTTACTCGATAATTTGGTTCACGTTCCATTAAATTCAGCATTTCAAATGAAATTTACACGTACAAACATGTGTTTGTAATAATTCTTAAGTCTCTAGATAGTTTTGTGTTAGCTATAAGTTTAGGTATAAGATTTTTGGGCATTTTTACTCTCTACATATCGGGTTTCGTCTCCTTCAAATAGTGTTTTAACAAACATTCTATTTCTTGAGAATATGTTTCCCTAATGACTAATGATTATCCTTGACTTCTGTTATTAGCAAATCACAAGTAGCTAGCAAACCTTGCCAAGTCTTGGGTAAGAAACTTTTAATTTATATATATGATGATATATATATTTGCGTGTTGCCGGTGTTGAGGGTTGCTACACCAAAGGGGTCGCATACCCGGTTATATATTTGCGTGTAGCCGGTGTTGAGGGTTGCTCCACCGAAGGGGTCGGCGTGCCCATTATTATTCTTTTTGTGTTTACTTGTATCAGATTGATTTCTGGGTCAGTAAATACAAAGGAGACTCTGCCGAAATTTTTGAGAATTTCCAGAGTTAGTCTTTTTCGTCAATTCGGACTCTCTAGAAACTTTTGACTCAAGTTCTAGACCATTGGAACCATCCATCTCTAACCTATATTATCGGAGGGATTCTTGGATACCTTGGAATTTTACCTTGGTTCCAACATCTCTCGGACAACTTTAGTTTCGGAAAAGACGAAACTAATATTTGAATGCGACTTGACTTCTAGGACTCCCATTTGGGAGATAGTTTCTCTGAAGTCTAAGTGTTAGAATAGGTTGCATGGGGTTGGGAGAGAAACCGTTGGATCACATCCGGCTGACTTCTTTGCAATATAATTTTCATTTTCGTACTGATCAGTCCCTGATACGGTGTTCGTACGGCCGTACGAATATCCGGGGTGAGGCTTAGCTCACTTTTTTGATCGCAATTAGACATCTAGGCCCTGAGTTTCAGCTCAGCTATCCATTTACACATTGCCCTGAGTTTTCAGCTCAGAATACTTATTAATTCATTAGATATCCAGGCCCTGAGTTCAGCTTAGCTCTCTAATGAATGGGTTCGATATTCTTGGAAAAGTCTAAGTCATACGAACTTCTTGTTATAACACATGATGCGATTACTCGACCCAGATGATTCGAAAACCACTCATGATGTTATCTTGCTTGTAATCACATCAATATGTGATAGTACAGACGGTTGGAGAATCTAAGCACCAACCCGTTTTGTATGAGCCTGATCCCAGGCAAATGGGGTTATTGTTGAGATGCTAGGCGAGTGTGTGTGATCCAGAAAGTTTCTCTAAATTGCATTTAGATCTAGAAAGATCTTGTCGTGTCCTTGTGACATTAAATTGAGAATTATTTACTTCTTGACAGATATCACACGATACAAGTTTAATTGTTCAAGTTTACTCTATTCACTTGTCATATCATTCTATGTTCATAACTCTTTCCTTTGACTGAGGGCTTGCTCGTCGTATTGACGACCTAGTTTTGTTCATTAGGGATCGATGAAGATCAAGATGTGGATCAAGCGTACACTGAGAATGATCTCTATGAATGATGTGGAACGCATGGAATGTAGCTTCATTTTGAGAACATCTTCAATTATGTAAATTGTGTGTTTGAAGACAATGAATCAATTATGTATAATATGTGTTTTGGTGAATTCTAGATCAAGTATGTAATAATTCTGGATAAATGAATGTTATGTCATTTGTGGAATTCTGTGATTATGCCCTATATCTATGCCTATCCCGGACCTTACAGGCGACAATCGTAGGGTACAATTCGGTGCTCATTGTACAGCTGCGTGGCCTGGGGAGAAGTATCACGTGTCTCGAGTCATCTTGGGAACCGGGGCGTTTAGACATTACCTCAACATACCCTACTCATACCCTTTGAAGCCCAATATCATATATGCTAGTGCTACCCTTTCTAAATTGGTATTTTGATACCAATGCACCCCCTATACATTACCTATCTCATATCCTAACATTACCTATACTAATATGTATATCCATATCTATGTGCCCTTCCCTAATCTATATATTATATAGGTATAACCAAATACCTATTTCCTATGCTCTCATACCCATGTATACACACATACTAGCTTGCACACACCCCACACACATAGGGATTGCCCTATAGATTGCTGCTTTTATATGCCATTGCTTGCTGCAGTAATAGCCTACTGCTATTTTCTTACTGCTCTTTTGCTCCTGCTTCTCACTGCCTATTACTGCTGGTGATGCTGCTAGTGTAGGTGTTTCAATTGCTTTTTCTTCCTACATACTGCTCTGCTGCTGCTTAAGCAAGATAGTAGCTACTGCTGCCTGCATACTTGCAGTTGCTGCCTCTCTTCCTGTGCACTAGGCAAAGTAGCAAGCTGCTGCTTCCATGGCTGCAATGTTGCTGCTCTGCATTGATACTTGTTGTACAAACAACAATTTGTTGTTGCTGTAAACAGGAAAGGCAGTAGCTTTTGCTCTGTTCTTGTGCAACAAAGTTGTTTGCCATTAATTATCAAAATAAGAACTACAAAGGAACTGGATTTGATTGCAAACTTGCAAGTACAAAATAGAGCCTTGAAAGAAATCCTAGAAACAATCTAAGTACAATTGTTTAATTTTGATTCTGGAGGGTGACGGTGAAGGCTCGGGAGAAGTGTAGAAACTCTGCCTTACTCCTTGGACTATCGGACGCAGTCTTTGCGCTTGAGAAAATGCACTTGATTTTTCCAGCCCTTTTGCATGGGTGTGGTACCCTGCTATTTATAGAGGTTTCTGGATGAGGCACATTTTGGGCTGCATAGGTGGTCAAGCAGCCACGTGGCCGTAACAGTGCACCAAGGCCCGGTATTTAGCTGCCAGCTAGGTATCTGTTGAGATTTATTTATTTCAACATATTTGGGTAGTTCGAGACTTGGTCAATTCGCCATGTGTCCTACCACAAAGTATAATTAATTTGTTTAGGGATTTTGGAGAATTTTTGACCACATAAGACGTATGCGGCTCGGACATAGATCACAATCTCCCTTGGCTGCAGGACATCCCTGCCTCATCTTGGCAGCATAGTTGTCACAGGAATCTTCCTCTACGGCCTTAATCAATTTTGGCCGCATAGTGGTCTTAGGAGCCCTCCTTCTGCGGCCCGGATTAACTTGGCCACAGAGTTGTCATAGGATCCTTCCTTCTGCGGCCTGAATCAACTTGACCATATGTAGGAGCATAAAAAGTACTATATGGACTGAGTCAAAGAGATTGGGAATTTTACGCTAGCTATTTTACGCTAACTATTTTACGCCAGGGCTAGTCGTTGAATTTTACGCTAGGGACAGACTGTCAGGCCGCATTTAATGTAGAAGATTTGATTCGACAGAATAATTATGCTGACAGCATGCAACACAGAAGTCGAGAAGATCGGATTTTTTACCAAACTCGATACTTGTCGTATGGTGTGCAGAGAAGGCTATTTTACGCTCAATAAAATCACTTCTTTTTACGCACGATAGTTATGTGAGCTTTTACGCTCAAGGCTATTGTGAGTGTAAAGCCTATTTGGGCTAAGTTTTACGCTCAATGCTATTTTAGCCACTTTACGCTGAGAAGTTTTATTTGGGTTGTTTTTACGCCAGTTTGCCACTTTACGCTTGGAGCATATTTTGGGTTGTTTTTACGCCCAATTCTTCCTTACTACTTTGGAACGTGGTTTATCCACGTGGCTTTCGTGCCACATTTATTGAGGAACGTGTGTACGTGCTCCCTATTTTTGTTGAAATAATGGGACACGTGTCAACATACGTAGAGGGTGACTTCCATCGTGGGTGACAGTTACCAGCGTAAAAACCCAATTTTGTTGCTTTTTACGCACAATGGGTCAAGTCTATAAATAGACTTATTTTTTAGATGAAGAGAGAATCAGAAGAGAGACAGGAGAGAATACAGAGATCAGAGCCTAGAGACTTCGATTTTCGATAGCATTCTTCTTTAACTTTTCTTCCAGAACAGAGTGAAACAAAATGGCGACTCTGCTGGGGATGACCTTCTCCTCTGACGAGGAGGCAATTGCTCAATACGATGATGTGTCGATCAGATCGACAAAGAAGACTCTGGTTGTACACTTCGACCAGACTGCCTACGAAGAAATGCTATGAACTGGGGGTGGTACTCGCTGCTCCAATGTTCAGAAATCGAGGAAGGCGCAAAAAGTTTGGATTCCCAAATCCAAGGCATCCTCGGATCTCCTTGCTGTCTCTGAAGGCAAAGAAATCTTTCCTACTCCTCTTGTAGAGGCTCCCATCTGTGATGAGGCACTCTCTACTTCGGCGATACGTCATAGGTGTAGAAATCAGTCTTCCGTTTGTAACATGGCAGACCCTCAGGTTTTACGCTCTGGGCATAAAAATCAAGTTTTACGCCCCACGCGTAAGAGCAAGTCTCCCGTCTGTGACGTGGTAGACTCCAAAGCTGTACGTCCCGCGCGTAAGAACAAATCTCCCGTCCGTGACGTGGTAGACCCCAATACTTTACGGTCTGAGCATAAAAATAAGTCTCCCGTCTGTGACGCGGTAGACACACAAAATTTACGCTCCACGCGTAGAGAAAAATCTCCGGTCTATGACGAGGCAGATACTCATGTTTTGCGCTCTATGTGTAAAGGTAAATCTCCTGTCTGTGGCAGTGTAGATAAAATTCACAAGGATGCTTCTGCATCTAAAGTAAATGTACCTGCACGCATGAAGCATAAAAACATAATTGGTAAAACTTCTGTTTTCAACCAACAACCTTCTTATACTGCTGTACGCAAGGTACCAAACCTTCAAATTACACGCAATGAAGACGGAGTCCTTTGTGCTCAAAAATCTCAGGATTTATGCATGCAACTCCAAGCGTATAAAAATGCACAGGTTGGTTCTGTGAATGCAGCCAGTAGTCTTTTTTTTATCCACAAGGGACTAAACGTTTCTCTACCCTAAATGTAATAAAGAAGACTACTTCCTCTGCTCCTTCTGATTTACGCGAGTTGTTAGTACAAAAGCGTAAAAACAGACAATCTCCTGTGACACTCCCCCAAGAAAATCATCATTGCGAGTGTCATCAGATTGTAATCAAGTGTTGTTGTTCGGCTTCTAAACGGTCAATTTTTGATCGGTTAAGTTTCAATGAGCCTCAACCACAAGCTGTTGACCAAGAATATGAGTTATCATATGCGTCAGTCAATATGGCATCTCATACCAACAGAGGACGACATCCAAGACGCAATACGTCCCAAACTCCAGGTCAACAACAATTCAACAGACTTCTTGATTCCTTTGAAGGAGTATATTAGAATACTCGATCAAGAAGACAAAGACAGTTGCAGACTTCTGATTCAGAAGCTGGGGGTACTCAATCTCTTGAGTCCGAAACGGATAGTGTCGATTCATACCTCTATACCAATCCTTCTATATCTTCAAGAGAGGTTGAATCCTACGCCGTTGGAGATGAACCGGAGACGTCATCTGCTAATATAGAACAATGTCTCACTGCCATTGAGCAATCATTAAAGGACATGCTTACTATAATGCAAAGCATGCACCAGATAATAATGACTCAGCAAAGGAACACTGCTGTAGTGCCCCGTCCCTACATCGTGCCCCGTCTCCGTCCACGGGGTGCGCGAGAAAGGAACACTGTCGCTATCGATTCGGTCGGGACCGATAGGTCGGAATCGGTCGAGTCGATCGAACGGGAACGGTTGAATTAAGATCCATTCCACATTATGGAATGGCTTCTTCGGAACCAAGTCCCATATTCAGCGGGTTGCGCCTCGAGGATTGGCTCTGCGGCTGAGTCGGAAGAGACCTCCCGTTGCTCTGGTTTTTATGTCGCACTTGATTTGGCTTTGGCTTTCGTTTTTGTGAATGCGCTTTTCGTGAATGTTTTCGATGGGTTTTCGTGATGCATTTTTGAGCTCGCATTCATATCAAAATTCCTTAAAATACACAGTGTTCTAATCAGTTACTTATGCGAATGCAGGTGATCGTGTAGGCGACGACAGCGCAGCCAACCGGTCGCTCGCTTGAAGCAAGCCTAAGGCGAGTGGCTGACCTCCTTCGTCCCGTGCCTCTACTTCAAAACTCAATATGTGAAGTAAAATAAATGCTTGTCATAATAGTGTAGAATCAATGAAATCGTGGCACGATACTTCACGAAACACTTGTTAACGAACTGCCGATTTTGGAAATGGAAAACATGCTTTCTTATACAATCATACTTGGTCTACGCAAAACAATGAATGAATCGATTAATGTTTATCGCAATGATACGGCCAAATGACCCAAATCAACTAAGTTCAAAGGAAAACGGTCATTGGACAACTTGTCGACAAGGTGTAGTTTCCTCGAACGGTTACCTAGGCCAAGGGACCGATTCGGCCCGGGAGGAACGAGTGTATAGCAAGTGCCAGCCTTCATCGGCACGAGTTATGTGGGAACTTTTGCATAGGGCTCGCTACCCGACGCGAAAGGGTCGCCGTCTAACTCAGCTATATGTCCGCGATGGCTTGAAATTGCCAGTAGCCTTCACACCCTTCTTACTGCTTAACAAATGCACGTGGCACGAGGTGAATATGATAGTTGCTCAATGTTATACAATTTCATATGCTTGCCTCAAAACATGTTAACATGCAAATCGAGTAGAACGGTTAGAAAGATCATTAAAATAGCTAGCTAACATGTTTATGAAACTTCTTGAATCAAATGCTAGAGCTTGGATTTAATTAGCCATTCACCAGTACATGTGTTTCGTGCTGATCCTCGCTCTTTGCAGGTCCCGCGAACCAGGAAGGACGCGCCAACTAGCTCGGCGACGTTCGTGACTTTTGAAGCTTCGGCCGTGCGTCGAAGACTCTCTCTCTCAGCGACTCCACTTTGAAGGCTCTCGACAGTCCAAGGAAGATGACTCAGCGTCCCTCCCATCCAGGTCACTGGAGTACTTGTATATATTGAGGGATGTGTGCAATGTATGGAACAACTATCTCGTCGGCACTCTTTTGAAATCGAGTCATGTTGTAGCCTGCGCGGCAATAAGTCTTGTACCGGAGTCTGTAAATGATGTTCATTATCAATAAAGAATCAAGTTCCTTTACTTATTGTGTGATTCAATTTGTCTGTGTACTCTCTTAGATCTCGTGTCTCGGATTGCCTTATGACTAGTGCCTTGTGCATTCGCAAATTAGGTTCGCACGGCATCACGCCCGGGGGACGACTATCGATTCGACGGAATCGGGGCGTGACATAATGGTATCAGAGCACGGCTTTACGGCCTTGGCCTCTAGTGTCGAATTCTAGTCTCCGACCGTTGACCTCGTGTCGATGAGAAAAGTTGTTCCATACGCTGAACCCAGGACATTTTCTGAAACTAACGAGAGTTGCCTTTCCTTTTTCCCTGCAGTTACGGGAGCTCAGGCGGAAGACGAGACGAGCGCTTCCAGCGGCTCGAGTACTTCTAGACCCGAGCGTTCCGTCAACCCAACAGGAAAGACGCCTACTGTAGCCGGACCTTCCGGCGACCCGATGCAACGTATACTGCAGATGCTTGAAATGCAGCAACGTCAGAACGAGCTCCATCGTCAGCAAGCGGAGGCTCGTCAGACTTAATTTGAGAATCGATTCGAGGCTCAATTCCAGCTGCAGCAGCAGCAGCTGAATACCCTCCAGCAGATCGTACAGTCTGTCGTCGACAACAACAACAACACAACGATGACACCTGTCGTGACCCAGCCTGCGGTTCGATCTAACGAAGCTGAACCAGAGGCACCCGTGCTCTCACCTGCAGCACCGAGAAGTTCTAACTTCGACGTGACAAAATTCACTAAAAGCTGTCGTACTTCCTTCAACGGCACAGAAGATCCTGCAGTGGCGATCGACGGGCTGGAGGAGCTGGAAGATAAGTTCGAGCTTCTGGGTGTCGAGGACTCGAAGAAAGTCGCGTGTGCTTAACTTCTACTTCGAATGAACACGCACGATTGGTGGGCTGTACAGAAGCGGGCAATTCGACGTGAAGACGAGACGGCGGCAATCTCCTGGACTACATTCAAAAGTGCGTTCGAGACAGAATATCTTTCAGCAGCCGTGCGTCAGGAAAAGGAAAATGAATTCATGCAACTGAGGCAAGGGAGTATGACTGTAAGGCAGTACGCGGCCGAATTCAACAAACTGGCCAAGTTTGCTGGAGACTATCTGCCTACCACCGCAAGTCGAGCTCGACGATTCGAAGTGGGCCTGCGTTCAACTATCCGTGCGCATGTTTCGGTGGCCGAATACAAAACCATGGGCGAGGCACTCAACCACGCCATCCGTCTGGAGTCTGAGTATCCTCCTACTACTACCGGCGCTGTTCAATTTAATAACAAACGCCATAGTAATGCGGGAGGCAACAACGCACACAAGCGTCAAAATCGCGGTAACGGAGCCGGCAACCAGACGAAGGATCGAGTAGTTTGCACATTCTGCCACAAAGTGGGGCACTTGATCAGCGAGTGCCGATTGAAGAACGGTACGTGCCTCGGGTGCGGCCGAGCCGACCATACCGTACGCGACTGCCCGGAGAAGTCAAACCAGCGCCCACGACAACATAATCAGAACCGAGGCCAAGCACGTCGGGCTCCACCGACCGCACAACAAGATGGCCAAGATCGTCGCCCTAATGCTCAGGGCCGCGTCTACGCCATGAACCGAGACGAAGTATTCGCATCCGATACAGTCGTGACAGGTATACTACAATTCAATAATAAACCTGCTCGTGTATTGTTTGATTCAGGTGCCACGCATAGTTTCATATCGGCGGACTTTGTCGCCGAGCACAAATTTCCCCTGACACCGCTCGGTCTTGAGCTCACTGTTAACATCCCGTCGGGCATGCCACTAGCTACGAATTTAGTCTGCGGGGACAGAGTTATCTGTATAGGTGGTCAAAGGGTCAGTCTCGATACGATAGTTCTAAATATTAAGGACTACGATATCATCCTGGGGATGGATTGGCTCGGTCCGTGCAATGCAACCATAGACTGCGCTGAAAAGAAGGTCACATTCCGCATACCGGGAGTGCCTGAATTCTGCTACTCGTATGGTGAGGCATTGCCGACCTGCATGGTGATCTCTACAATATCTGCTCGACGGATGCTGCATTCTGGGTGCGAAGGCTATCTAGCTTCCGTTTGAGACATGCGACAGGATGGTGCAAACGCGGGTCAGATCGACGTTGTGGCAGAATTCCCCGATGTGTTCCCGGACGAGTTGCCCGGCATGCCGCCAGATCGAGAGATTGAGTTCACTATCGATACCTTCCCCGACACTCGACCGATCTCGAAGACCCCGTACAGAATGGCCCCTGCAGAGCTTAAGGAACTGAAGGTACAGTTACAGGAATTGATCGACAAGGGATTCATCCGACCGAGCGTCTCACCGTGGGGAGCGCCCGTGCTGTTTGTCAAGAAGAAGGATGGCTCTATGCGTCTTTGTATCGACTACCGCGAACTGAATAAAGCCACCGTCCGGAACAAATACCCCCTATTCCGCATAGATAATTTGTTTGATCAGCTTCAAGGAGCCACGGTGTTCTCTAAAATTGATCTGCGTTCGGGTTACCATCAACTCAAGATCAAACCGGATGATGTGACAAAGTCTGCCTTCCACACTCGATACGGCCATTACGAGTTCCTGGTAATGCCGTTCGGCCTAACGAACGCCCCTGCTGCTTTCATGGATTTAATGAATCGGGTGTTTCGACCATTCCTCGACAAGTTTGTAGTAGTCTTTATCGACGATATACTCGTTTACTCGAAGAATAGACAGCAACACACTGAGCATCTGCGGACCGTGCTTCAGACTCTTCGAGAAAATCAATTGTATGCGAAGCGAAGCAAATGTGAATTTTGGCTTAGCAGCGTCTCATTTCTCGGACACATCATTTCTGCTGAAGGCATCGCGGTCGACCCGAAGAAAGTTGAAGCCGTCGTCGATTGGAAGCGGCCAACGTCCGTCAGCGAGATTCGAATTTTTCTTGGCTTAGCGGGATACTATCGACGCTTCGTGAAAGACTTTGCGAAGATCGCATCGCCTCTGACTCGCCTCACCCAGAAAGGAGTCGCATTCGAATGGTCAGACTATTGTGAAGCTTCATTCCAAGAATTAAAGCAACGGCTCGTCTCGGCCCCGATACTCGCACTTCCAGAAGGGACTGAGGGTTTCCAGATATTCAGCGATGCGTCCGGTCAGGGCTTGGGGTGTGTGCTGATGCAGCGGAACAAGGTGATATCTTTTGCTTCCCGACAGCTAAAGCCGCACGAGAAGAATTATCCCACGTACGACCTGGAGTTAGCGGCGATTGTGTTTGCGTTGAAATTGTGGCATCACTATCTCTATGGCATGGCGTGCACGATCTACACCGATCACAAGAGCCTCAAGTATCTATTTACGCAGAGGGAACTGAACTTGCGACAGAGGCGCTGGCTTGAACTGATCAAGGACTACGACTTGACTATCGACTATACGCCGGGAATGGAAAATGTTGTGGCGGACGCGTTGAGTCGGAAGTACATTGCCTCGTTATCCATCGACCCCAGATTGCTACACGACCTAGAAGAGATGGGCATCGAGCTCCGAGTCAGATTTCGGAATGTGCAGTTGGCAAAGTTGTAGTTAGAGCCGAGCTTGCTTGAAAAGATTAAGACCGCTCAGACGAACGATCCGTACCTGAAGAAAGTGCGAGAGCTAATTTCGACAGGCAGGACGACCGACTTTGCGGAAGACGAAACCGGCGTGCTTCGATTGAAGGGTAGGCTATGCGTTCCGGACGATTCAGAACTCAGAAAGGAGATCCTATCGGAGGCACACTATGCGAAATACACTTTGCATCCAGGCAGTACCAAGATGTATAAGGACCTCCGTACGACCTTTTGGTGGCACGGGATGAAGATAGATGTGGCGCTCTTCGTGTCGCAATGCATGGCCTGTCAGCAGGTAAAAGCTGAGCATCAGCGACCGGGCGGGGAGATGCAGAACCTCGCTATTCTCGAGTGGAAATGGGATCATGTCACTATGGATTTTATTGTTGGCCTGCCGAAGACACCACGGGGGAACAACGCCATCTGGGTCATCGTCGATCGATTAACCAAGTCAGCACACTTTATCGCCATCAAAGTTACTTGGAGCATTGATCGCCTGGCGCAGATTTATCTTGACGAGATAGTACGGCTGTACGGAGTTCCAATATCCATCGTCTCTGATCGGGATTCACAGTTCATGTCGCGATTCTAGAGTAGCCTTCAGTCGGCACTGGGAACCAAGTTGCAGTTTAGCTCAGCTTACCATCCTCAGATCGACGGCCAAACGGAGCACGTCAACCAGATTCTCGAAGACATGCTACGGCTCTGCACAATTGACTTCAAATCAAGCTGGGACGTCCACCTACCGCTGGCAGAATTTGCATACAATAATAGCTACCAATCCAGCATCCAAATAGCGCCGTATGAAGCTTTGTACGGCCGAAAGTGCAGATCGCCCATTTGCTGGGATGAAGTCGGGGAACGGCAGATACTCGGCCCGGAGCTGGTGGAACAGACTGTGGAAAAGGTCAAGCTCATTCGGGAAAGATTAAAGACCGCACAGAGTCGTCAGAAAAGCTATGCGGACATTCATCATCGACCGCTCGAGTTTCTAGTAGGCGATCACGTATTTCTCAAAGTGTCACCCATGCAGGGAGTTACTCGATTTGGCGCGAAAGGAAAGTTGAGTCCGAGATTCGTTGGGCCGTTCGAGATACTTGAACGGGTCGCGCCAGTGGCCTACAAAATTGCCCTACTGCCGGCGCTTGAAGGTGTACACGTCATCTTTTACGTCTCTCAGTTGCGGAAGTACGTGCACGACCCTAGCCACGTGGTAGATTTTGGCCAGCTAGAGCTAAAGTCAGACTTATCCTACGTTGAAGAGCCAGTTCAAATCTTAGAACGTAAGGATAAGTTGCTGCGAAATCGAGCGATCCCTCTCGTCCGTGTCCTCTGGAAGAACCACTCGGTCGAAGAGTCGACGTGGGAGCTTGAATCGGAGATGAAGGATAAATTCTCTTCATTGTTCTCGTAGAGGTAGGTTTCATCTTTAAGTTTCGAGGACGAAACTTTTTATTAGTTGGTTATGGTGTAGTGCCTCGTCCCTACATCGTGCCCCATCTCCGTCCACGGGGTGCGCGAGAAAGGAACACTGTCGCTATCGATTCGGTCGGGACCGATAGGTCGGAATCGGCCGAGTCGATCGAATGGGAACGGTTGAATTAAGATCCATTCCACGTTATGGAATGGCTTCTTCGGAACCAAGTCCCATATTCAGCGGGTTGCGCCTCGAGGATTGGCTCTGCGGCTGAGTCGGGAGAGACCTCCCGTAGCTCTGGTTTTTATGCCGCACTTGATTTGGCTTTGGCTTTCGTTTTTGTGAATGCGCTTTTCGTGAATGTTTTCAATGGGTTTTCGTGATACATTTTTGAGCTCGCATTCATATCGAAATTCCTTGAAATACACAGTGTTCTAATCAGTTGCTTATGCGATTGCAGGTGATCGTGTAGGCGACGACAGTGCAGCCAACCGGTCGCTCGCTTGAAGCAAGCCTAAGGCGAGTGGCTGACCTCCTTCGTCCCGTCCCTCTACTTCAAAACTCAATATGTGAAGTAAAATAAATGCTTGTCATAATAGTGTAGAATCAATGAAATCGTGGCACGATACTTCACGAAACACTTGTTAACGAACTGCCGATTTTGGAAATAGAAAACATGCTTTCTTATACAATCATACTTGGTGTACGCAAAACAATGAATGAATCGATTAATGTTTATCGCAATGATACGGCCAAATGACCCAAATCAACTAAGTTCAAAGGAAAACGGTCATTGGACAACTTGTCGACAAGGTGTAGTTTCCTCGAACGGTTACCTAGGCCAAGGGACCGATTCGGCCCGGGAAGAACGAGTGTATAGCAAGTGCCAGCCTTCATCGGCACGAGTTATGCGGGAACTTTCGTACAGGGCTAGCTACCCGACGCGAAAGGGTCGCCGTCTAACTCAGCTATATGTTCGCGATGGCTTGAAATTGCCAGTGGCCTTCACACCCTTCTTACTGCTTAACAAATGCACGTGGCACGGGGTGAATATGATAGTTGCTCAATGTTATACAATTTCATATGCTTGCCTCAAAACATGTTAACATGCAAATCGAGTAGGACGGTTAGAAAGATCATTGAAATAGCTAGCTAACATGTTTATGAAACTTCTTGAATCAAATGCTAGAGCTTGGATTTAATTAGCCATTCGCCAGTACATGTGTTTCGTGCTGATCCTCGCTCTTTGCAGGTCCCGCGAACCAGGAAGGACGCACCAACTAGCTCGACGACGTTCGTGACTTTTGAAGCTTCGGCCGTGCGTCGAAGACTCTCTCTCTCAGCGACTCCACTTTGAAGGCTCTCGACAGTCCAAGGAAGATGACTCAGCGTCCCTCCCATCCAGGTCACTGGAGTACTTGTGTATATTGAGGGATGTGTGCAATGTATAGAACAACTATATCGTCGACACTCTTTTGAAATTGAGTCATGTTGTAGCCCGTGCGGCAATAAGTCTTGTACCGGAGTCTGTAAATGATGTTCATTATCAATAAAGAATCAAGTTCCTTTACTTATTGTGTGATTCAATTTGTCTGCGTACTCTCTTAGATCTCGTGTCTCGGATTTCCTTATGACTAGTGCCTTGTGCGTTCGCAAATTAGGTTCGCACGACATCACGCCCGGGGGACGACTATCGATTCGACGGAATCGGGGCGTGACATCTGCGACCATCCATTGCTGTCTTCACGGGTTCCTAATTCATAGATTGGGCCTCGTTTATTATAGCAGCAGTTTCTGTCGAGACCAATGGTAGGTTGGCTCCTGAGCATGGGATGATTTTTGCCTCAGAAGATAAAGGAAAGAAAGGCTCTTCTGGTAATAATTCCGACAATCGTAATGGGAAAGAAAAGGATACTCTTATGGTTAATCTTTCCAAAAACAAAATGACGCTGAATAATCAGGAGTCTTCTAAACCAAAAGAAGAATACTCTTTTGACGAAAGTGATATCCCAGGGATATTCAATGTCTGGTAAAGAGTGGCAAACTCCAAATTCTGGAGCCGAAAAGACCTAATGAGGTGAATCTGACTGACAATCCCAAATATTGTATCTTCACAGATACATAAATCATCCCACCAAGGCTTGTTATGTTCTAAAGAAGAAAATCCAAGAGCTGATCAATGCCAATGCTATTGCTTTAACTAACGATGAGCGTACGGTCACAACCAATATGGTTTTTCTTCAATTCAGAGGTTTTCCTTCTCAACAAGTCCCAGATGGGATTGTCCTAATTTCGAAGGCGACGATGAAGATTGTGAATATCCCGCCTGCCAGAGACGAAAATGAAGGATTGTTGCCTCTCACATTAAAGAATGGTGAAATTATGTGGGTACATCCTGACTTAGTACCTGAAATGGCAGATGAAGGAAAAACTTCAAAATCCAAGAAAGGTAAGAAAGTCAAAACCTGCAACGTGATTTCTCATGTTATTCCAGATCCTGATGATTTGGATCATCTATGGGATGGCATTCCCTTGGAAGATAGACTGAGAGGTTTGAACATATGTCCTCCAAGTCTGGCTCCTCCTACCAAGCTCAAGTTGACTCATCAGCAGTGGCTAGTTATGAATATTGTTCCCTTATACAGGGCACAACAAGTTTTTGTTGCTTATGAAAAAGCTCCTACAGGGATTTTTCCTTGTATCCCGAATCCTTCTCCTCCTGTAGCTATAACGGCTTCTATTTTTCATTCTCCTGTAGTTACAGAGATCTCTTCTCCTTCCTCTGTTGAACCACCTGTTAAAAGTCCGCTGCCTATTCACTTATACAGTCAACAATCAGTCCTTCTCATGAAAAAGATGGGATATGACTTTCAAAAGGCAGAGGGTTTGAATTATGATAAAGGAATACGACTTCCTTTACAAATCCAAAGTCAAAAATCTACTGTTGGATTGGGTTCTAAGGTTCCTCAAAAAAATCCTCACAAGAAGAAGGTTAAGGGAAGGAAAACTAAATCCTGCAATATGGTACTTCCTTTTTCTGAATCTGAAGAAGAAATCTTTGCTGGTACAAGATCTGGGAAAGAGTACCATAAAGATTATGAGGGATCCTCCAAAGAAATAGAGGATATTGAAACACCACCAACTCAACTGTATCTTGTTCCTGCTAAACCATCTGTGGTTGAGAAGGGGAAACAGAAAGCAGTACGCTTTAACGTCCCATTGAAGTCTGCTTCGAGTCAAGGGGGGATGATGAAACCCTACAAATTTGATATTCTAGTCCAGTTAGCTAATACTCCGGCTAGACTCTCTATCTTCGAGTTGTTTCGCCTTTCTAAAGAAAGTCGCAAAACTTTGAGTGAAGCTTTATTGCAAGCTGACTCGTGCTTAGCTCAACTCAAGACTCCTGATAATATACCAGTGTCATGCCCACAATGCCATAGTATGATGGAGGTCATTCCTAACATTACCTTAACACAAGAGGACATGTTGTTGAAGCATAACAAGCACGACAGGCCTTTGTGCTATACTGGGTATATCGAATCCACTGAAGTTGACAGGATTTATATTGATCCCGGGTCTTCCATTAGCATAATCCTTCAGAGTATGCTAAGATCGTTGAGGATTCCTACTAGTGACTTGACTTACACTAGTACTACAATAGTTGGTTTCAACTCTGGAAAGAGTAAACCACTGGGGAAGATTCGTCTGAAGATTCAGATTGGTGATCTTCGAACTATGGCGATATTCTATGTTATTAACTCAGACGTATCCTACAACATCCTTCTTGGAAGACCGTGGATACACGAGCATAATGTTGTGCCTTCAACTCTCTACCAATGTTTCAAGTACGTAGATTCCCAAGGGGTTGTGAAGACTGAGTATGCTGATATCAATCCTTTCAAGGGTGTCGAAGCCTATTTTTCTGATTCAATGCTCTACAAACAAGAGCATGTAAAGAAGATATCAGACATGGCTGAAGATCGATCATCTGCCGAAGATCAGTCTATTAATAAAGATCCTTCAGAAGAGCAACCTTTGAAGATCAAAGTCAAAGGACAAATCCAACCCCAACCTGTCAACGACCAACCTCTGAAGATCAAGGTCAAAGGGAAAACTCGAACTTCATCTGAGGAATCAGTGAATGTTCCTGCCAAGAGCCAAGACCAACCCCTTATGATCAAAGTCAAGGGACATACTTCTCGTACGAATGATCCAGAACCACCATTGATCATTAACCTTGGCAAGTTTACGTGGAAGGCGGATGACAGTCCGTTAATGATTAATCCGATGCATAACAGTCAAATTATAAATGATGTAAATATTGATCATTCTATACTTTGCAATATTAATGAAGATTTCCTTTTTGAGTATATGGCTGTCAAATTGGTTGAAAGAATGACTTTATCTTCTGATGATCAAAGTCATCAATATAAAGATGACATAGATACAGAGGAAACTTTATACATTGACCATAAGGAAAATTCTTTTCCTCCTCATATCGATGTTGGACCTTATGCTCAAAGGTTCTTAACATCTTCTCCCTATCTTCTTCCTGTAGCCATTTCATCGCAAGCTTGTGTAACTTATAGATGTCACGAAGAATCTTATTTTGTGATTCCATCTGATAAGAAAAACAAGCGCCAAATTATTTTTGGCCTGGCTAAAAATATCCCTATTGTTCAGACGGATGATCTTAGAGATAAAGATAAAGGAATAATCCGAATTGACAAATATAGTCAACAATCTCTCAAAATTATCCAGAATATGGGATATGATTTGAAGACTTTACAAGGTCTCAATCAAGGCAAAGGTAGACGATTACCATTATGTGGTGATCCGTTTTACAAGAAAACTCGTCATGGATTGGGATATGATTCGTCCCACATGTCTAATGATGATATACAAGAAGAATTCTCTTCTAGTTCTTCACAATCCTCAGATTCCGAAGAAATCCAATTCATCGGATCTGAATATACTGGAGGAGACTATTATGATGAATCTGAGTGTATTTTTTCAGTTAACATGGTTCAAACTGATGGCGAATCTGAGCCATTTAAAAATGACCCTTAGGCCTAACAGATGGACACACAGTGGGAACTTCGTTTTGAACAACGATAACCACCTATGGAGGATGAGATTCTTCAAATCGATGTTGGAGACTGAACTACATCCAATCCAATATTCATCAGTAAGAACCTTTCCGAAGATGAAAAGGAAGAGTTGATAAAATTGATTAAAGAATACATTAATATCTTTGCATGGAGTTATGAGGATATGCTGGGTTTGGATCCTAAAGTTGCTACTCATAAACTCAATATTCTTCCTAATGCTAAGCCTGTGAAACAACAACAACGACGTTTTCGACCAGATATGATGGATGCAATCAAAGCAGAAGTCAAAAAGCTGATTACATGTGGTTTTGTTCGTGAAGAACAACACCCAGACTGGATTACCAATATTGTTCCTGTTATAAAGAAGAACGGAAAAGTCCGAGTTTGCATAGATTTTCGAAATCTTAATGCATCTTGTCCAAAAGACAAATTTCTACTTCCCATTACTGATGTCATGATAGACAATATATGCGGTTTTGAACGCATATCTTTCATGGATGGGTTTTCAGGATACAATTAGATTAAGATGCATCCATAAGATGAAAAGCATACTGCTTTTCGTACACCCCTTCGAGTCTACTGCTATACGGTTATGCCGTTTGGTCTTAAAAATGCCGATGCTACGTATCAACGGGCCATGAGCAATATCTTTCAAGAACATCTACGAAAAATAGTTGAATGTTATGTAGATGATATTGCTGTTAAAAGTCGATCAAAAGATGATCACATTCAAGACTTGAAGACAGTATTTGAATTGATGCGTCAACATCAATTAAAAATGAACCCTACTAAGTCTTTCTTACGGGTTTTCAGTGGCAAGTTTTTGGGATTTGTCATCACTTCTCAAGGTATCCATGTTGATCCTGATAAAATCAAAGTAATTCTTGAAATGCGTCCTCCACGCAATCTAAAAGAACTTCGAGGCTTTCAAGGTCGCATCGCTTATATCAGGAGATTTATATCCAATATCTCTAGGAGATGTCAACCTTTCTCTCGTCTATTAAAGAAGGGTGTATCATTTGTTTGGGATGAAGCGTGTCAGAAAGCTTTCAATAACATCAAGCAATACCTTACAAATCTACCTGTTCTAGTACCACCAGTAGTAGAAAGACCATTTTTGCTATATGTTCGAGCATTAGATCATTCACTTGGTGCTCTTCTTGCACAAAAAGTGATATGGGTCATGAACAAGCAATTTATTATCTTAGCCGAATGATGGTCGGAGCTGAACACATGTATACTCCTGTAGAAAAGGAATGTCTGGCTTTGGTATTTGATGTTCAAAAGATACGACATTATGTGTCAGGACAAACTATTCATGTCATCTCTAGAATAAATCTTATTCGGGTACTGATGAGAAAACCAAGCATTCTTAACTCCAGATTAGCTACCTGGGCAATGTTGCTCACTCCTTATGACATGGTCTATGTACCTCAAAAATCAATGAAGGGTCAAGTATTAGCTGATTTCTTAGCAGCTCACCCTATACCTGAAACATCGAAGCTATATGAGGACATTCCAGATGAAGTTGTGGATTGCAATAAGACTTTGAGGGATGATATTTGGCAATTATACTTTGATAGAGCATCACGGGTTGGACCTAAAGGCAATATCGTCTCTGGGGTAGGAATCGTCTTGGTTTCTCCTGACAAAATGGTCATATACCATGCTTATTCTCTCAATGAGCCATACTCCAATAATGTGGTAGAATATAATGCTCTGCTCATTGGTCTCCAAGTAGCAAAACAATTGGATATCGAGTTCCTGGAAGCTTATGAAGATTTTCAATTGATTGCTAATCAGGTTAGAGGGACATTTGAAGTCAGAAACCCTGACCTCATCCCTTATCATCAAGTGGTAATAGAATTGGTCCTTTCATTCAAAGGATTCTTCATCGAATTAGTACCACGTTCTCAGAATGTGGAAGCTGATGCTCTTGCTAGCATAGCTGTAGACTTTGCTGTTCCAATTCGAAGACAAAACACAATTACTTTGTTGGACCGAGACTTATTCTGTGTCAAGAATAATCTATATATTGAACAGAGTTATACTACAGAGTCAAGTTCCTAGCAGAGGGATTGGAGAAGTCTATTCATTGATTATACGTTTCATGGGATTTTACCTGAAGATCCAAAAGAAGCTGCATCAATCAAGAGACGATCATTTTAATTTTATTATGATTCATCTTTACATATGCTATACCGTCGTTCATATGATGGACTTTTGCTGCGCTGTCTCTCAAAAAGTGAGGCTAAACAAATACTTCGCGAAGCTCATGATGGTGTTTGTAGTGCTCATCAACCAGGTCTGAAATTACAAGACCGCATTCGAAGAATTAGATATTATTGGCCATCCATGATAGCAGATGCTGTGGATTATGCCAGACGATATAAAGTATGTCAGATTCAAGCTAATTTTATTCATCAACCGTCTGAATTCATGCATCCTACAGCAGCTTCTTGGCCCTTCGAAGCTTGGGGCATAGACATTATTGGTCCGATTAATCCTCCTTCTGTCAAGGGACATCGGTTTACATTGGCTATAATCGATTACTTTTCTAAGTGGGCAGAAACAGTTCCCCTTGTTGAAGTAAAAATATCTAATGTGATTAGCTTTATCAAACACCATGTTTTTTATCGCTTCGGGATTCCTCGACGAATAATTCATGACAATGGACCACAATTTGCCAGCCAGGAATTTTATCGGTTTTATGATAAGAATCGAATTCAAAATTTGGCTTCTACGGCTTATAATCCAGCTGCTAATGGTTTAGCCGAAGCTTTCAACAAGACGATCATCAAACTTCTTAAAAAGTTCCTTTCTTCTAATAAACGTGATTGGAATGAAAAACTTGGAGAATGTTTATGGGCTTATCGAACGACAGTCCGAACTCCTACCGGTTTTATACCATTTTCATTGGTCTATGGATGCGAGGCTGTCCTTCCATTAGAAATTCAGATTCCATCTCTTCGAATAGCCATTGCTATTGAGCTAACTATAGAGAACAATGATCGCTTACGACTCCAAGAACTTGAAGGATTGGACGAGAAGCGTCTTCAAGCATAACAGAATATTGAGCTATATCAAGCCCGTATATCTTGAACTTTCAATCGTAAAGTTAAAGAGAGGGTATTCAAGGTCGGTGAGCTGGTTTTAGCCGTTCGATGACCGATGGTAATGACTCATAAAAGCAAAGGGAAATTCCAAGCAAAAAGGGAAGGCCCTTATGTTATCGAGACAGTTTTTTCCAATGGTGCCTATCGGTTATCTAAGCCCAAAGAGATTTACTCATGATGCCGATCAATGGCAAATTTTTTAAGAAGTACTATGTATAAAAAAAGAGACACAGAATGAAAATAAAATCTTTTTTATTTTTTGTTCAACACAAAGGATTAAGGACGAGGACCACTGCCTTTCTTATTGAATACATAGTCAGCCAATGCATCGAAGACATCATTGCCTGAGTTCACAAAAAACTTGCAGGCAGCCATCCTCAGTGCCTCTTCTTCAGGAGTTTTTCCTGACTCTACTAAAAAACGAGGATGTCTTTGGGTGGCTTAGGCGTAGAAGAGCCATCACATATTCCGGTTGGGCTTGACACAATTGGCTCAGCGGGGCGCATCTCGATGACATCCTCAACCTTCATGGTGACTTCAGTCTTTTGCAGCACGTCCTTGGAAGACATTTCCAATATGGGAGTGAAAACAAGGATGAAACTTTACAAAGAGTTCTCATCTATTTATAGGAGAGAGCTATTAAAGAACCGGTCTTGGAAATTGAAATAACCTTTTCATTCCCGAAAAGGCCTATTCATTCATTACATCAGATTCATCCATTTAATTGTGGAGTTGAAATGATCTTCCTTTTCTCGAAATAAACGCTGGTTCATTCATTCTTTCATCAATATTGGCGTATGTTCTCAATGACGTATGTCTTCTTATTTCCTCGGCTACCAATGTTTGGTTAAGCTGATTACTTGTCTTCTCGGAGCAAAATTTCAATCTTTTATTTTATCAGTTGATTAAAAAGTTAGATTTGTTATTTATCATGTTCTCATGGCCTCTGAATAAATATTAAGTCTGCTTGTATTTCCTATCTATCATGTCCATTTGGCCTCTGAATATATATTAATCTATTTTTCTTTGAGTTGTTACGATCTGTCATGTCCATATTACCTCTGATAATATTGTATACTCTAAACAGAAAACAAGATTTTATTATCTATCATGTCCATATTACCTCTGGATAGATACAATTTATTGAGTTTCGAAGACTTATCATGTCCATATTACCTCTGATAAGTGTTTTCTATCTCATACCTATTGTTTAATTTCAAAATAAATGATAGGATCACAAAACAAATATTTTATTCATTTCTTGAATAAGATAAAAGGTTACAAAAGCTTCCTATTTGCCTAAGGCGGAGCAGATATATCTTTCAGCAATTTTTGGAGCTCTGCTAAACGCTTCTCACGAGAGCCCATTACATTTTCAGTAGCTATCTTTCTTCGAGCCTCTGGAGTGCAAAAAGAAGAAAACTTAGAGAAAGTAGCTATCAGATTATCTCTGGCATCATCAAGATGCTTTATAGTAGATTCAGCTCCAAAAACTTGTTCCTCTAGAATTGAGCTCTGTGTCAGATATTGGTCACGAGCTGCTATTAATTACTGCTTCTCAGCTTTCAAACGAGCTAATTCAGCCTCCACTTCACGAATTTTATCATTTTGTTCCTGAATTTTTATATTTGAAGTGTCATAGGCTTCTCTATAACGCTCCAACTGAGGCTTTGCATCAGCTAAGAGAGCTTTTTCTTTGGCAACTTTGCTGCTATGTTCTCTGAGAGAGTCATTGAAAGTAGTCTCTCGAGCAGTGTATTCAGCTGATAAAGCATCGTACTCAGCTTGAATAAGACTTTCAGTAGTTTCACTTGTCAACCTCAGATATTCTTTAATAGGTTGCTCAAGTTCTTCTACCACCTTTTCCAGTGCAGTTGCTCTCTCAACATCATTAAACATGGCGACGTTCCTGATAGTGGAAACAATCACGCCTTTCAAGCTTTCATAACTTAGGACCCTATTCAAGACCATGTCAATCAGAGCTACCAGTGTCTTGTAAAAAGCTTCAGTATGAATCTCAACTAAGAGATTCATTTCTGCATTGGAGCTCGGAGTTGCAGCAATCTCTAGGAGCTTCAAGGATTTTATCTTCAGTACTAGTAGAGGTGGTTGCTTCGGTAGCAGACTGAGATATAGACAATGTCGTCGTCGTTACCATAGCTAACTGATCCCTAGGAGCTCCAGGGATCACATCTTCAGCACTTGTCACTCCAGCCGTTTCTGGAGTTCTGGTGGCGGTAATTGTGGTGGACGGAATAACAGTTGAAGCAGCTGACTCAGATTCAGGCATTGTCTCCTCATGAACTTCTGTTGGATTAGTAATAATAGAAGATGATGCTATCATGACATTTCCAGTTTCAGTGGATGAGTTAACTACGCCTTCATCACCTTCTTGGACTTCTGGCTGTTTAGACTCTGGAAACACTTCAATCTCTTCATTGAGATCAGTTCCTTCTTCAGCAGCTGTTTCTTGATCTGCAGTTGATTTTTCTGCAGTTTGTTCTTCTTCTCTGTTGTCAATATGAGAAGATAATCCTGGTTGAACCTCTGTTTCAAGCTCTTGTCGTAGTTCCTCTTCTGGTTGAATTTCCTCTACTCCATCTGAAGAAGAACTCTCTTTCTCAGACTCTGGGTTCTCTTCATAAATATTTTCCTGAGGAGAAGGAGGAGCCATAGGTTTTGGTGCAATAATAACACCTACAAAATGAACAAAACAAATTAAAATACAAAATCATAATGTATAATATTGTATAGATATTTTATATATACCTGGAGTAGTTGTAGAACGTGCCAAATATGCGTCATAATCCCCATCCCAATCTTCATCACCAAAATTGAGAGCTGGTTCATCTAGTGGGATAGATTCTGAAGCGACGCCTTCAACTATTTGTGCCTTTTGTGGCAAGGTTAAATGAAGTGAAGTACTAAGGTGACCTGGCGATAAAATCCCTACAGCTTTGGTTGATGTGGCTGCTTGGGATGCTGAGGATCCTTCTTCAAAATGAGTTGAAGAGGATGCGACATGTGGCGGCTCTTCGACAGAAATGTCATCCTCTGGAGTAGAAGCTTTTGGTTTGGAAGGCATTTTGACGGTGACCTTTTTCTTCTTTTCGGGAGTCTTTACTGGAAGAGTAGTAGCTGTACTCTGCTTCCGTTTGCGGAATTTTCCAATAATAATAGGTTTTGCAGCATCTTCTCCAATTCCTATAGCAATAACTTCCAGATATGGATCTGGAACAGTAGCATCGTTAGGGATATCTGTTGGTACCCTGACTGGCTCTTCAATATTGCCTTAAGCCATCTCAGGCTACCTTTCATATTATAGCCATGGGCAAAAAAACGGATAGAAGCGTAAAAGTGAGCATACGAGTGAAGAATACGTAGCTCTGTAGTGATGGTGGCGGTTGAGACTCTGAATTTGGCTCCCGTACGGGCATTACCGAAATATCTCCAACCCCTGGCACCATCAAGCAGTTTTTCGTAGTGACGAAAACTGGTACAGGGATTACCAACATGAAGTTGGTCATACCTAAATTGACGAGCGAACCTACTTGGTAGATATGGTTCGAACGTGCAATTATCTTTATTTCTGTACATCAGGTGAGGATCTGATGCACTGAAGCCATCTGAAGACTGATGGTGGCAATATAGCTCTTCTTTCGACTTCATCTTCAAACTGGACGCCGAAACAGTCGGCTGGAACTTGTGACCGGGTACAAAAAAGTTTTATCCATAGGAATAGTTCAAAACTGCCCGAGTATCTGCCACCGTCGTGGCAGTCCATGTAGCCTTGCTGAATTTTTGGAGGAAGACCTCCGCATCATCGCCTGGGCCTGGTGGTAACAGATTGTTGTTGTGGTTCAATAACCAGCCCATCAAATAAGTATAGGGCATTTCTACCCTAGGAAATGCATTCCGATGTGGAGCATTGTTGATTAACTCCTCACCGAAAGTCCTCAAACCTGTATTTACTCGGCACACCATCGTCGATAGCAGGTTAATTCCGACTTTAAAAACCAAGCGTACTGCGGGCCATAGCACGCTACGGTAGATTCTATCAACCGTACCAGTTCCCGGTACGACCCATCTTCTTAACCATAAAGAAAGGAAGCCTGCTAGCAAGGCTTTCCTAGAGATCTTTTGGCTGCCGTATCTAAGGAAGCTCAAGGCTTCAGTTCCAGTAGGGAACTCTCCAGTCTTGGTGGACAGATATTTAATCGGAAATTTATAGACAATCATCATATCCCG
Source organism: Iris pallida (assembly GCA_029216955.1). Lineage (NCBI taxonomy): Eukaryota > Viridiplantae > Streptophyta > Magnoliopsida > Asparagales > Iridaceae > Iris > Iris pallida. The sequence goes on along the minus strand of JANAVB010023800.1, from coordinate 17,874,591 downwards.
AATTTTGTTAACAGGAATGGTTGAATCTGTATTAATAGCTGGAGCTTTATTTTCCTGGAATCTTTCTTTGTCTTCCTTGGATATTTTATCCTTGTGAAAGAAGAGATACGTTGTCCACTTATTAATGTATTCTAGATGAGATGTAATTTCATGCATTGTAGTACAAATCATGTAATGGCACATTAATTCTTCATATACCTCAATCAACTGAGGGTTTGTCTCTCTGATTTCAGTAAGTTCTCGGTTGGAGGGAATGTATTCTTCATACGGAGCTTCTCCAATGGGTAGTTTTGAGATGAATTGTATCTCATGGAGTGCAAGACCCATTTCGCCTTTCGGGGTCGCAAAAGTTCCAGTCGAACTTATGTATATCTCCATCAGGGCCATGAACAGGTTACCGTTCGAGGGTATACCCTGACTAGTGGAAGCTACCGCTTCATACAGCCCGATATCTTTCAGCTCTGTCTCGAAGTTCTTTATCATCCAAATGCTAATCTAGATCCAGTTCTGGTTGAAAGGAGTCAACCATCCCGGTAGCCTGGGGTTTGTTTGGGGATACAATACCCCATCCCTAATGAACTTGTTGACAAACATCTGGGTCTGCACTGGTTGCATTAAACCCGAATCTTCACTTGGAGTAAATTTCGACATGAGGCCAGAGAAAGAAGTGACACCGCCATTGGGAACGCTAGCGAAATACCCCATATCATTGGTATGATCCCTCTTGAATACGATTCTACCCGGCCTTCCGTAACTGCTGGGAGTCAGATTCCACAGCATTTGTCGAGGGTGGGTGGCATGGAAGAATGCTGACAAAGGGTAATCTCTGTCCATATCAGGGAGATACATGGCTCTATCTCCAGATTTGAACACCCAAGACTCCTTCTTGGGGTGTGTCTGTGACTTACAGTCTATTGCATCCCCAAATAAGAAGGCTAGTTTTGCAAATTATTGCTCATTCAGTGAAGTCAACAATTCTCCATTTATCATGGATAGCAGCATCCTATCCCCCTGAGCAGCTATCAACTGTGCCCTCTCTATGGGGTAATCTGGGTTCGATTGAGGAAATACTACGTGAGACAGATTCTCTAGATAATTTGAACCCACCATGCCAACTGATGAGCCAAAAACTTCTACGAGAGGGTGAATTTGCAAGTCCACTGCCAAAAGAAAAAAGAAAAATCAAGTTAGTAAAAATCTAATTTGGTATCTTTTACGCAGATAAATTGGTCTAAGTTTTAAATACAAAGGGTAAAAAGTTTTAAAAATGTAAAAAGTCTTTGTTTTACACAAAGTCTTTCATTTTGTGAGATTTTACGCTGGCACACTAGATGTGGGCGTATTTCAAGTTTTACGCTGGCACATTAGATGTTGGCGTATTTTAAATTTTACGCTGGCACATTAGATGTGGGCGTATTTCAAGTTTTACGCTGGCACATTAGATGTGGGCATATTTCAAATTTTACGCTGGCACATTAGATGTGAGCGTATTTTAAGTTTTACGCTAGCATGTGTGGACATGAGCATAACTTAAGTTTTACGCTGATACGTATAGGCATGGGCTTAATTCTTAATTTTACACTAACACATATAAACGTGGGCGTATTTCTTAATTTTACGCTGACACGTATAACGTGGGCGTATTTTGATTATCTTAATTTCTATGCTGACACGTATAACGTGGGCGTAAAATCAAAGATTTGGGTCTTCTTCTCCGACGAGTTTACAGGCAAAGGAGCAATGCTTTACCCCTCATTGGAGGAGCCATGGCGGGGTTGCCTTGCTGAGACGCTGCTGATGATCGGACAGGAGTTTGCGCGTGATTGACCGATGAGGAATCGACGGCGGGCTTCTTGCCTTTGCTGCTGTCGGTGGCGGATTTCTTTGGGGCCATCGAATTGAGTGCGAAAGAGTGAACGAGAAAGAGGATTCGAGAAAGCTTGGGAGTACAAAGAAACAATGTAAAGTTTTTTCTCTCCCTGTAGAACCCTATTTATAGGGAATTTTTGAATCGGTTCGAATTCCAGATTTTAAGCCGACTGATGGATATCCCAACTTTTACGCGGATGACCATTGGATATCCCGAATTTTACGTTAACTGGTCAAATTTTGAATTTTACGCTTCTATTCAAAGTGTTTCAAATTTTGATAATATTTGAAAACTTTGAAGGGGGTCTTGTAGTAGCATAAAAAGTGCTATATGGACTGAGTCAAAGAGATTGGAAATTTTACGCTAACTATTTTACGCCAGGGCTAGTCGTTGAATTTTACGCCAGGGACGGACTGTCAGGCCGCATTTAATGCAGAAGATTTGATTCGACAGAATGATTTTGCTGACAGCATGCAACACAGAAGTCGAGAAGATTGGATTTTTCACCAAACTCGATACTTGTCGTATGGTGTGCAGAGAAGGCTATTTTACGCTCAATAAAATCACTTCTTTTTACGCACGATAGTTATGTGAGCTTTTACGCTCAAGGCTATTGTGAGTGTAAAGTCTATTTGGGCTAAGTTTTACGCTCAAGACTATTTTAGCCACTTTACACTGAGAAGTTTTATTTGGGTTGTTTTTACGCCAGTTTGCCACTTTACGCTTGGAGCATATTTTAGGTTGTTTTTACGCCCAATTCTTCCTGACTACTTTGGAACGTGGTTTATCCACGTGGCTTTCGTGCCACATTTATTAAGGAACGTGTGTACGTGCTCCCTATTTTTGTTGAAATAATGGGACACGTGTCAACATACGTAGAGGGTGACTTCTATCGTGGGTGACAGCTACCAGCGTAAAAACCCAATTTTGTTGCTTTTTACGCACAATGGGTCAAGTCTATAAATAGACTTATTTTTCAGATGAAGAGAGAATCAGAAGAGAGACAGGAGAGAATACAGAGATCAGAGCCTAGAGACTTTGATTTTCGAGAGCATTCTTCTTCAACTTTTCTTCCAGAACAGAGTGAAACACCACATAGTGGTCTTAGGAATCTTCCTCTATGGCCTAAATCAACTTTGGCTGCATATTGGTCTCAGGAGCCCTCTGTAATCCACCAAAAAAAAATTTGGAGGATTTTTTTATATATTTTTTTCACAAATATTTTGTGTTGAATTATTTTGTTCATTTATAAATATAGTCGCAGTCATGTTTAAATATTATTAAGCATTGACTAGACATCATGGTACGACTAGTACAGTCGAGTTCCTTGACTAGCGCATTAGCTATAGGCGTCACTAGATTTAAGTATTGTTATATTCTGTTCATTAAAATTTTCAAAATCATATCTTGCTTATATTTAAATATTTTAAATAATTGGTTATCTATTTATTTATTTTATTACTTTTCTCTTTGAAAGGATTTGAATGTTTATATTGTTTGTGAATAGTGCTAGCAGTAGGTTCACTCAGCCGAAGTATGATACTGTATTATTATGGTGATTATTTTATTATTATTACTATTACTATCATCATCATCATTATTATTATTATGGTTATGGTCATTATCATTTTTATTATTATTATTATCATTATTATTGGTTATGGATAAAATAATTTTTGGGTAAATGATATATGTACCTCTATAATATATATATATATATATATATATATATATATATATATATATATATATATATGAGTAAATGTAGAAAAATATATATATGTGTAAATATAGAAAAATATTTTTATTTTATTTAAGAAAAAAATATTAAGTACTTTAGTTTTAAATTTATAACATTTTTTATAGTCTTGTATTTAATTAAAGGTTTTGTTTAATTGCCATGTTACATTTATAAGGGGTAAAATTGATACAAAATATTTTTTCAAGTATGTTAGTAATATCTTGGGGATTTAGAAATTTTTGTAGATTTTAGATTTTATTGGTGTATATATATATATATATATATATATATATATATATATATATATATAAGAACCACTGTGCATCTCGCGAATATATCGCGAGATGAAGTCCTACCAAATACCGCGACCCCCCTGGCTTCATAGCCGATTGTATACATATACATATATATACAAAAAAAAAATCAAAAACCCAAACCCTAACCTAATCTCCTTCGCCGCCCCAAGCACTACGACCCCGCTCGCACCCTAGGAGCCGCCGGCAACGCCGTGAGTCACCGCCGGACGGTCGGCGATGGCAGCAACAGAAGCGCACAACGGCAGCAGCGCAGTTGTGAAGGCACCTTCGCGTGGGATTTTCTCTACGACCCCCCAATCATTGTTCGATCTATCTTCTCAGGTTCGAACCTAACCCATACCTCTTCTATTCCATCAGATAGTTTCGTGTGAGAACGAATTAAAATCGGGTTAAAAATCAACCCAAACTTTGGCGAAAACTATTCTTGAGACAGTGACGAAAGTAGTTCAAGTCCTCAATTTGGAAGGCAAAATTTTGCCAAACCATGGAGAATTTCAAAAATATAATTAAAGACAGTGCTAGACAACCTCTAGCCCTTTAGAACTGCTTTTGTAGATTTGAATAACATCAACTGTATGTCAAGAAATCGATTTTCAGAAATCTAGCAAAAACTAGGAAAACTATTTTTTTAAACCCTTAAAAATTTCCCGATACGACGTGCATCCCGCCAAATCGGGCAACGTGATCCCGAACCGAAAGCATCGAAAGGTGCGTATCGACTTCGTGGACGTGTGTGCATTGACGGAATTCAAATTGGTCGCGTGTGCGCGACGAATTTGATGCGTATCCGTCAAAATTTACCGTATCGGCCTATTTATAAATTTCTTAATTACCTTGTGCACATTCGTCAAATCGAGATGAAACTTGCGCCAGCAGAACCGTATTATTTTTTGGGTCCTGTATGACAAGTTTGGTCTGATTCTGAGAAGGTTGATCGGAACGCCTATTTGGCGGGCCCGCGAACCGCTCCAACGGGTGAAATTGTGCATGGCCCACCAGAATTCAACTTTGGACATACGGCTGGGTTCGTCTCATCAAACCGGACCCGTAGACATATAGTTTGACGACTTTAGAGACCGTAGGTCTTGGCACGCATTTTGGTGCCAAATGGGTCCAACGATGGACATCGTTTTGACCCGAAATTACAATTTTGTCCCTGTTCCAGAATTGGACTTTTGGACAGGAATTTTCTAGACATATCTTATATTTCGAACACGTTCGTGGTGTTTATTTCAGCATCCGAGGCCGTATCCAGGATTTGGCTTTTATTTCTTCACTATTCTGACGGTTCGAGCTATTGGACGTTGCTCTTTTGTACACAACCTCAGGCAAGATACCTTACCATAATTTACTATTTATAGTTAGTCTGCATTTTATTTATTGCATACCACTATTCATTTATTTCTAGTTTTTCTAGCTGTACCATTATTACAGCTCATAATTTACTACCTGCTCAGTGATATTAGCTTTGCTTATTTTATTATCCTTGACTCCATATGGACCTAGAGTTAATGGACTACCGTTTGTAATGTATCGCATATACCTCGACATAGTTGTACCATGAGTATGTGTGAGATAGGTAGCATGTAGACGTCCTTGCGTGTTGGTTGATCACCCGTGCGCATGCGTTAGGTCTAACTGCTGATAGAGGCATGTTAGGAGACTTAGCAGTTAGTGGAGGTACATGATCGCAGATGCGACTTGATAGGCACATTAGGTGGGGAGAACAATACCTAAAGTATGGGCTTCTTTGCACTTCCCTGATTACCTGTACGCTCCTCCGGAGACGCAGTCTCCAGGTGCCCTCTGACGTTTTCCAGAGCGTTATGGACGTAGCCCCTTGCACATGATGCCCTCTGACGATCTTCGGACGTTGTGGACGTTGGCCCCTGGTGCCCTATATGGGGACTATGTTGATCCTATTTACAATTAGGGCTCATGCGTCGAAAGGATTGTTTCTCAACTGCATGTTCACTTTAGTACGGTTAGGTTACCTTATTGATTTCTTGTCACTTACTTTTATTTGTGGCATAATTTATATTAAGTTATGTGGCATATTTTTTATGTATCTTGTTATGTCTCTCTGAGGACCTGGTTATCTCTCCAGGTGTGTGCTTTGTAACTTTTTGCTGGTGTTCTAGCCAAGATCGTGCTTTTCTCCATTTCTTCGAAGAGGATTGCTCTTGGTTCGTCTTGTCATTCTATCGATCATTCCCTTGTATATTTTTTTTCATTTAAATAGTTGGTAGTAGATTTGTCTTCGCCCAACTGCATTTATAAATGACAAATTCAAAGTTGATTTATATTATTATTCTTTTATTTGGTGGATGAGATTTAGCTATCATGGTTTACTGTATTTTACAGCTTATGTATACATACGGGGTTTTAATACATTGGAGTATACGTCGTATGTATACAGCTGGCATGTCTACGTACTTAGTCCTAAGGATTTTGGGACTGGGGCGTTACATATTTTTGTGGTGGCCCATGCAGGTCGAGTTTATCACTTCGGTTACGTTTCTGTACCGATGTGAGCCTGCATTTATAGGATTAGTCTAGAATCTCGTCCACATGCTTGAACTCCTCCCTTGATTCCATTTTTGAACTCTCGTCCGACTACCTTGATTTCCTTCTGCTTGATTAGCTTCCACTTTAAACTTATTCTTTCCCATCGTGCTTGATAGAGAAGTTAGGAAGATAACTCATACTAGTTATATGGGTTATACTGTTCAATCACCCTATTAGTTGACTTTTATAAGTTGGGTAGTATGCCTCACGGCCTATCACCCCGTAATCTTATAACTCCTTAATGAAGTATAACTGAGTGGTACATAATTTATGCTAGTGTAGGAAGATATGTTTATCTAGAATATAGAGTTTTAGTAACCCACACCCTATTGGTCCACCAAGGCCTGATACCAGAGACAGTAGGGCGACTGTATAAGCAGGAACACCGGACATGACTTAGGTCCTTATGAAACTTGAGCTATTTATTACTGCTTTCAACATTTTCTTCCGTACTATTACTTTGTAAATAACATAAATAATGTTGCTATTTGTATCCTAGTTTTGCAAGCTTATTCTTTATCGAGCTTGTTCAGGACATATGTACACTGGGAACGCCCACAAGCATATTGTCTAATTAGAATCAATGTATTATGGTATGATCAACCATAGTGCATTTGGTTCGCTCTTTATTTGATTATTCCACGTGGATTGAGATATAGAGGTATCTAGGATCTCATCCGTGACTGCATTGACAATTCTTCTTGAATTATACATTCGCCTTTGAATCGCATAATTGTATTCGATGATATCTTTCTTGAGCACTTTATTACTTTTGTCTTTCACTGATTGGAAAGATGAACGCTTGAATTTGATAGTTAGATACAGAGTATCCCCATGGCCATGATTGTTGTATACACAAGTGTTGCTACCAACCTGCCAGCCATGTGACTACAACGTTGCCTTGAGTACTTGTCCTCCCCTCGACCCTAAAGCTAATATCATGACCTTCTAGTCACTAGAATCGGAGAATGATTATGACCTTACCCTTGGTCAAACTCAAATCTAGGAGACTATCTAATCTCTAGGAATCAATTAATATGAGCCTCCAATTATTCATCTTGATTCTTGGCTTAACTAGCAACCCGTATACCTCTACTCAACCCTTGATTGACTAGGCCTCCACAGTTTAGACTAGAAAGTATTTGGAGTGAATAGATTCTAAGCCTTCTAAAATTGTATGAGTTACTAGTTTACCAATTGATCAGAATAAGTTGATCTCCATTAGGATGATAATTAGTGACTTATAAACTCCTACTTTCTTTTTAGATCTTTTGGTATCCCTTACCAAGACATTAATATTTGGAGCACGAGACCAGCAGTTACTTTCCAACAAATTGCACATACGAGACATAGACGACTCCATTTTCATGAAGATATATCGTGTCCCACCAAAACACGTCCCCTTGTATTCTATCTTTATGATACGACTTTCGAGTCAAAAAGGCCAGCTATAACCCCTACCATAATACTATTGTCCTTTCTGACTTCGATTAGAGACTCAATCTCGACTCAAATCTTTTGACTCAATATATGGTTGTGATCTACTCGAAGCCCAGTACACATGTGCCACTAGTGTGCCACTCAATGGAGTCCCTATGTGCTACTTATCCACAAAAGTCACGAAAGGCACACTTTTGGGTTTAAGGAACCTAGTTGACCAACCCCACTGAAAGTTAATTCAACCATTCAAGTTGAACCTTATTCTAGGCTACCCTAACCTAGTTGATCCACAAAAGTCACGAAAGGCACACTTTGGTATCATGTCCAGCTAATATAGACTAAAATCCAAATCAATGATTGGTTCCAACGGGACTAATAAATTATTGGTTTATAGCGTATATATCTATCCTTATCATTTGATACCTCTATTGTGATTTTGATGTTTGGAGCACAACGTTAACCAATTTCTTCCAACAAATTTTACCCTCATGAACTGGACGAGCCACTCTACAGCCATGACATACATGTTCCCTACAAACACACCATCTCATGCTCCATTCGAATTACACCACTTATATGACACATTTTTCTTTAAAGCCGACCATAGATGCCCATTCTCATCTCATTGATTTTGACCATGCAACTATTACCTATTCCCTCAAATGAACTGGATACCCATGACCCATGTAAGACTAAGAATACCCTATCTTTTAGAATATGGTGCCAATTTAAATTTCTTGTATAACTACCTCCTTCATCTCTACAGAAATCGGGTTATGATTTGATAAACTTACTCTCCCTTCCTATTCAATCTCACTAAATTTTGTTATGATTTATATATTAAGATTATTTTAATTTTGAGGATGAATTTTTTATAAGTTGGATAGGATGTAATCCCCCCAAAAAAATTTGGAGTATTTTTTTATATATCTTTTTCACAAATATTTTGTGTTGAATTATTTTGTTCATTTATAAATATAGTCGCAGTCATGTTTAAATATTGTTAAGCATTGCCTAGACAACATGGCATGACTAGTACAGTCGAGTGCCTTGACTAGCAAATTAGCTATAGGCGTCACTAGATTTAAGTATTGTTATATTCAGTTCATTAAAATTTTCAAAATCATATCTTGGTTTATGTAAATGTTTTAAATAATCCTTTATCTATTTATTTATTTAATTACTTTTCTCTATGAAAGGATTTGAATGTTTATATTGTTTGTGAATAGTGCTAGCAGTAGGTGCACTCAGCCAAAGAATGATACTGTATTATTATGGTGATTATTTTATTATTATTACTATTACTATCATTATTATTATTATTATTATGGTTATGGTCATTATCATATTTTTATTATTATCATTATTATTGATTATGGATAAAATGATTTTTGGGTAAATGATATATGTACCTATATATATATACATATATATGAGTAAATATGGAAAAATATTTTTACTCTATTTGAGAAAAAAAATATTAAGTACTTTAGTTTTAAATTTTAAAACATTTTTTATAGTCTTGTATTTAATTAAAGGTTTTGTTTAATTTCCATGTTACATTTATAAGGGGTAAAATTGATACAAAATATTTATTCAAGTATGTTAGTAATATCTTGGGGATTTAGAAATTTTTATAGATTTATTTAGATTTTATTGGTGTATATATATATATATATATATATAAAAGAACCATTGTGCATCTCGCGAATATATCGCGAGATGAAGTCCTACCAAATCCTACGGCCCCCCTGGCTTCACAGCCGATTGTATATATATACATATATATACAAACAAAATCAAAAACCCAAACCCTAACCCAATCACCTTCGCCGCCCCAAGCCCTACGACCCCGCACGTGCCCTAGGAGCCGTCGGCAATGCCGCGAGTCACCGCCGGACGGCCGACGATGGCAGCAACATAAGCACACAACGGCAGCAGCAAAGGCAACATCGCAGTTGTGAAGGCACCTTCGCGTGGGATTTTCTCTACGACCACCCAATCATTGTTCGATCTATCTTTTCTGGTTCGAACCTAACCTATACCTCTTCAACTCCATAAGATAGTTTCGTGTTAGAACGAAATAAAATCGGTTAAAAATCAACCCAGACATTGGCGAAAACTATTACTGAGACAGTGACGAAAGAAGTTTAAACCCTCAATTTGGAAGGCAAAATTTTGCCAAACTATGGAGAATTTTGAAAATATAATTAAAGACAGTGCTAGACAGCCTCTAGCCCTTTAGAACTATTTTTGTAGATTTGAATATCTTCAACTGTATGTCAAGAAATCGGATTTCAAAAATCTAGCAAAAACTAGGAAAATTGTTTTTTCAAAACCTTAAAAATTTCCCGATACGACGTGCGTTCTGCCAAATCGGGCAGCGTAGTTGCGAACCAAAAGCATCAAAAGGTGCGTATCGACTTCGTGGACGTGTGTGCTTTGATGGAATTCAAATTGGTCGCGTGTGCGCGGCAAATTTGATGTGTATCCGTCGAAATTCACTATATCGACCTATTTACAAATTTCTGAATTACTTTGTGCACATTCGTCAAATTGAGACGAAACTAGCGCCAGCAGGACCGTATATTTTTTGGTCCTGTATGCCAGGTTTGGTCCGATTCTGAGAAGGTTGATCGGAACACCTATTTGGCGGGCTAGCGACCCGCTCCAACGGACGAAATTGTGTACGGCCGGCCGAAATCAAACTTTGGATATACGGCTTTGTTCGTCTCATCAAACCTGACCCGTAGACATGTATTTTGACGACTTTAGAGACCGTAGGTCCTGGCACATGTTTCGATACAAAATGGGTCCAACGATGGACATCGTTTTGACCGGAAATTATGATTTTGCCCCTATTCCAGAATTGGACTTTTTGACAGGCATTTCCTAGACATATCTTATATTCCGAACACATTCGTGGTGTTTATTTCAGCATCCGAGGACGTATGCGGGATTTGCCTTTCATCGCTTCACTATTCTAATGGTTCGAGCTATTGTACGCCAAGCACACAACCTCAGGCAAGATACCTTGCCATAATTTACTGTTTATAGTTAGTCTACATTTTATTTTTTGCATATCACTATTCATTTATTTCTAGATTTTCTAGATGTACCATTATTACAATTCATGATTTACTACTTGCTCAGTGATATTAGCTTTGCTTATTTTATTATCCTTGACTGCATATGGACCTAGAGTTAAGGGACTACAGTTTGTAGTGTATCGCATATACCTCGACACAGTTGTACCCCAAGTATGTGTGAGATGAGTAGCATGTAGAGGTCCTTGTGTGTTGGCTGATCACCCGTGCATATGCGTTAGGTCTAACTGTTGATAGAGGCATGTTAGGAGACTTAACAGTTAGTAGAGGTACATGATCGTGGATGCGACTTGATAGGTACATTGGGTGAGGAGAACAATACCTGACATATAGGCTTCGTTGCACTTTTCTGATTACCTGTGCGCTCCTCCGGAGACGCAGGTTCCAAGTGCCCTCTGACGTTTTCCAGAGCGTTATGGACGTAGCCCCTTGCACACGATGGCCTCTGACGATCTTCGAACGTTATGGACGTAGGCCCCTGTGGCCTATATGGGGACTATGCCGATCCCGTTCACTACCAAATACAATAAATTAGCGACCGAATATTAGCGACGGAAATTTTCCGTCGACTTTCGCGACAGCTTTGTGGCAGCTAGCCGACGGATTATCGACGACAAGCCGTTACATTTTTTATTTTATTTTTAGGAGGAAAAAAGGTCGCACATCCGTCGCTAGGGCATCGGAGATATAGCGATGGATAAGCAGTCGTCGCTATCCAGTCGATTATTTGGCAGAAATTGTGTTGAGAATTGGCGGGACAATTCTTCGACTACGTAGCGACGGATATTCAGTCGGCAAGTATCAAATATAGCGACTAACGGGCGACGGATGTAGTCCGTCGCTAATCCGTCGCTAAGTATACATTCCAGACTTAAATTAAAATGGCGGGGGGAACTTTTCGCATTCCCACCAAATTTACTCTCTCTCCTCTCTCTCTTTCTCTCTCTCTCCCGCGGCTTCGGAGATCGGCGTCGGCGTCCTCTCCTCTCTCTCTCCGAAGGTAATCCCCTCTCTCTCTCTATCTTGATCTCTCTCTCTCTCTCGCTGTATCGTAGGGGCAGCGGGGGCGGCGGGCTTGGGGCGGGGGCGGCGGGGCTGGGCGGCGGGCTTGGGGCGGGGGCGTCGGGGCTGGACGGCGGGCTTGGGGAGGGGGCCTCGGAGGATGGGCGGCTGGCTTGGGGCGGGGGCGTCGGGGGCTGGACGGCGGGCTTGGGGCGGGGACGTCGGGGGCTGGGCGGTGGGCTTGGGGCAGGGGCGTCGAGGGCTGGGCGGCGGGTGTTATCCATATTGGGTGTTATCCATATTGGGGCGGCGGGGGATTTTGCTTCTCAAATTCATATGAGTTTATATATTGGCTAAATAATGTGTTATCCATATTAGGTGTTATCCATTAGTTTGGTGGTGTTTGGATTAGTAAATGTGAATATGGAGTTTGGGTTCATGGTGTAACATAGTTCACTGTGTCAAGGACAGTACGAGTTCTTCATCTGCATAAGTCACTGAATAAGTGAAGTTTTTCCTTGAAATCGACCCTTAGAGTGTATCAGTTGTGTGCTTCTATATAGATGTATATATCTATACATCTAACTGTGATATACATATATATATATATGTTTGCTTTAGAGTGAGGAATGAAGGCAGGCCTACCATGCCTATTAGCAAGCAGGACGGCTTGGGGTGTAATATGTGAGTGTAGACATGGTAGGAATTATAGGTAATTAATGCTAGTGTAACTAGACTAAGGTAGTGCTTGCTAGATAGTAAGGACACTCTAGTATCCTAACCAAGTTAATTTTAGCCTAGATATTTAGGATATAGCTCCCATATCCTAGAAGTGGACTCTTGCAATTTAGAAATAGATAGATTGACTCAGTTTGATTAATTGACCTATAATGACTATAAAACTTGATATGATGCTGCAAGCATACAACACCACAAAAATATCGGACTATCGGTATCTGTATCGAACTATCGGACTATCGACATCGGTATCGAACTATCGGTATCGTTAGCAGACTATCAGACTATCGGACTATCGGTATCGATATCGAACTATCGGTATCGTACTATCGGTATCGGTATCGCACTATCGGTATCGGTATCGAACTATCGGTAACGGTATCGAACTATAGGTATCGAACTATTAGTAACAACTGTCCTTAGATTTTTCTCTTCTCGAGCTAGAATACCAGCGGATCCACCAGTTACATGATTATATACTAATTCTGTTTAGTTTGTCTTACTATACAGATTTTTACATCCAATCTGTGATGGATCGTTATTTCGTTGAACGTACATGGATGTACAAACGACAACACGAGAGCAGAATAGGTGTGAATGACAATTTTCAGGCAGGCGTAGAAGTGTTTCTTAAGTATGCCATGAGCAAAGCTCAGTTTATGGACGGTAACAAAATCAAGTTTCCATGTCGTAATTGTCGCAATAGGCGTTACGAAGAAGTGGTGAGTGTAAGAGATCATTTGACCCATAAGGGTTTCGTACGTGATTACGGCCTGTGGTTATCGCAAGGTGAACTATATGCGGAAAGACAAGTTGAGAATGCTACTACTTATGCTTTTGATGATAATGCTACAGCGATTTTGTCGTCGATGATGACGAATGCTCTGTTGATTATGGAGACGTACAAAATCTTGCACGAGATATGGTGTACGACGCGGCAGGGCCTAATTTTGATCCGGAGGATCCTAATCCCGAGGCGAAGGAGTTCTATGATATATTTCAGGATGCTGAAACTTCTTTATATCCTGGTTGTGAGCCACATTCCGTACTGTCAGTGACGATGCGGTTGTTGAACATAAAGTTCGATTTTAACTTGCCACAAACTTGCTATGATCGGATTACATAACTAATGAAGGAGGTGTTACCGAAGAAATCAAAAGAGCTTCCAAAAAACTTCTACAAGTCGAAAATGATGGTATGACAACTGGGACTGGGGTACGACAAGATAGATTGTTGTCGCAACGGATGCATGTTGTACTACAAGGAGAACGAGGATGTAGAAAGTTGCAGCTTCTGTAATGCGGATCGTTACAAGCCAGTCAGGAGAAAAGGAAAGTCAACTAGAAAACGACGTCCTTACAAGTATATGTATTACTTGTCGATCACGAAGCACTTGCAGAGGATGTATATGTCTCAGAATATAGCAGAACACATGACGTGGCACAACGAAGAACGCACAAAGGACGATGGAGAATTGTCACATCCTTCGGATGGAGAGGCGTAGAAATATATCGATTTTGCCATCCAGATTTTGCTGTAGAGCCTAGAATTGTACGCATGGGGCTATGTTCTAGTGGCTTCGCCCCTTTCGGGCGATCGGAATCTTAATACTCCTGCTGGCCGGTCATTCTGACCCCTTACAATCTGCCACCATGGATGTGTATGAAGACTCCTTATATGTTATTGACAGCTATCATACCGGGTCCCAAAAATCCGACGAAGAATATCGATATATATTTACAGCCATTGTTGGATGAGCTGAAACAGCTGTGGGAGATCGGCGTCACGACCTATGATATTTCTAGGAAACAGAACTTTCAGATGAGAGCTTCACTGATGTGGACAATCAATAATTTTTCCGCATATGGTATGCTGTCGGGATGGAGTACTCACGGTACCCTGTCTTGCCCGATATGTATACAAAATAGTAAGGCATTCCGCCTTAAGCATGAAGGAAAAACTTCTTTCTTTGATTGTCAACGTCAATTTCTGCCCGCGAGTCATCCTTGGAGAAAGAACAAGGACGCGTTCAGAGCTGGAAAATAAGAATTTTCTCATCCGCCTGCCAGATTATCGGGATACGATATTTGGGAAGATGTAAAGGACTTGTCCACTATAATGGAAGATCCATCGAACAATCGTGTCGATGGGTTCGGACAAACCCATAACTGGACCAAACGGAGTATCTTCTGGGACCTGCCTTATTGGAAAGATAATCTTATAAGGCATAATCTTGATGTTATGCATATCGAAAAGAATGTGTTCGATAATGTCTTCAATACCGTCATGGACATTAAAGGAAAGACGAAGGATAATCCAAAAGCAAGGCAAGATATTGCCGAGATATGCAAGCGTCCTTATCTGAACTTGATACAAATGGGAGCTGCTGGACAATTAAGTAAGCCGATAGCACAATACATATTGAGCAAGGAAGGTAGATTAATTATCTGCAAGTGGGTATCTACTTTAAGATTTCCCGACGACTATGTGTCGAATTTGTCTAGATGCGTTGATCTCAATGAACGCAAGCTAACGGGAATGAAGAGTCATGACTGCCACGTGTTTATGGAAAGATTACTGCCCATTACTTTGAAAGAGTTGTTGGCTTCTGCTGTATGGGTTCCGTTGGCCGAACTATCAATATTCTTTAGGGATATTTGTTCAACTAAGTTGACTGTACAACACATGGTTGAACTTGAGGAGAAGATTATCTTAACAATTTGCAAGTTGGAGAAAATATTTTCTTCTGGCTTCTTCGACAGCATGGAGTATCTACCGATTCATCTAGCATACGAAGCCCATGTCGGTGCATCTGTTCATTATCGATGGATGTACCCATTTGAAAGGTACATAAAAATCGATAAAATTTAAGTTGAATTTCAGTGGGAGATTTGGAGAAGTAAGTCAGTACACTTGCACTCGTTATAATCTTGAATTTGATGAAGTAAGTGACTACACTTATATATTCTTATTTTCTCTAATAGTGTATTTAGAGATGAAGTCAAAATAATGACACACGATATCACCGATGAGGGACTTCAAAGAGAGGTTGATTGTACATTTTCGTTATGGTTTCGCAAATACGTAAGTAATTGTGATTATAATTGAGATTATAAATATATAATCTAAAACATTTAAATTATAAATATTTTTTTACAGGTTTTATTGCCTGAAACAACACTCACTTATGAGAGTGTTCGTTATCTGGCATTGGGACCGAAGAAGCAAATAAAGACTTGGCCAGGCTATGTCGTTAATGGCTTCAGGTTTAAGTCAACTCAGAATGCTATAAATATCGAATTTATCAATAACGACATCAGTACCAAGGATTCTCGTGTTCGCATAAGGGGCACCATCTATGACGACGATACGGACTTTGACTATTATGGAGTGCTTCGGGATATTGTAGATTTACAATATACTGGTCCATATGATATGCATATTGTGATGTTCAAATGTGAGTGGTTCGATACGACACCAAATATCGGTTGGAGAATCGATAAACAATTTGGATTTGTCGATATAAATCATCGCAGGAGGTATAGAGGGTCCGATATATTTGCGATAGCAAATCAGGCTGTTCAAGTCTACTATACAAGCTACCTAAGGCGTCGTAGAGATCGATTTGACTGGTGGGCAGTATACAAGATTTAATCTAGAAATACATTCAATGTTGGAGACCCAGCATACCAAGAGGACCAGATCGAAAAGTCCCAATACTTGGAAGAACACTCAGATACAATGGATGTTGAAGATATTGTAAAGAAAAATAGACGGGACAGAGATTGATACACAAGACTTAGCTGTCAACCAGGGGAGAAAGAGACGTCTTGTCCCAAATATTGAGGCAGAAAAAGAAGAAGAAGAAAAAGAAGAAGAAGAAGATGAATTTGATGGGGATGAGGATACAGATGAAATCGACAATGAAGATATGAGGATGAGGATGAGGATGAGGAGGATGATGATAAAGACGAGGCCGAAGATGAGAACGAAGACGATGATTAGGTTAAATATTATTGTATATTAAAAACACTTCCAATTATGTGAATTAAGTTTGACCTCATAAACATAATTACGTAAATTCATGTTTTTTTATTTGATTATTTACTTATTGCAGATGGCACTCCTAGTCTTTTTCGTCGCGATGGCACTCATCTCCCTACTGGTGGTATATATATTTTAGTTTAAAATTTTGTATTCATTTACACTTTTATATTATTAATTATGTTTATGTGTTCTATTTACAGGTCATGATGGCTGTCCGTGGTCGTGGTGCTGGTGGTGGTGGTGGTGGTGGTGGTCGTGGTCGTGGTCGTAGTGGTGCTGGTGGTCGTGGTCGCATTCAAAATTCTCAGGATGTGACCCCATCGAGCGATCCCGACCCGTAGAGTACCCCGGGCACAGACGCATCCCGCCGTCGATCGACCACTTCATCGAGGCATGAGTCCAAATCTGCTAGCGGATCCGTTCCGCTATCGGAACCACTAGCAGCGGATCCACTAGTGGATCCTCCAGTTACTGCACAGTGGTCCCCGGAGTACCCCTATACTCGGTTCCATCCGGTTACTGGGGAGTACATGTGCGGACCCGCGGATCCTCCGACGGCACCAGAGAGGCCGAGAGGCGAGTTCCGACGAGAGCTATAGCCCGCGGGGACCTCGTAAGTAAATTTAAGATAGTTTATTAAATTTCTTTCATTTATTCAAGTTAATAATCCAGTCGTTTCTTCTTTGTAGGTTTTTTTCGTTTAATATTGCCAGGGCTCTTGGAGAAATTATCAGGGCTAACTTCCATGGTCCCTACCTCAACTTTTCGTCGGTGCCCCCAAACGTGAAGTACGTCTGGCTCGACGAGTTGAGGGTATATATCTATATCTTCTGGTTAATTATTAGTTACACTTTAATCAACTATTTTTTCAATTACGTGATAATTTAATTTCTATGTTAGACGACGTACTGGTAGCCCCCCATCGCGAGGACGCGATCCGCAGGACCTACAGAAGCGCTGCCTCGAAGAAGATACGGGATATGATTCATGACCTGAAAATAGGGCATACGAGGCCGAATTGGATCCGACAGGAGTATTATGAGGACCTCTTAGGTATGATGGATACTCCTGCGTACAAGAAGAAATCAGAGAAGGCGAAGGAGAACCGACATGCCATGGGGCTTCATACGGGGGGATCAAGGCCCCACGCAACGACGCTTGCAGATCTGGTGAGATACCGTAAATTCATTTCACTATCGAATTAGGTATTATTAATATACGGAGTTAATTAAGTTCTACAGAAATTTCGTATACAGGCCCAACGGGCGGTAAAGGATGGAAAGACGCCAGAATCGGTCACCATACACGACGTGTTCCAGCATACGCACAAAAGACGGAAGGACGCGAGCTTCGTCGACGAGAGGGCCAATGAGACTGATGTAAGTACTTATGTTTATGAGATTTGCGTTAGAATTAAAAGTATTCAGACTATAACTTAGGTAAACTTAGGATTCACACTTAACTTAGTGAAACATAGGATTTAGATTACAACTTAGGTAAATCTTATAATATAAACACATTTATTTGACAGGCTGCGTATCGTGAGGCCCTTAGTCGGGCTCAGTTAACTAACACCGAGGATGTCGGTGAAACGACGCCTGCCCGGATGCCCTCTTCCTTGGACGCTCATAACGACTTATTCGTAGATACCGTCGGCGGCTTTAAGAAAGGGCTCCTGCACGGAGTCGGCTCCCTAGGGCCGTTGTATATGGCGACGCAGAGATTTCCACCGACATCGCCTCCTTCCGTGGTCCCAGGAGACGATAATGTTAGGTCGCAGCTTACGCAGCTGCACGAGGCGGTGTCGTCCTTGCGGGAGCAATTTGCCACGTACTTTCTGCCTCCGTCTGCTGCTGTCGGTCCGTCTGTTGATGGTGTCGGTCCGTCTTCTACTAGTCCGTCGACTGCTGGTGTCGGTCCTTCTTCCTTGGGTTTCAACCCTGATGCCCCTTTGGTACCGTCTCCGACTGTGACGGCACTCCTGGATCACATGTTGCCAGAGCAGCTACGTCGACTTCCGAGCAGTGTCTACGACGGCTTGCCGCCATATCTAGTGGAGGAGTATATTCGTCGGTCGCAGCTGGGATTACCACCGAGCAATCGAACTCCTTCTTCTTCTTAAAATATTGTAATTAAGAAAATTTGGAATATTTGTGGCAATTTTAGATTAATTGTGCTATAATCGGATTATAATGACGAAAATTACGTTACTCTTCAGGATAATTGATGTCTATTTTCTATTAATTTGGTTTGGTCTATGTGATTCTTGGATAATTGGTGTGCATTAAATTCGTATGTGCATATTTGGTCTATATGATTCTTGGATAATTGGTATGTATTATATATTTGATCTATGTGATTATTGGATAATTGGTGTACATTATATATTGGTTTGGTTTATGCATATTTTTGTGAACAGGGAAAGTGCTGCAATTTTTTTCCAAAAAATCTCAGTTAGCGACGGACTAGTGACCGGTTAGCGACGGATATTTCCAATTTTTGACTGATTTTCGACAGAATTTTCGTCGCTACCTGGAGATTTGAAACTCTTTCCAGGTAGCGACGGGTGGTCGACGGAATATCCGTCGGCATGGTTCTGGTGGTATATAGTTCGACGACATAGCGACGGTAAATCCGTCGCCGAGGCGACGGATAATCAGCCACTAATCAGTCGCTCTCTCGACGGCGTAGCGACGGATACTCCGTCGACAAGATTCTGGAAATGTGGGACATTTCCAGAACCATGGCGACGGATAATCAGCCACTAATCAGTCGCTCTGTCGACGGCATAGCGGCGGAGTACCGACGACTACTCCGTCGCCATAGTTCTGGAAATCCCAAGCATTTCCAGAACATGGTCGACGGATAATCCGTCAGTGTGCCGTTGCTAATCCGTCCTTTATTATCGACGGCCATCGACGGACTAGCGATGGAACGATACACTCTGATACGCTATTACGACGATGTGCCGACGGACCATTACGTCGCTATTGTCCACACAGTTCAGTATTTAATACTTGAAATGGACGAAAGTCCATCGGAAAGTAGTCGCTAATGCTTCGTTTTGTGAAGTCGACATGCCGTCGCTATTCCGTCGCTTGACGACTACGTAGCGACGGACATTTATTAGCGACAAGCTGATTGCCGACGGATTTTTTTGGCCAAAACCCGTCATTAATCGGTCGCTAACCGAAATTCCCGTCGGACGGGCGACGGATCTGGCCGTCGTTAAATCGACAAATTTTGGTAGTGTGTTTACAGCCAGAGCTCATGCGTCGAAAGGATTGTTTCTCAACTGCATGTTCACTTTAGTACGGTTAGGTTACCTTATTGATTTCTTGTCCCTTACTTTTATTTATGGCATATTTTATATTCAGTTATATGGCATGTTCTGTAATCCCCCCAACTTTTTGGAGGATATTTCATTATTTTTATTGCTTAAACATTTGTTTTGAAATATCTTTTGTTAATTATTTATAAATATACTATTAGTCATGCTTAATTTTGTTATGCACGATGAGTAGACAATATGGTACGGCCAGTACACTCCAGTGCCTTGACGAGCATAATAAATATAGGTGTCAATAGATTTATTTTATTTGGATAATTATTTATTTAAATTTATTAAATCATCTCATGGTCAAATTTTCTATGTTTAATATTTATTTATTTAACTATTTATATAGAGTAGTTTTGAAAGGATTGAAAATATTGATACTTGTTTGTAAAATCATACTAGTGGTAATACGTACTCTCCCCAAAGTAGTATAACTCTACTGCTTGTTGTAGAAATTATTATTCTTATCATTATTCTTATTAATTATTATTATTATAAATGATTTTAAATGAGACTATTTATACAAAATAAATATAGAACTATTTTTGAAAGAAAGGAGGTAAGTATTTCTTGTTGTTATTCCATCTTTAAAATATCTTTTGAGTATATCATGATATTTAGGATTATTGCATTTAATATATGTGTTATATATATAAGGTTAAATAAATGAATTATATTAATAAAAATAAATAATATATGCTTATTGAATTCTTATATGAATAAATTCTTGTAATTAATAATTATAAGGAATATAATATTCATATATATATATTTTATATTTTGATATTTGGGAAATTAGATTTTTATAAAATTACTTTCAATTTAGAGTATATATATATATATATATATATATATATATATATATATATATATATATATATATTAAAAAAATTCAACCAATAAACAGTGCTCGTGCACTGTTCATCAAACCCAGCCCGAGCCTTGTCCCCAAACGCGCATATGTGTACATATATATATATATATGTACCATCGGAAAAAAAAAACAAATCTCCTAAACCTAACCCGACCCCTCCATTTGGACGACGGCGAACCCCAGCCTCGCGAGCGTGCCGCCGCAGGTGGCCATCGGCAGACCAGGCACGGTGGCGAGGCCGACAGCAGCCACAGCCGCAGAGCAATAACAGTAGCAACAGGCCCTGCGAAGCCATCTTCGCTGCGACGGTGCGTCGCGTCCGATGGATCGTTTCACGATCCATCTTTTCTGGTATATTCAAAACATATACAAGGTAATTTCGCTTTATGTAGTTCGAGTTTAGAGGCCCTAAATCAACCAGAAAATTGGGATGAAGTTGTCGAAAAAACATTATGAACACAGAACCATCTTATGGATAGAAGCCACGTTTTGGAAGACCGATTTTTCATAATCCGTAAGCTTTTGGAAAAACTAACTGAAAAATTCTGTAGAAAACATATACAAGATGGAAACCCAACTGGTATTTTTAGATTTCATTTATTATATTCTGATTAATTCAGTTTTAAAGTTAGGAAAAAAAATTAGTTTTCAAACAATAAAAATTAAAAAATCTCCTCGATACGACGTGCGTCCCGCCAAACCGGGTGACGTGGTCGCAAACCGAAAGCATCGAAAGGTGTATATCGACTTCGTGGATGTATGGGCTTTAACGGAATTCAAATTGGTTGCGTGTGCGCGACGAATTTGATACATATCTGTCGAAATTCACCGTATCGACGTATTTGTAAATTTTCCAATTACTTTGTGCATGTTCGTCAAATCGAGACGAAACTAGAGCCAGCAGGACCGTATTATTTTTCTGGTCCTGTATGCCAGGTTTGGGTCAACCGGAACGTCCATTTGGTGGGCCCGCGACCCGCTCCAACGGGCAAAATTGTGCATAGCCCACCGGAATCCAACTTTGGACATACGGTTGGGTTCGTCCCATCATACTGGACCTGTAGACATATAGTTTGACGACCTTAGAGACCATAGATTCTTGCACACATTTCGGTACAAAATGGGTCCAACGACGGACATCGTTTTGACCCAAAATTACAATTTTGCCCCTGTTCCAGAATTATACTTTTGGACATACGTTTCCTAGACATATCTTATATTTGAAACACGTTAAGGGTGTTTATTTCAGCATCTAAGGACATATGCAGGATTTGGCTTTCAAACCTTCACTATTCTGACGGTTCGAGCTATTGGACGTCGCCCTTTTGCACACAACCTCAGACAAGATACCTTGCCATATTTACTGCTTATATTTAGTCTGCATTCTTAGTTATTTGCGAATCACTGTTTATTTATTTCCAGTTCATGTAGTTTTACCATTATTACAATTCTTGATTTATTATCTGCTCAGTAATATTAGCTTTACTTTGCTTATTATCCTTTGATTGCATATGGACCTAGAGTTAAGGGACTACCAACTATAGTGTATTGCATAAACCTTGACATAGTTATTCCATGAGATATGTGTGAGATGAGTAGAATGTAGAGGTACTTGCATGATGGCTGATCACCCGTGCGCATGCGTTAGGTCTAACTGCTAATAGAGGCATGCTAGGAGACTTAGCAGTTAGTAGAGGTACATGATTGCGGATGTGACCTAAATAGGTACATCGGGTGGGGAGAACATTTCCTTATCATATGTGCTTCTATTACACATTCTCTTGTAACCAAGGAGCTCTGTTGGAGATACGGGTATGATGACCCCCTCAGGTTGGCCACTGTCGTTTTTGAACATCATGCGCTTAGGTCACTGGTGCCCAAGTGGGGACTATACCAGATACTATTTACAGCCAGGGCTCATGCGACGAAAGGTTTGTTCTTAACTGCATAAACACATTAGAATGGTTAGATAAAACCTAGTCAATGTCAAGTCACCCCCGTTCCTTTATGTATCTTGATACGATCGGGACTATTTTACTTTACTTGTGGCTTGCGACATTTTAAATATTCAGTTTATTATGGAATGTTCTTCATGTATCTTGTTACGTCCCTCTAAGGACCCGGTGATCTCTCCAGGTGTGTGCTTTCTGCCTTTTCGTAGGTGTTCTAGCCAGGACTGTGATCTTTTCCATTTCTTCGAAGAGGATTGCTCTTGGTTCGTCTTGCCATTTTCTCGATCCTTTTCTTGTATATTTTCTTTCATCTAAAATAGTTGGCAGTGTATTTGTCTCCGCCCAACTAATAAATGACAAATTTTATAGTTAATTTATATTATTATACTCTTATTTGGTGGATGAGATTTAGTTATCATGGTTTACTATATTTTACAGCTTATGTTTACATACGAAACTTCCATACATTGGAGTATACTTCGTATGTACATAGCTGGCATGTCTACGCACTTTGTCCTAAGTATTTTGGGACTGGGGCATTACATGTTTTTGTGGTGGCCCATGCAGGTCTAGTTTATCACTTCGATTACGTTATTGTACCGATGTGAGCCTGCATATAGGATTAGAATCTAGGAATCTCATCCACAAGTTTGACTTCCTCCCTTGATTCCAATTCCAAACTCTCATCTGACAACCTTGACTTCCTTTTGCTTGATTTCTTTTCTACCACAAATCTTAACTTTTCTTTCGTGCCTGATAGAATGGTTAGAAAGATAACTCATACTAGATATACGGGTTATACTGTTCAATCACCCTATTAGTTGACTTTTATAAGTTGGGTAGTATACCTCACGGCCTATCATCCCGTAATCTTATAACCCCTTAATGAAGTATAACCGAGTGGCACATAATTTATGCTAGTGTAGGAAGATATGTTTTCCTAGAATATAGAGTTTTAGTAACCCATACCCCATTGGTCCACCAAGGTCTGATACCAGAGACAGTAGGGCAACTGTATAAGTAGGAACACTGGACAGGACATAGGTCCTTATGAAACTTGACCTATTTATAACTGCTTTCGTCATTATCTCCCGTACCTAAACTTTGAACTACCATGAATGATTACACTATTTATAGACTAGTTTTGCAAGCTTATCCTTTATTTAGCTTGTTCAGTACATATGTATACTGGGGACGCCTACAAGCATATTGTCTAATTAGAATCAATGTGTTATGGTCTGATCAACCATAGTGCACTTGGTTCGCTCTTCATATGATTATCCCACGTGGATTGAGATATAGAGGTATCTAGGATCTTATCCACGACTGCATTGATAATTTCTCTTGAATTATACATTCGCCTTTGAATCACGTAATTATATTCGATGACATCTTTCTTGAACTCTTTATTGCTTTTGTCTTTCACTGGTTTGGAAAGACGAATGCTCATAATTGGTAGATAGATACGGAGTATCCTCCCATGGCCATGATAGTTGTATACACAAGTATAGCTACCATCGGCCATCCATGTGACTACAACCTTGCCTTAAGTCACTCGTTCTCCCATCGACTCTAATACTAATATCGTGACCCTCTAGTCATTTCATTTGAGAATGATTAGGATCTTACCCTTGGTCAAAACACCAACCTAGGAGACTGTCTATTATCAAGAAATCAATTATTGTGAGTCTCTAATTATATTTTCTTGAATCTTGCTTTAACTAGCAACCCTTAAGCCTTAACCCGACCTTTCCTTGACCAAGCCCACAGTTTAGACATGAGATGAATAGACAAAGGTAAGGACAATCATTCACCATAACTAAGGTAGACACCCATCTCGAGAGTGGATTCCAACATATATTATCCTAGTTATGTAAATTTTGTTATTAAGACCTAACTAGCATTGGAATACCATAGTCACTAGCTTAGCCAATACCATAGCTTAAATACCATGTCATATTATGATTTACCAGCTATCAACAATAAGATATGATTACTAGATTCCATGGACAATATGGATCATTCTATTTTATTGACTCATGTGTCGTTGTACGCAGTCATTTTCCGTTTATTAGAAGTCGGAATACGATCCTCGAATTTGATTAATATCTACCATATCACGTTATCTATTACAGCGTGCCTTATTCTTTATTATCAAAAGTTGAGGTATAATACTACGACTTTGAAATCCTTCTAACCTCATTAATCCTAAAATCATGTCCTAGTCTCTAAGAGTGAATAGATTGTAAGCCTTCTACCGTTTTGGAATACACTGAGCTTGCGACTGAATAAAGCAAATTTGTTCTCGTTAGGATGATAAATTAGTGACCCATGAACTCCCACTTTTCACTTAGATCATTTGATGTCCCCGGCCATGACATTAACATTCGGAGACCAGCTGTTACCTTCCAACAAATTTCACATACAAGTCATAGAGGACTCTGTGGACACACACAAAAAGAAGAAGAAACACAGTCTTTTCTTTATTGACGTAAGGTACCACAAATCGAGTACGCCTGGGAGATCCTGCGTTGAGGATCCCCGAGTACAAAAAAGAATTCTAGGGAATGGAATGATGGAGATCGAGCAGCCGTTGCTCCTTTACTCCGTTGACACTCTGATTACAAAAGTGGAAGAAAACCTAAGAAAATTGCTAACTTTCGGCTCACTGGTAAGAAGTGCAGCAATTTGGCTCTTGAAAATGCTCTCCGTTCCGTATTTTGAAGAGGGATGAGACCCCTTTTTATAGTAGTTCTTAAGCTGGAATGATGTTATGCGCCCACAAGAGGAAAACATACTGGTTTTCATGCAGGTGCATAGTCCTGCCTTGGGCGCATAGGGTGTAGGCGCAAGCAGGCTGCGAGATCGTGGGTGGGTCGTGGTGTTGACGTGGCCGCATGCTTCGGTGCACGACTGCTCGTAGAGACTGACATGGCTGTACGCTTCGGTGTACGTTTCGATCATGGCTTTGACCGAGTCAGATATGGGCACATAGCCCTGTTTCAGGCTATGCGCCCTCCTTCGCAGGGTGACTTGGGCACATAGAGCTTCACAGGATGACTTGGGCGCATAGAGCCTCACAGGATGACTTGGGTGCATACGTCCTCATTGGCTTGGGTGCATAGAGCTTCATTGCTAAAATTTTTATGCTTCTACAAGACCCCCTTCAAAGTTTTCGATACTTGAACGAGTTTGAAATACTTTGAAAGAAGCATGGACCGTCTTCTTGTGATGCAGTAGGTGCATAGCATGGCTCTCTCTTTGGGCACATAACATTTGGCCAGCCTGTCACAGAGATGACCGTTGATATCTTCCTCGAAAATCTGAACTGACAGATTCATCGGGATAGAATTTGAAGAGGTCCATCCTTCATACGTCGTCTACGTTAGCAAGTGGCAGTCGCATATTGTGCAAGAGGCAGGATCTTCACGTGGGTGCATAACCATTATGGACGCATACTGCACAATGGGCGCATACGTAATGCCCCGTCCCGTTCAGTCAATCGGAGGAATCGGAACGCCAACGACGTTCGAACTTAGCCTTGCAACGGCTGCTCGAAGACATCGCTCGATCGAGGCGATCGCACGCTCGGGTGGGGTAGTTTCGGTAAACTTGTCTCATCTTAGCCTTCACATAATAAATTGCATGTTTTCAACTAGCACAAGTAGGCTTGATAATAAAAGAGACGAATCCACATAGCTAAAGGAAATGAATCTCGACGGATCGAATTGAGTTAGAATATGGAAAGGTCCAACGGTCGACTTAGAGTTGGTGCACGACGTACTTTGAAAATGACACTCGATCCTTCGTCCCGTGGCTTGGGAGAAGGAAAGTTGGTTTGAGTTGGCGAAGTTATGAACGTAACCTAAGTCTTAGGCGTCGCCGCATGAATGCTTTATAAAGCATGCACGATCCCATCGTCCAAGGCTTG
The DNA here is from genome assembly GCA_029216955.1 of Iris pallida. Taxonomy (NCBI): domain Eukaryota; kingdom Viridiplantae; phylum Streptophyta; class Magnoliopsida; order Asparagales; family Iridaceae; genus Iris; species Iris pallida. Next base: position 17,847,667 of record JANAVB010023800.1, on the reverse strand, counting down.
GCATAGCCTTGGCTTGCCCCTGAGTTAAGTTGCATTGGACGGCTTATGACATAAGTCTAGGCACCCAAATGACTTGGTCATTCAAAGTCAAACGCTTGTACGGCACGTTCCATCGAGGCAAAGCTTGACGCAGCCTTTGCTCGTCAAGTTGTTACGAAGTTAAGTTAGGCAAGTTATGTTAGTCTATCAAAGTAATAGCAAGCACGGTCCTATAAATCTACGGCTGGGTATAACCACATAGTCTCGCGATCGTAAGGTCCGTCATATAGAGTATGACTTCAGCTGTGGTGTCACATAGAGTTTCAAGTTGGCTTAAGACACGATGTCACAAACTTAGTGTTTTAAGGCACGGGCCACGGTTGATTTATTGAATTTGGAAAGTGTTTCAAATAGTTGTTCTTGAGTTGAGTGAAATGATAGGACAAGAAAGAAGAATACTTGCGACTGGTTCGTCGAGGCATGGTCTCAGATATGAGAAGTATTGAACTTGGCCCTGAAAGAGATGGTAATACTAGAAGTAGATTGACGGTGTGAGACGTCAGTTTGAGTCGAGTCTTGCATGGTCATTGGACAACTTGTACAAGATAAATTAAACTGTTTCTCGAATGGTGACCCAAGATGCCCATGGAAACAGTTACGATGGTAGACATTCGTAGCTGTGCTGGATGACCGTACGGGTTAGCGGGGACTTGTGTAGGAACGAAATAGTAATGCATAATACTCTAGAGGGGGGGTGAATAGAGTTGGCAGGGGAATAATGCTAATTAAAAAAGTTAGCAGCACAATCACAGAATATTAATCACAACTAAAATAAAAAGACAGAGTTAAAAGAGCAAACGCAAAGACAGCGATGTATACTGGTATCCCTCTATTGAGGACTAATCCAGTCGGTAGAACTCTTGCTACCAGTTGAATCCACTATTAGAAAAACCGCAAGTTTTCTTACGAAGTCCTTGCAACTTCTACAACGCGAGCTTTGATACGAAGAATTCGTCCAACTTCAAATGTGAAGAGGTATTCTTCAATCAAGCCTTCTGATTATAATCTCTCAGAAACTTCTAGACCGTACCGCACTGGCAAATTGACTAGAGGATTGTAACTGGCTTGGGATCTAAAATTGAAAGCTCTAGAAAAACTCTTTGGAAGACTGAAAGCTTTAGATAGAAAGAAGATTGAAAGTGAATGAGTGTGTTGAAATGATCGAAATCCTTCTCTATTTATAGGAGTTCCAAAGGCAGACTTCTGACAGAATTCGGGCAGAATTCGGACAGAACTCTTTGAGTAAATCTCGGTCAAATCCGCAACTGCAGGAGGACCAAGTTCCAAGGATTCAAAATCACAACGGCCACTAACCGAACTCTGGCCGAACTCGGCCCGAGTTCTGTCAGGGTTAAGTCAGGGTTTAGTTAGGGTTTTGAAAAAGCTTTTGGTGATCTTTGAAAACCTTTTTGAAAACCTTTTTGTAACCTTTTTGAGAGGTCATTTTAAAAATATTTTGAACTCATTTAAGGGTAGCCTATTTTCCAGTACGACTCGGTGTACAACATATTCCTAGACTCAAATAAAATAAAAAATACATTGCATAAGGAATTACAGACTCGAGTAGGCAAACAGATCTTTGGTCTTGAATTCAGTGGATAGCCATTCTTGATCATGTCCAAGAATCTGAGATGTCCCGTATATCTAGACAGAGTTTGATCAATTAATAAAATCAGGTTGACCATATGACCAATGGGCCAACAACTTGCAGTGGAGCTCGCTACTCATGCTGGCAAGGGACGTCCGTCTAATCAAAAGCTACAAAAGGAGTCCATTATAGCGCTGGGCGCTAGTGACTAGTTCATATAGTGAGTCTGCATGGGCGGCGATCCGTGTGTATGCCTTTGGATTGAGTCGAGGTGGAGCTGTAGCAGTCATGCTACAACGAGATAACTGAAGAAACTTGGGCTCAGGGTCCTGAGTACAAGTCGACAGATCGATATTGAAGTGCTGAAAGATGCGTGGGAGAATCATCGCATAAGAGAGATTTCTATCTCTTGCACGACAACGTCCCATCATCTGAATCATGGTCTTAGGGACAGAAAATGGAATTCCCTTAAGAATGTGGTACATGGCGGATAGCTCAAGATAAGTCACATCATCCTTGGAAGTAGATTTTGGAAGGATAGTGGAATAGATAATGCGATACAATTCATAGTTAAACAAGTTCAGGTTGTTAGCCTTAAACTTTCCAAAGCGTACTCTATCAGGTGCACAGAGTTCCGCTTTGAAACTTGCGAGTGTCGTGCCTTCGGGGAAATCAAATTCAGTGATATTGACTAGCGGTTCACCTTCGTTAGGGATACCAAGGATCTCCGCTAAGAGGTTATCATCAAAATTGATATCAATACCTCCAACACGAGTGCTCACATAAAAAGTGTCTAATATGAGATTGCAATAAAATAATCTAATGGCATTAGTTGCTATAGGGAAGCATATTTGAACAAAAAGATGTAGCCCTAATGCCTCAAAGAAAAGGCGGTGGTCAGGAAATACAGTCCATTTGACTGGAGCGCCTGCGCATATGGATCCCATGGAGAAGTCTCCATACCACAGTAGGGCTTGGTCTAGGGTTTAGAAGAAAAACCCGTCGAACGCACCGTCGCTCGTTTGGACCGGCGAGAAGAGGGAATCCGTATGCGGATGCGAAGATGACCCTTCCTCACTAGGAGTCGTCTTCTTCCTCTTAGATGGATTGAATTTGGGTGCCATTTGTGCAAATTGAAATAAAAATACACTAATTGAAAAGTGGAGAAAGATGGAGTTATACCTCCCGAAAACAAAGTATGTTGAAGAGGACGGCGAACTCCGCATGAATCCAAATTTTGGATGGATTTCACCACTTGGATTGGAAGAAAGAGGGTGGTGAAAAACTAGGGTTCGGGGCTCCTTCGCGGCTGCTGTTGCTGTTATGAATGGTTTGGAAGCAATGAAGAAGAAGGGCTGCTCGGGTTCTGTATATATAACCAGGTACCCTCAACCGAACTCGGGCCGAATTCGGTCAGAGCTCTGGCCGAATTCGCCTAGGGTTCTATAAAGTTAATTTTTGCCATTCTTTTTCATTGTCTTATTTCAAATATTTAATTCAAAGATTAGTTATTTTAGCCTTCAATTAATATAATTAATATTATTTTATAAATTAAATGTCGTTACACAGCGACTGTCTCAGATTAGCTGTAGGAGTACTGTCCCAGCTGGCGGAGGTTCACCAGAGAACTCTTAAGTACCGCTTCGCTTCAACCGTAGTTGTGTTGACAGACAGACTCTTTATTGGCTTGTCTCTAATACAATTTTTGCATAATGATATATAATCATAAAACAAAATTAATTAATATTATTGACGTCCAAAATTCCTAATTCTCGACGTAAATAATTGAAACGATCTTCCGCTAGAGGTTTAGTGAAGATGTCAGCTAGTTGATTTTCAGTATCTATGTACACAAGATTTATATCTCCATTTTGATGATGATCTCTAAGAAAATGATGTCGAATCTCGATATGTTTAGTACGTGAGTGACATACTGGATTCTTAGTCAAATTAATAGTGCTCGTGTTATCACAGAAAATAGGAATATGTGTGTAAAATAAGTCATAGTCTTCTAGGGTTTATTTCATCCATAAAATCTGAGCACAATAATGTCCTGCGGCGATGTATTCAGCCTCTGTTGTTGATAGGGCTACAGAATTTTGCTTTTTACTAAACCATAAGATTAAAGCCTTGGCTTAGAAATGACAAGTGCCGCTGGTACTTTTTTTATCAACTTTGCATCCAGCAAAATCTGCATCCGAATAACCAATAAGGTTAAAGGACTTAGTTTTGGAATACCACAAGCCAACAGAAGAAGTGCCCTTAAGGTATCGAAAGATACGCTTAACTGCAGACAAATGTGATTCCTTTGGGTTAGCTTGAAAACGTGCACACAGGCAAACACTAAACATTATATCTGGACGACTAGCAGTTAAATAAATTAAACTACCAATCATACGTCGATACTTACGTGTGTCGACTAGCTTGTCTTGTTCATCTGAATCAAGCTTTCTTGAAGTTGCCATTGGAGTGCCAATAGGTTTGACATTGTCCAGGTCGAACTTCTTTAACAAGTCTTTTGTGTACTTGGCTTGATTTATGAACGTCCCATTATCAGTTTGTTTGATTTGCAGTCCGAGAAAGAATTTCAGCTCTCCCATCATGCTCATCTCAAACTCATTCTGCATACACTTAGAAAATTCTTGACACAGAGATTCAATAGTAGATCCAAATATAATATCATCAACATAGATTTGAATTAAAAGAAGTTTGCCATTAAAAGACTTAATAAACAGTGTAGTGTCAACCTTGCCTTTTGAAAAGCCGTTGTCAAGTAGAAAAGAGCTTAGACGATCATACCAAGCACGAGGGGCTTGTTTTAAACCGTATAAGGCTTTCTTCAACTTGAAAACATTATCAGGGTTTTTAAAATCTGTGAAACCTGGAGGTTGTGCTACAAAAACTTCTACTTTTATAAAACTATTTAAAAAAAAGCACTCTTGACATCCATTTGAAAAAGTTTGAAGTCATGAAAACATGCAAATGCACATAACATGCGAATGGATTCTAATCTCGCAACTGGGGCATAAGTCTCATCGTAGTCGATACCTTCTTCTTGAATGTATCCTTGAGCTACGAGTCGAGCCTTATTACGAGTCACTAAACCATTCTCATTTAGTTTATTTCGGAATACCCAACGGGTGCCAATGACCAGATGATCAATAGGCCTGGGAACAAGTTCCCAAACTTGATTCCGTTCAAATTAGTTTAATTCCTCTTGCATAGCATCTATCCAAAAATTATCACTGCATGCTTCATCAATAGTTTTGGGTTCTAGCTGTAAAATAAATGCAACACTAGAAATAATATCTCTACAGGATGTACGAGTACTTACTCCTCTGGTAATATCACCAATTACCAAATCTTTTGGATAATCAGCTGTAAATTTCAACCTTTTTGGTAGATTCTGAAGGTAGCTGGTTCCTGGATCTTCTCTAGGAGGTTCAGCTAGTGCAGAGCTTGGTTGAGAATCAGCTGGAGTTGTGCTTGGTACAGATGTATCTTCGTCATTGTCATCGATAGTCATTTGATTCAATTCATCAAAAGTGACATTGATAGACTCTTCGATGATCATGGTACGTTTGTTGAAGACTCTGTATCCTTTGCTCTTGGCCGCATAACCTAAAAATATACCTTCATCGGCCTTTTCATCAAAATTTCCCAAATTGTCTTTTGTATTAAGAATAAAACATTTATAGCCAAATATTCTAAAGTATGAAACAGATGGAATTCTATCAAACCACAACTCAAATGGAGTCTTCTTCGATTTGGGTCGAATTAGAACTCTATTGAGTACAAAGCAAGCTGTATTGACAGCTTCAGCCCAGAAATATTTGGGTAGACTAAACTGATTTAACATCACTCTGGCCATTTCGGTTAGAGTTCTGTTCTTACGTTCCACAACTCCATTTTGTTGTGGAGTCCTAGGGCAGGAGAACTCGTGTATAAAACCGTATGTGTCACAAAATTGCTCAAAATCAGCATTCTCGAATTTGCCTCCATGATCGCTTCTTATGTGAGTGATCATGTAACCTTTTTCATTCTGTACTTTCTTGCAAAAGGCGACAAATTCGGATAATGTATCATTCTTACGTGTCAAGAAATATACCCACGTGTATCTAGAGAAATCATCTGCAATTATGAAAGCATAAAGTTTACCTCCGAGGCTAGCAACTCTGCTAGGACCGAATAAGTCTATATGAAGCAATTGTAGAGGTCTAGTAGTACATACTGTGTTTACTGATTTGAATGTGGATCTGGTAGCTTTGTTCCTTTCACATTGACTGCATACCGAATCCTTCTTGAATGTAATGTCCGGTAAACCGCGTACTAGCTTCTTTGTGGATAATCTTGATATTGTATCCATATTAGCGTGACCGAGTCTCATATGCCACAGATGACTCTCATCACTCTTGGCCATTAAGCATCTACCTGAAATGTTAGTTTCTTCTAACAAATAGAAAACATATATATTGTCTTCCCTGATACCTTCAAAGATAGTACTACTAGTTGAGCTATCAACTATAGTACATTTGTCTTTGCCAAAGTTGATGCCATAACCATGATCAGCTAGATGACTTATGCTGAGTAGATTATGTTTCAACTCGATAACCAGACAGACATCCTTAATCATAGGATAGAGAGACTTACCAACATCACCGATACCAATAATATACCCTTTCAAGTTATTACCGAAGAAGACATAGCCTTCCTTCTTTTTCTTCGACAGTGTTGCAAATAGGGTAGCGTCACCGGTCATATACCGTGAGCAACCGCTGTCGAGGATCCATTTGCTTCTAACATATGAAGGGTGTTCCACCTACAAAACAGTTTGTAGATGAAACTTTTGGTACCCATTTCTTGTAGGGTCCTAAATTGTTAGCTTTTGGTATCCAGGCATAAACATTTAAATCAACAAGCTTTCTCATTCTACATGCAGATAAAATATGACCAATAAGGCCACAATAATGACATTGTGCATGTCGAGTGTTGAAAGCTGAGTGGTGTGCATGGATGGTAGGTTTAGGTTTTCTAGTATAGAAGAAAGCATATCTATAATCTTGTTTGGGCTTAACCTTTTGGGGTAAAGGTTTGATAGGGTTAGGTCTGACAGTGTTTGGCTTGGGAATGTTCTAATTTTTTGGTAAGTGACACGTGTTAGGGAAGGAAGCAGCAGGCTCAGGCTATTTTCCTAACCTAATTTCCAATCTTTTGGAAGTGTCATACAACTTAGTATAATCAGAAGTAAGTGATTCCATTCTGATTTGTGCACATTGAAGACTTTTCTTCTCTATAGAAAGTTCTTCCTTGAGTTGGTCAATAATTTTGTCTTTCTCTTCAGATGACTTGGTAGTCTCGTGTAATAAGAGCTTTATTGAAGAAAGCTCACCAGACTCACTAACATTATTTCTAACCTCAGCTAGTAGGTTGGTAAGTCTACCTATTTCACCTTTGTACTCTTTGAGTACCTTCTTAGAGGTCTGATACTTGCTACGCAGTTTCCTGTAATCAGTCATCAGGTCACTGAAGGCATCTCCTAATTGCTCAAAGGTGAAGTCATCATAAGTATCAACTACAGGTTCAGTAGGTACCTGATCGGATGCCATAAAGCAAACGTTTGGAGCGTCTTCTGATTGTTCGTCTTCTGAGTCGCTGGCTTCACTTTCATGCCATATGCTGGTGTTGGCATATTTCCGTGATGTTGATCTCTTCAGGTTTCCTTTTTCATACCCGTTGCTCTTCTTGCTTGATGATGAGTTTGTGGTACAATCCTTCTTTATGTGTCCCTTCTTCTTGTAACCATAGCAGACAGCATCTTCTTGATACCAGTTGTTGCTGTTGTTCTCTTTGACTCTCTTCTCATGTCTCATGAATCTTTTGACCTTCCTTGCTAGGAGTGCTTGATCTTCAGCGTCAGATCCACTGCTGTCTGAGTCACCTTCAACAGCTTTTCTGTGCTGAGCCTTGAGAGCGATTGTCTTCTCATTTGGTGCAGGCTCTTTAAAATCTTGTATCTCCAGTTCATGAGTGAGTAGCTTACCCATGAGTACTTTGAGGGACATAGTTGTGAGGTCGTTCCCTTCAATGATTGCAGTAGCCTTTGGAATCCAGTTCTTGGTGAGAGCTCGCAGGAGTTTGCAAATCTTTTCATGGTTACTGTAATCTTTGCCTAGGGAGGACAAAGGATTTACAATATCCAAGAACCTCTCGAACATTTGTGTAACTGTTTCGTTGGGCTTCATCTTGAACGCCTCGTACTCTTGAGTAAGTCTGCTGACTTTAGATTCCTTGATTTGAGTCGTGCCTTCATGTGTGACTTCAAGTAGCTTTCATACTTCATTAGCCGTTGTGCAGATAGACACCCTGTTAAATTCAGTTCTGTCTAAAGCCCAAAAGAGAGCATTAATGGCACGTGCGTCAAGACTGGCCCTTTTTTTTTTTCCTCTGCATATCTGCTGTGGGGTTTTTCTACTAAAACTCCATCAACATTTATACGAGGTGGCTTTTGATAGCCATCAAGAACAATGGACCATAAATCAAAGTCAAGTGATTTCAAGAAGAAACTCATCCGTGTTTTCCAATATGTATAATTTGTACCATCAAACAGTGGGGGTCTGTTTGTGGCCTGGCTTTCACTTGTGAATTTCACAGTTGCCATGTGTTGTGCTGTGATCTATATAACAGTTAATTAAAATAAATAAATAATTGCACTGTTACCTTTGCTTTACCTGTAACACCCGCTTTGATACCAATTGTAGGAACGAAATAGTAAAGCGTAATACTCTAGAGGGAGGGTGAATAGAGTTGGCAACAGAATAATGCTAATTAAAAAAGTTAGCAGCACAATCACAGAATATTAATCACAACTGAAATAAAGAAAAGACAGAGTTAAGAGAGCAAACACAAAGACAGCGATGTATACTGGTATCCCTCTGTTGAGGACTAATCCAGTCGGTAGAACTCTTGCTACCAGTTGAATCCACTATTGGAAAAACCGCAAGTTTTCTTAATAAGTCCTTGCAACTTCTACAACGCGAGCTTTGATACGAAGAACTCGTCCAACTTCAAATGTGAAGAGGTATTCTTCAATCAAGCCTACTGATTACAATCTCTCAGAAACTTCTAGACCGTACCGCACTGGCAAATTGACTAGAGGATTGTAACTGGCTTGGGATCTGAAATTGAAAGCTCTAGAAAAACTCTTTGGAAGACTGAAAGCTTTAGATAGAGAGAAGATTGAAAGTGAATGAGTGTGTTAAAATGATCGAAATCCTTCTCTATTTATAGGAGTTCCAAAGGCAGACTTCTGACAGAATTCGGGCAGAATTCGGACAGAACTCTTTGATCAAATCTCGGTCAAATCCGCAACTGCAGGAGGACCAAGTTCCAAGGATTCAAAATCACAACGGCCACTAACCGAACTCTGGCCGAACTCTGGCCGAGTTATGTCAGGGTTAAGTCAGGGTTTAGTTAGGGTTTTGAAAAAGCTTTTGGTGATCTTTGAAAACCTTTTTGAAAACCTTTTTGTAAACCTTTTTGAGAGGTCATTTTAAAAATATTTTGAACTCATTTAAGGGTAGCCTATTTGCCAGTACGACTCGGTGTACAACATATTCCTAGACTCAAATAAAATAAAAAATATATTGCATAAGGAATTAAAGACTCGAGTAGGCAAACAGATCTTCGGTCTTGAATTCAGTGGATAGCCATTCTTGATCATGTCTAAGAATCCGAGATGTCCCGTATATCCAGACAGAGTTTGATCAATTAATAAAATCAGGTTGACCATATGACCAATGGGCCAACAACTTGCAGTGGAGCTCGCTACTCGCGCTGGCAAGGGACGTCCGTCTAATCAAAAGCTACAAAAGGAGTCCATTATAGCGCTGGGCGCTAGTGACTAGTTCATATAGATGAGTCTGCATGGGCGGCGATCCGTGTGTATGCCTTTGGATTGAGTCGAGTGTTTTGTTCACTATATATTAATGAGTCGAGTCGAGTCGAATGCATGCACGATCAGAAGACAATATTTGGGCCTAAGATTTGGCTGCAACGAAGACACCGTGCTTCGGCACAAGATGTGGCGTCGAGTCATGAGTTGTCAGAATATAAGTTGTATCAGTTGGTTCGAATTGTCTTGTGTTTAAGTCAGGAAATGCCGTAAGGCAAAGCCGGTCAAGTGACACTTAATCCACAAGTCTTTATTGGGTCAGTTTGGTGATCAAAGTAGCAAAGGCCGCGAGGCGGCGATATGGTTAAGTCACACTGATTTACGAGGTACGACACGTTGTATTCCTAGCATGGTCACATGGAAATGGAGTCTTACCGAGTAGTTACGTCGTTGATTTTGGGCCGTAAGGCAAGCACGACTTGATAGGTTAACGTTGTTGTTGCAAGCACGACTTGATAGGTTAACGTTGTTGTTGTAAGCACGGGATGGTCTAGAGACCCAAAATAGGCCAATGCATCTGTCCTAAAATTGATCCTAAGGTAAGAGTAGAAAGACAAACATAAGAGGGTTATGTTACACAAAGTAAATCAAACGTGTTGGTTTTGTATGGGTGGGCGAGGAGCCCATTCCACCAATACAGTTGAGTACTAACAACCACACAGTTTTCATGTACAAGCGAAGATAGAAGCTCGTGGCACGGAGCTCGCTTGGATGCGTCAAGGCACAGAGTTCCTTGGAGATTCGAAGCGTGCGGCCGTATGGAATTAAGACTTATATGGGACATAATGTATGGGCATCGCCTTCTTAAGCATCCGCTGGTTCAAGACTTGTATTGAAAGATGAGAGAGAGCTGAGTGACTTGTAAATGTGAGATGAATGAGCTTGAGTGATTGTAATCTTGGCCTGGCGCCCCATTCTAACCTTTGTTTCAATATCAATAAAGATTATCTTTTGAGTAACTTGTGTTTCATTCTAAATTTCTGCTGCTATTATTCAATGTCTCTGCTCGGGACTTCTGTGCGACGACCCCGTCGTGGCTGCTGAAATCGACCGTTATGGAAACCTCTTGTACGAGCGCAATCTAGGCTTGTGAGACATCATGCCTTAGCGAGGACGATCGCTCCTTCGGGAGCAGGGCATGACATAATGGTATCAGAGCACGGCTTTACGTCCTTGGACTATCGATTGAATTCTTTAACTCCGTTGTTTCCGTAAACTCTGAAATGTTGCTTCCGCAAGTTGATGTCGTTGGTGTGCTCTCTCTCAAATGTCCCACGGATGTCCATACAATAAGTCTTTCTATTTTACAAAACATAGGAGAACCATTTTTGACAAAACAAAAAGATGGTCGCGTAAGCACGATTGTCTAAGTTGGGCTGGGCATATACACCAAAGCTGCGTCGACCCTAGCAAAATCGAGTGCAGGATTTGTAATGTTTCGAACTAGAATGAGTTCAACTCGATTGAGTAAAGTGAATGACTATCGATAGGGATACTATCGAGCGACGATAACGTCGGTGCGATATAGATGAGCGTGCTTGGAAATTGAGAAATGGTTCGAACAGAAGATTTGAAGATGTGATTTTGACTCGAATGATAGTTTTGAGGATTTGTCGAATGACATCATCCCTGAGTAGTGTATGCGATAGCCTCAGGGATGTCAATCGATTGATTGAGGATGCGGGGTGTCGGTAAGTCTATCAGCAAGCATCGCGTGTTTGTAAAGCCATAGATTGAGTATCATTGAATATGTTGTAGTCTTGAGATTTGACAAGTTTATTCAAACAACCTAGAAATTGACGCACACGAAACGTGCACGAGATTGAGATTTCGCAAGTATGAAATATGGAAATGATAGAGTAGGCAAATCAAATCGAGGAAAAGTTAAGGTGTAGCGAATTGATGGCTTGATCGAGGAAATCGATAAGAATCGTATATGAAAAGTTAGCACGATCGGATGATAGCATACATGAAAAGTTTGAGTTTGAAGTTACAAAATGACTAAGGATTGAAATCGCTGTTGTTCGATGGTTTGAGTTGGAAGGAATGATGTGAATTGTGGAAATACGTTGGTCGATAACATAAGATAAACGAATGAACAATACGTGAAATTGGTTTGAGGAAATTGATGTTGTGAATGATTCGAGGGATAATGATTGGACGTGAATTTAAATGTCGAGGAGATTATCCAGTCAGATGATAGCATCATTCGCACGACTCAAAATTGGTTACAAAGGAAGATCGTCAGGTTACGCATATCGTCGATGATATTGAGGCGTATCAAAGATCGATATACGATAACTCGGGGGCACTCTGACTCGGCGAACGACGGTCGTGCAAGTGTTATTGTTAGGTTGGATGCTATACTTAGGATTTTAAATTGAGATGAATGTTGGATAAAAATGATAGTGTCTTGATGGTTACGCGGATAACCACAGCATCGATATTCTTGCCTAAGGTGAGCGCAACTCTAGCCTCGCACATACGTCACGTCAGATTTGGGGTGATCGTTCTGCGTGAGCGCTGACATGGTAATTCATGTCGCAGGAATGATCAAACACGGAAAAGCAGGATGTAGCAACATTGATTGTCTCGACTTGTTGGTTTAATGCGAAAGAAAAATTCGAGGGTGCTTGGACTTACGATTGATGATTGAGTAAGCTGAGAATTGAATAGATCCAATCTACGTATCGAGAATGAATTAGTCTAGACACAAAACAAGAGTTATGTCCCGATGAGGATGATTAACCCACGGAAGTGTGCATGGTGATTCATGCCTGTCGTGGATAATCTGAATCACGTGAGATCGGGGCGCAACATGTTGTTAAGCTAGACGACCTCATGATCGAATACGTGATTGGGGATGAATGACTTAGGGAATATGAAATGTGAAGTATGGTTTAGCAATAAATTATGTCGTAGCATGCTTGACTTGGAAGGATTGATAGGCGAACTATATCGAACGTGTTCGAAGAGATAGACTATGCGAAATGGCTTGATGAATGAACGATATTGATGTGTCGTGGAATTGCTTGAACGTAAGTTGTCGTAGGATGGCTTTGCTGAATGACTCGGACCCCGTGCGATGAATGTCAGGATGTGTAAAGGAAATCTATGCTCAATGTTTAGAAATCGGAGTGATGCGAGCTTGGGTAGAAAACCCCGTACTATCAACTTGGTTTGACTTTAGGATGGGGTCAGTGTTGATATTGTTGTTTGGGAACTATGATTCCAATACTGACGAATGACTTTAGCCTAAAGACATAGCCTAGCGATTAGGCAGATGTCCCAGTACGGAGCGATAGAAATTATGGAGGCACCACTCACGAGTCTCAGTTGACATGCACATATATCAAGGATGCCCAAATATGTGCACGATCTGACTCGAGTGGTGATGGAGGATTCTCTATCACGAGGCTTGACTGAAATGCATGTATTTTGGGTACGCCTAGAATATATACACGATCCAACTAAGTGATACGTTGAATCAAGTGATACTTGAGAAATAGAAAAGTGTCGAGGATTTTGAAATCGTATTAAAGGAAAGATTGGTAATAGCATGAGCGTGGCTCGGATTTGGAAAATGCATAGGAGTAGTGTATGCATGAGTTCTTGAATGTTAGAACCAGTGATAAGTCGATAAGTGTACTCAGTTAGTTTCGAGGATGAAACTTTTTTTGAGTGGTGTATGATGTAGTACTCCTTCCCGCTCAGTCAATCGGAGGAATCGGAACGCCAACGACATTCGGACTTAACGACATTCGGACTTAGCCTTGCAACGGCTGCTCGAAGACATCGCTCGGTCGAGACGACCGCTCGTCAGGTGGGATAGTTTCGGTGAACTTGCCTTATCTTAGCCTTCACATAATAAATCGCATGTTTTCAACTCGCACAAGTAGGCTTGATAATAAAAGAGACGAATCCACATAGCTAAAGAGAATAAATCCCGAAAGGTTGAATTGAGTTAGAATATGGAAAGGTCTAACGGTCGGCTTAGAGTTGGTGCACGACGTGCTTTGAAAATGACACTCGATCCTTCGTTCCGTGGCTTAGGAGAAGGAAAGTTGGTTTGAGTTGGCGAAGTTATGAACGTAGCCTAAGTCTTAGGCATCGCCACATGAATGCTTTATAAAGCATGCACTGTCCCCTCGTCTAAGGCTTGGCATAGCCTTGGCTTGCCCCTGAGTTAAGTTGCATTGGGCAGTTTGTGACATAAGTCTAGGCACCCAAATGACTTGGTCATTCAAAGTTGAACGCGTGCACGGCACGTTCCATCGAGGCAAAGCTTGACGTAGCCTTTGCTCGTCAAGTTGTTGCGAAGTTAAGTTAGGCAAGTTATGTTAGGCTATCAGAGTAATAGCAAGCACGGTCCTATGAGTCTACGGCTGGGTATAACCACATAGTCTCGCGATCGTAAGGCCCGTCATATAGAGTATGACTTGGGTGATGGTGTCACATAGAATTTCAAGTTAGCTTAAGACACGATGTCATGAACTTAGTGTTTTAAGGCACAGGCCATGGTTGATTCATTGAGTTTGGAAAGTGTTTCAAATAGTTGTTCTTGAGTTGAGTGAAATGCTAGGGCAAGAAAGAAGAATGCTCACGACTGGGTCATCGAGGCAAGGTCTCAGATGTAAAAAGTATTGAACTTGGCCCTGAAAGAGATGGTAACACTAGAAGTAGATTGACTGTGTGAGACGTCAGTTTGAGTCAAGTCTTGTATGGTCATTGGACAACTTGTACAAGGTAAAATAAACTGTTTCTCGAACGACGACCCATGCGGCCCATGGAAACCGTTGCGATGGTAGACATTCGTAGCTATGCTGGATGACCGCATGGTTTAGCGGAGACTTACAGCGGAGCTCGCTACTCGTACTGGCAAGGGGCGTCCATCTAATCAAAAGCTACAAAAGAAGTCCATTATAGCGCTGGGCGCTAGTGACTAGTTCATATAAATGAGTCAGCATGGGCGGCGATCCGCATCTATACCTTTGGATTGAGTCGAGTGTTTTTTTCACTATATATCAATGAGTCGAGTCGAATGCATGCACGATCAGAAGACAATATTTGAGCCTAAGATTTGACTGCAACGAAGACACCGTGCTTCGACACGAGATGTGGCATCGAGTCTTGAGTTGTCAGCATATAAGTTGCATAAGTTGGTTTGAGTTGTCTTGAGTTTAAGTCAAGAAATGCCGCAAGGCAAAGTTGGTCGAGTGACACTTAACCCACAAGTCTTGATTGGGTCAATTTGGTGATCAAAGTAGCAAAGGCCGCGAGGCGGCGATATGGTTAAGTCACACTGAGTTGCGAGGCATGGCACGAAGGATTCCTAGCACGGACACATGGAAATGGAGTCTTACCGAGTAGTTACGTCGTTGATTTTGGGCCGTAAGGCAAGCACGACTTGATAGGTTAACGTTGTTGTTGCAAGCACGGGATGGTCTAGAGACCAAAATAGGCCAAGGTGTTTGTCCTAAAATTGATCCTAAGGCAAGAGTAGAAAGACAAACATAAGAGGGTTATGTTGCACAAAGTAAATCAAACATATTGGTTTTATATGGGTGGGCGAGGAGCTCATTCCACCAGTACAGTTGAGTACTGACACCTGTTTGCAAAAACAAAGGTGTAGAACTTTATTGATACAAACTTTGTAAAAGATTACAATTTGAATTCTAGGAAAGTACAACTGTAGAAATCCAATCTAGAAGACGATTGCTTTATCCCTTGGACGATGTGAACTTTGAAGATGATAGCCTCTGAAGTTGAAGACAACTCTGAAATTGAAGGCAAAAAGCCTCAAAAATTGAAGGCAAAAAGCCTCAGAAATTGAAGACAAAAGCCTCGGAAGAATGCAGCAGCACTTTGGCAAGAACTCCTGAACTCTCTAAACTTTAAAATCTGGTCTCTTTATGATCTGATCTCTGATCTCTCCCTGATCCCCTCGAATGGAGACTTAAAACTCTATTTATAGAGTTCTGAAAAAATAACTAACTTTTAGTTATTCTGGACTGCGCATGATGGATTGTGCAGCAATAGACTGCACAGGCAGTTGCTGGATCATGGGCCAACTGTCTTGGATACATGGCATCATTTGATTGCAATGCGCATGATCGTGCATAGACGGTTGCCACGTAATGAACAATCGATAGCATGAATGCCACGTGTATTTTGTCATTTGTGTTGATAGAACGTGCACACGGAATTACGCTGGCTTTGGATTGTGCAGACTTGGACTGCGTAGGAATGGATTGCGCTGTCAGCTATCAACCATTCTCGAACGCTGTACGGTGTAATAAACGAACAGCCTCCGCGTTCTTCGTGCTGTCAGCTGTCAGGAAGATTTGATTGTGTCAGGTAATAATGATTTTTGCCACGTCAGCCTGCGCGCTTGGGAGTGTGCGCAGTCTAGCGTGCACAATCTGAAGGATGCACAATCTGATGTCTGCGCAGTTCATCCGAAAGTAATATTTCTTTATTTTCTGACTTTGTTGATGTGTGCAACTTAATTTTTTTAGGACCTACAAGACCCCCTTCAAAGTTTTCGAAAGTTGAATTTATTCAAAATTTTGAAATACTTTGAATTTTGAAATTAAAATCAATTTGCGCATGTAGTGAGCTGTCTGCGCAATCTGAGGGATTAGCTCCATTTTTTAGGCACAATCTAAGGCGGCCGTTTCTATTTGAAAAACTATAAATAGCTCTTCAATTCCTTCGAAGTATTCTTTACTTGCTTTCTTCATGCACTTGAGAAAAAAATTTCCGAGCTCTTTCTTCCTTTCTTTTCCAACAATCTCGATGGCTCCCCGACGATCCTCCGCCGCTGCTAAGGGCAAGGCCCCCGCCGAGTCATCGGCTAGGGGTGCGCGACGTGCTTCTCGTCACGAAACTGCTCATCCAGCGCTGCGAGGTAGATGACCTAATCAAAAACTCTTTTTAGAGTTTTGATTTCACTGTTCCTTCAGAATCCATCTCTTTTTAGAGATGTGATCATACTGCACCACCCTTTTTAGGGTTATGGTTGCACAAATCATTTCGTTCTTCATTTTTATGAAGGACGACACTCTGCGCAATCGGCTGAACTGTGTTAGCAAAAGTCAGCACAATTTGCTGATTTGTGCAGGACTGCCAGCGCAAACTGATGACTGTTTATTTGTGCAATCAGATTATTGTACAATTTTGATATTGCGTAATCTGATATTGCGCAGTCTGATATTGCGCAATCTGATATTGCGAAGTCTGATGAGAAAATTTTTGACTTGACTTGTACTGAATTTTTATTTTCTCTGTCTGATGCAGTTAATACTAGAGAAGATCCCGGATATGAGGACTTTGTAGGGACCCTTTCAGAGTCAGAATACAAAGAGGACCTATCTCATGTGTACTATCCTCAATATGATCTGCCAACCTCCCGTCTGGCTATTTTGATATCCCAAGATAATGAGACACTGTAATGTTTGATGAATGGACAACCTCTGGAGTCAGCAGACGCTGTCATTCACAAGAAGCCATTATTCCTGTTCGGTGATGCTTTTGAGAAAAGCTCTCAACCGAGACCATGGATGGAAGAAAGGATTGTCCATCAGACGGATAGGTCATTCTCGATACCAGATATTTCACGCTGCCTCCCCTTATCCCGGTATTCTCATGCGAGCTATCCGAGGAAGATGGAATGGAACCTTACACCTTTCCAAGATGCCCGCCCAGGAAGGATTTTTGTGAAGAAGGGGCCGAACAAGAAGGACATGTTCTACAGTTCCTCAGAACGGTACAGTGTCTTGTTAAGGGGTTTGAAACCCGGTTGTATTCCGTCGGAGAATTCTTCCTTGTTATTGCCTGTCAGAACTCCAATATTCGCAAATGAGTTTGCGAAGGTCGAAGGAAGGTACCCTGAGCAGGACATCAGATTAACTGGATTGGTGAATCCAGATTTTAAGAGATGGAACTGCATAGCAAACTGGATCCTGACCAAGTTTAAAAACAAACTTCAGCAAATCAACTTGTACCAGGCAGTGCATGCCACTGTTTATGGTTTTGCCCCCAACCCACATCTGTTCTTGGCTCTAGCAGAAAGGTACAATTACAGAACAAGGACTTTTATGACTCCTGGTGGAGAAATCGGGTTTGTACTTCATGAGATGCGGTACATCTCTTACTTGCCAATGGGAGATGCCCCATATGAAGAATTTGTCCCAACAAATGATGAGTTGGACAAACTCCGAAAAGAGAACGCGAAAATGGTAGCATTCTTCGAAGAACTGCTATGTCATTATAAGATCTGTTCTCTGTTCTACAAAAGTGCTACATCAAATACCTGCTATTCCTCAAAATGGTTACCTTATCTGTTCCTTAACCACATTAAAGAACCGAAGACCAAGAAATATGATAGATGCTATCCTGACTTCTTTAAGCCATTGAGCAACACAGAAGTGATGAAGTTGATGGAAGAAAGTGGCGATTTTGATGAAGAGATGAAGGATGATCATCAATATCCTCCTGTAAAGAAAGGAGATACTCTCGAGAGTTATTTGAGAGTAGGGTATAGATTTATGTCAAAAAAAGCCCAATTAGCAGGGTTTCTGACATATTGGCTTCGTCGGTTTGTAGTCCCGGGATCGAGTGCCGTAGACCGCTTCCATCGCGGTGTTCTTTTTGCCGCCGTTAGATTAGTCTTCGGCTACAAGATGGATCTTTTGTCAGCGATGACTTGTAGGTTGAATGCCGGTCTTCGTCTGTACGTCTATCTGATGTTGAAAGCTAAGGGTGAAAAAAGAATTTCCTCGGTTGGAATTGTCATATATATATATCTATTTTGGTGGTTGCTTCTTCACCATCCTACTTTAATAGACCCTGGCATAGGACCGGTCGACGACAGCTTTTTGCGGAGATACTCTCATGGTATGTGGAAATACACTGCTCTGAGAGATTGTAGATATGCTCTGAACCTGAGCAAAGGATGGAACTTTTGTTGCACTCCTCCTCCTGCTTGATATGAACAAATGCCGACAAATATGATTGACTCGAAGATGCAACCTTTGAGCCGTGCAGCTTTTGAGTGGTTGAAGACAATTCGACCGTCCCATTTGGTGTATCGGTTTGAAGATGAATGTTATTTAGAGCCATATCTCCCCAGTCGATTTGCTCGGCAGTTCGGGTACGACCAATTCCATGTGGGAAATGCTATCACGTGCCTTCAAGGCAAGGGTTTTTTGATAGATGGGGCCCGAGCTTGGGCTTATTATAATGCTCGAGATACGAAAGTAACGTTCTCGATGCCAGTAAATAGCAATCATGGCCCTCGGATGCTATTTACATACTCAGTATTCTTTACATCTTCGAACACCTTTGCTGAGAATTTTAATCTCGCGGATAGCTTCGCGTCTTCAACAAGATTGAAGAGGAGAGGAATCGCCATGTCACTCCTAGGAAATAATGAGGTGCATGAACCAGTAGATGCACCCCTGGAAGCTTCAAGGGATGCTATGTTTCCTGAAGAGGTTAAAGCACCATTGCGTATTTCTTTGAAGGTGGGTAAATATCCAGCCAAGAAGAGGAGAAGAGAGGAGCCTCCCACTCCGGCAGCAAAGAAGAAACTGATCTTAGATCATTCTTCTGAAAAGATTACCACTAGATCTCAATTTCGGCAGCTGGCCGAGACAATTCCGCAAAAAGAGGCTACCACACCGACCTCTGTCCAAAGACAAGTCGAGACTGTAAATATAGAGAGCCCTGAGAGGCCACTGAAAAGAAAGAAGCTGGCCCAAAGAAGAAATCGAATAGCCTCTCCTTCTGGACGAGCCCCGTCTTCAATAGTAGTGGATGCTGCGACGGGATTCACTATGCCATCTTCCACTCCTATTTCAGAGCCTAGGAATAAAACTCCTAGTCCAGAACATAGAGAAGAGATCGAGCAGAGGAAAGATCCTGATCTGAGAACTGAGGCCGAAGAACCCAGAAGAAGTATCATAGAGGAAGGGCAAGATGTTGTACGATCTCTTTCACCTGTTGCGGAGACGACTCAACTTCCTCCTACTCCTAGGACCCTCCGTGAAGAGAAAGATCGTGAAGTGATTGCAGCTCTAGAAGATTGCAACTACAGCCCGCTGGAAGACTCTTTTGACCAAGCTGCAACTGCCAGCGGGAATGCACCAGAAGAAGGTGAAGATGAGGAGAGCTCTTCATCCGAGAATATTGATGAATATATACAAGATCTTGAAAGGGATGATGAAGTGCATATATCTCATAATGCTGTCGATGATACCTTAAATCCTGAAGAGGATGTTGAGGTAGAAGTTGTAAAACCCCTAAATTTCTACTGATTTTTATTTTATTTTATTTCGGTACTGATTTAAAATTTGGTATTGTACGTCGCGTGGTCGTATTTTACGTCGCGCACAAAATTTTATTTTTTCGAAATTGCTCGCCGAGTGCGAATATGTGCGAGGCACATATTTTGTAAAACATTTTATTTGAGATTTTATATATGTAAAAGAATTTAGTTTTTCAAAATAATACGTGATAAATTTTTTTATTTCTAAAGAGAGTTATTTATTTCGTCTTTTAAAAATAAATAGTGATTTGAAAAATTGTGCTTTATATGAAAGGTATTCCAACTATTTTGCAAAATTAAAAGTTGATATTTAAAATATTTTGTTATTTATAAAAGCTATTTTATAAAGTCGTATTTAAGTATTTATAGTGATTTTCGAAATTAATTATTTCCATATTTATTTAACTATGAAAGTAATATTTGAGATCTTGTTTTATTCAATATTTGATTAAATATGGTAATTTAAATTACAAAAGATTTTATTGACTGTATTTAAAATATTTTAAATTAAGTATAGAATTAATTTGGATTTAAATTGATTTAAATTAATAGAGAAATTATCTAATTGGGATTTAAATCATCCCAATCCCTATCCAACTGAGAATTCCCACATCCTATAAATAGGCAGGTACTCCTCCAATTTTCTATCCATAAATCGTGCACCGTGTCTGTGCCATCCCTCCACTATATTTTATTTCTACAATTACATGATTTTTCCATCCGACAAGCCGGATGTCCTCCTCGTGGCGGGACACACCCCGACACGACAACACCTCTTCCCGTCACATTCGTCGTGTAGGACATTTTCTGACACGACACGAGTCCTAATCCTATTCGGTTCCCCCACCACAAGTCCACCAAACACACCACCACCGTCGTCCATCTCCGCCATACCTTCACAACAAACAAGTCGACCACCAACCACCATCATCGGCCGCCTCTGCCGCCGGCAACCCCCATAACCACCAAAATCCATAAAACTTCCAAATAAAAAGAGAACTGAAACCTCACCTCAGGTCTGCCGTCCGTCCGACGGCTACTGCTGCTCCTCCACGCAGCGCCACGGCTGCCCCACCGTCCTGACAGGATGCCACCGCACCGTCAAGCGTCGGGGCCAGCGCTCTGCGCCTCCCACATCAAGCCGATGTGTCGTGCCTCCTCCGAATCTGCCTCCTTCACCATCGAAGCACCGCCACCGCGTCATGATCGCCCAGATCTGCCATGCCTCGACCATCGACAGCCTCCGCAGATCCGTGCCTCACCGCAAAAAAAAATCTGCCGCCACCATCTTTACCGTCACTGCTCTCATCAGACCCCTCCGCCGCTTGGTCGGGTCCGGATCCCCTCGCCCCAGCGGCCGAGCTCCGCCGAGACCCCATGACCGCACCCGCCTAGCCCCGCAGGTTCTTACCCCGACCTCTTCTGTCGCGGCTGACTACAGATCCGGCCCCAACTGCCACTTGTCCCCTCCGTACGTGCCTAGCAGCGCCCTGCCGTCACCGGCGTCGAAACCCCGACGGCCTCGCTGAAGCTCCGTGCGAGCGGTGGGCGTCGTCGCGCGTGCGCAGGCCACAAAAGACAGGACCCCGGCGTCCCTCTGTTCTAGCCCAGCCCCACGGCCGCCGTCATCACCGCTGCGCCACCAGAGCGCTGACGATCTGCCGCATCTCGAGTCGGCGTCAGCGATGAACGCATCCACCGCCGCCGTCTCGGCCGCCGCGCGTCCCGGAACTCGGCGTCGCCCGCTTCTCCGCACTCAGCCGACGACGCCGCCGGCCGGAACCCGGTGAGTTCTTCACTACTTCTCTCTCTCTCCCTCGAGAATTGGGGATGGGGAGGTGAATGAACTAAAGGATTTCATTATAAATACATTATTATTACTATTATTTTTACTCATTATTATTATTATTATTATCATTATTATTATTATTACTATTATTAATTCTATCATTATTATTATTATTATTATCAGCATTATTATCATTATTATTATTATTCTTATTATTAGAATTTTATTACTGTATTATTATTATTATTATTATTACTATTATTACCATTTGTATAATTTATTATCCTGGTTATAACAAATATAAATATTTTACTAAATTTATGACCGATTAATTATAGCTATTAATATTGTCAAATATTTATTTAATATATTTCGTTTACAAAGTATATTATTTTCATCTAATTTCAAAAATTGATTTTAAATTTTCAACTACTTATCTAAAAATAATTTTTAAGGAATAATTATCTAGGAATATTTTTTATCAATATATATTTTTCCATTAGTATAACTAAGTATTAAATATCTTCTAAAGTAAACATATAAGTAGCCAGTTACTCTTAAATTCCGCGATTTTCAATCTTGACCATGACTAAATCCGAAATTTCTCGCAACTCCAGACCACTGACCATCGATCATAGCTATTGGACACCTCGAGACTTGTCAGAATATTGTACAACATCCGGCGACACACCAGGCAAGATACCTTTCCATTATTTACTGTTTATAGTTTGTCTGTATTTTATTTATATATCACTGTTCATTTATTTCCTGTTCTTACAGTTCTAGATTTACTACATGTTTAGTGATATTAGCTAAATTGTTATTATCCTTTGATTTCATGTGAACCTAGTGTTAAGGGACTACCGTCTGTAGTATATTGCATATCCCTTGACACAGTTGTACCACGAGAATGTGTGATATGAGGGCATGTAGAGGTTCTTGCGTGTGGGCTGATCCTCCATGTGCATGCGTTAGAACTAACTGCTAATAGAGGCAAGTTAGGAGACTTAGCAGTTAGTAGAGAAACATGGTCGTGGATGCGACTTGGTAGGGACATTTGGGTGGGGAGGACAATACTTGACGTATGGGCTTCGATTGTACTTCCCTTGTAACCCGGAAGCTCCGCTGGAGATACGGGTATGAGCCTCTCAGGTTGGCCACTGTCGTTTTTGAACGTCATGCTCTCGATCACTGGTGCCCAAGTGGGGACTATACCAGATCCCATTTACAGCCAGGACTCATGCGTCGAAGGATTGTTTCTCAACTACATGATCACTTTAGTTTGGTTAGGTTACCTTATTTGTGTCTTGTCACTTTCTTTGATTGTGGCATGTTTTATATTCAGTATTATATGACATATTGATGTATCTTGTTACGTCCCTCTGAGGACCTGGTCATCTCGCCAGGTGTGTGTTCTTATCTTTCGCAGGTGTTCTAGCCGTGGCCAGGATTTTTACTAATTCTTCGGGGATGATTGCGCTTGATCGTCTTCGCTTCGCTTGCCAAACTTATATTATTCTCCATGTATTTTTCCTTACTTGTTGGTAGTGGATTTGTCTCCGCCCGACGATTGTATACATGACAAAATCAAAGTTGCTTTTATATCATTATTTATCATTATGGATGAGATTTAGTACCTTGGTTACTGCATTTTACAGCTTATGTATATATACGAGAGTCTACATATTTCGTATGTATACAGCTGGCATGATTATGTTTTAGTCCTACGTATTTTGGGACTGGAGCGTTACATGTTTTTGTGGTGGCCCATGCAGGTCAAGTTTGCCATTTCGGTTACATAAATGTACCGAACAGGCCTGCAATATAGGATTAGAGTTTAGAATCTCATCCACCTACTTGACTTCCTTCCTTGACTTCAAATTTCGAACTCTCGTTCGACCTCCTTAAATTGTATCTTGCTTGACTCCTTCTACCATAAATTCTTAGTTTCGTGTTTAGTAAAATGACTACACTAGTATATGCCCATAGGTTAAACACATGGCTAGATGGATTGCATTTACATTTAAAATGCATGGAGATTTTATTTGAGTTGTAGAGGCATTTATTTTATTTTTTTTAGAAGTATGATTTTGAGGATTAGTTAATTTCAAGTTGGGTAGTAGCATATTACTGCCTTCAATGGATAGTTGGAATTTTATTTTGCCATTACAAGGTGGTATACACAAGAGGACAGAAAACAATTTTATAAATTATGATTTTTGGAAATAGCGAAATAGTTTATGATTTATTTGGGATATGAAATCGAATTGAGTAACAACTTTAAAATTGTGACCCATGATTACGATTTAGTTGAAGTTGGGATTGAATATGTTAAAGTTTATCTCGAATTTATTGAAGTGTTTTAAATTATAAATTATGATTTTGTAATGAATAGAGAATATGAAGGGTTTATGATTTACGGTTTATTAGAGAACTTGAGGTTTAAATTGAGTCTACGATTTACGAATTATAAGTATTTAATTTTGAGCTTGAAGAGATAATGGTAAAAATTTTGTTTGAAATATTTTTGGAGGATATGAAATCGACTTGAAGGAAAAAAAATATTTAAAATTTGCTCACATGATCTATGATATATAAAGTTATTTAGATTTCGAGTTTAAAGCTTTGATTATGGATATTTAAATTTTGGTGAAAAAGAGAGGAGAATTACTTTTGTAGAGTAGTTGTGACTTATTGGAAGCTAGATAGACACATTTGAAGGATATATAAATTTGGGAGTTCTTTAAATATTCTATATTGGTAGTATGAATTTCGACGGATAAACTTATTAAATGTTGAGTTTAAGATATGAGAAAAAAAAGGGGATTATCATTCAAGTTGCGATATACAAGGGTTGTTTTAAGATTGACTAGAGGTTTAAATTGTGACTAAAGTTGACAGTCTAAGATAATTAAAATTTTGGCGGAGTATCTTGAAAATTTTATTGAGAAATTTTCGAAGAACTTGAAATTTAGATTAGATCATATATTGATGAAGGACCAAGAAGCAAGTAAGGTCACCCGGGTGAGATAGAAGTATTCCACATTAGATTGCCATGCCACCTATGATTATGATATTGCATATACCCAAGTGTAATTAGCCATCGACCAAACCGATGAACATATCTTTGACTTACTCGACCTTTCCTCAAATCTAGATCATTATTCATGACGATCTAATTGTTTGAAACTAGAAGTGATTAGAACCATCCCCTTAACCATACCCTCATCTAGGAGACTAATTTCTCTCTAGAAACTGTGTCTCTAACTTACTTTACCTTGACCTATGAGATTCATAATTATCTTTACTTCGTGCCTTAAACCTTTTAATTTTTTTTGCATTAATTAGTATCTTATGAAAACCCACTTTCTATTTTGACCATCTGGTGTTCCCTATCGTGACTTTGATATTTGGAGCACAACACTAGACTATTCCTTCCAACAAATATCGCATGCAAGACCTAGACGAGCTCACCTTCATGTAGGTGTATCATGTCCCATTAAAACACGTCCCCTTGTACTCTATTTTTATGATGCGACTTTCGAGTCATAAGGACTAACTATAACCTGTACCATGGTACCGAAATACTTTGACTATATATTTGGACTTAATCACGACGCAAATCTTCGGCCGATTGCGGTCTACTAGATCCATTAAATGCTTAACCTTGTGTTTTATCTGGACTGCCTAATTATTGTCATTTATTTTATCTTGACTTACTTAGACCCTATCATCCCTTACTTTTTCGTGCAATAACCCACGACCCCTATTTATTATCCAACTCTCACCACGATCATTAAAACTAACCTCATCCCCTTTCCAAATTGTTTTGCTTCACTATGATTCGTGCAACCTTTTTCCTTGGATACCCTTGTACAGAGATGAAGATTGGATCACAACGCCCTTTGATTAGATATGAGTTAGATGAGAGGAAAAAAAAATTAAAAGGAGATTGACGGGTTAGTAAATAAAACAATTCGGTGGTTACGAGTCATAAGTTAATTGTGCTATTGGATAAAGAGGTATGATATTATGTGATAAGATGATCCAATAAATATATATATAGTTGTGAGTGTTAAAAGGTTCGCGATTAACGAATGCGGAAAATAAATTTATGTTGCTGCACAAAAGATAAAATTTTTCTAGAAGAGTTTGACTTTTGCTTCAACTAAACTTAATTGAAGATTTTAAAATTTCGAATTTCGTGGGAATTAAAGCTAGAGGAAATTTTCATGGTAAGATATTGCGTTGTGAAGATATGATCAAAAAAATTGAAGGTGGTAGCTTATTTTGGGTACTTTAAAGATAAGTACAATTTCCTACAAAGAATGTTGATTTAACATTTGATTAAACATATTAAAGATCTGTTTTGAGGAAAATGGATATAGATAGATATG
This sequence comes from Iris pallida, assembly GCA_029216955.1. Classification (NCBI taxonomy): domain Eukaryota; kingdom Viridiplantae; phylum Streptophyta; class Magnoliopsida; order Asparagales; family Iridaceae; genus Iris; species Iris pallida. Next base: position 17,821,573 of record JANAVB010023800.1, on the reverse strand, counting down.
TGAGAGAAATTTATTAGATTTTTGAATTCAACTTCGGGGACTTATTAAATTTCAAATATGGGATATTGAATTTAATATTTTTGTAGATGGTAAAATTTTGGGGTTCAAAATTTTATGAAATTAGGAAAAAGGAAGAGGATATCTTAAGTGAACTTAAGTTTATTGGAATATGAATCTCAAGAAGAAATCAAACTTTTGAAAAGAGTTATTATGAATAAAAAGATAGTGACGAATCAAGGTGTTTGACGATATTGAACACAACTCAAATATTGAGCTTTTGCTCTTAATTTTGTCGTGACAGTATTAACCCACTTTGTGTTATACACTTAAAGATTAGGATATTGTTGATTATTGAGATTGATGGGTGTCATATGATCATCGTCTACATTACGCCAAGAATCTATTCGTTCTAGACATCTAAATTTCGATTTTTCAAAGATTGTCTATTGTATGCCTTTCCTTCACCCCATTAGATAAATTGATCGATTGTTTATCGATAAACTATTTTCACCCCCTTCGCCCTACCTACCCTAATTTTTCCTAAATTTCGAGGACAAAATTCTTTTAAGTTGGGTAGGATGTAAAACCCCTAAATTTCTACTGATTTCTATTTTATTTTATTTCGGTACTGATTTAAAATTTGGTATTGTACGTCGCGTGGTCGTATTTTACGTCGCGCACAAAATTTTATTTTTTCGAAATTGCTCGCCGAGTGCGAATATGTGCGAGGTACATATTTTGTAAAACATTTTATTTAAGATTTTATATATGTAAAAGAATTTAGTTTTTCAAAATAATACGTGATAAATATTTTTATTTCTAAAGAGAGTTATTTATTTCGTCTTTTAAAAATAAATAGTGATTTGAAAAATTGTGCTTTATATGAAAGGTATTCCAACTATTTTGCAAAATTAAAAGTTGATATTTAAAATATTTTATTATTTATAAAAGCTAATTTATAAAGTCGTATTTAAGTATTTATAGTGATTTTCGAAATTAATTATTTTCATATTTATTTAACTATGAAAGTAATTTTTGAGATCTTGTTTTATTCAATATTTAATTAAGTATGATAATTTAAATTACAAAAGATTTTATTGACTGTATTTAAAATATTTTAAATTAAGTATAGAATTAATTTGGATTGGAATTGATTTAGATTTAAATCGATTTAAATTAATAAGGGAATTATCTAATTGGGATTTAAATCATCCCAACCCCTATCCAACTGGGAATTCCCATATCCTATAAATAGGCAGGTACTCATCCAATTTTCCATCCACAAATCGTGCACCGTGTCTGTGCATTCCCTCCACTATATTTTATTTCTACAATTACATGATTTTTCCATCCGACAAGTCGGACGTCCTCCTCGTGGCGGGACACACCCCGACACGACAACACCTCTTCCCGTCACATTCGTCGTGTCGCACATTTTCTGACACGACACGAGTCCTAATCCTATTCGGTTCCTCCACCACAAGTCCACCAAACCCACCACCACCGTCGCCCATCTCCGCCATACCTTCACAACAAACAAGTCGACCACCAACCACCATCATCGGCCGCCTCTGCCTCCGGCAACCCCCATAACCACCAAAATTCATAAAATTTCCAAATAAAAAGAGAACTGAAACCTCACCTCAGGTCTGCCGTCCGACCGACGGCTACTGTCGCTCCTCCGCGCAGCGCCGCAGCTGCCCCACGGTCCTGACAGGAAGCCACCGTGCCGTCAAGCGTCGAGGCCAGCGCTCTGCGCCTCCCATATCAAGCCGATGTGTCGCGCCTCCTCCGAATCCGCCTCCTTCACCATCGAAGCACCACCACCGCGTCATGATCGCCCAGATCTGCCGTGCGTCGACCATCGACAGCCTCCGCAGATCCGTGCCTCACCGCAAAAAAAATCCGCCGTCACCATCTTCACCGTCGCCGCTCTCATCAGACCCCTCCGCCGCTTGGTCGGGTCCTGATCCCCCCGCCCTAGCGGCCGAGCTCCGCCGAGACCCCGCGACAGCACCCGCCTAGCCCCGCAGGTCCGCACCCCGACCTCCTCTGTCGTGGCTGACAACAGATCCGGCCCCAACTGCCACTTTCCCCCTCCGCACGCGCCTAGCAGCGCCCTGCCGTTACCGGCGTCGAAACCCCGACGGCCTCGCTGAAGCTCCGCGCCAGCGGTGGGCGTCGCCGCGCGTGCGCTGGCCACCAACGACAGGACCCCGGTGTCCCTCTGTTCTAGCCCAGCCCTACGGCCGCCGTCATCACCGCTGCGCCACCAGAGCGCTGACGATCCGCCGCATCTCGAGTCGGCGTCAGCGATGAACGCACCCACCGCCGCCGTCTCGGCCGCCGCGCGTCCCGGAACTCGGCGTCGTCCGCTTCTTCGCACTCAGCCGACGACGCCGCCGGCCGGAACCCGGTGAGTTCTTCACTACTTCTCTCTCTCTCCCTTGAGAATTGGGGATGGGGAGGTGAATGAACTAAAGGATTTTATTATAAATACATTATTATTACTATTATTTTTACTCATTGTTATTATTATTATTATCATTATTATTATTATTACTATTATTAATTCTATCATTATTATTATTATTATCAGCATTATTATCATTATTATTATTATTCTTCTTATTAGAATTTTATTACTGTATTATTATTATTATTATTATTATTATTACTATTATTACCATTTGTATAATTTATTATCCTGGTTATAACAAATATAAATATTTTACTAAATTTATGACCGATTAATTATAGCTATTAATATTGTCAAATATTTATTTATTATATTTCGTTTACAAAGTATATTATTTTCATCTAATTTCAAAAACTGATTTTAAATTTTCAACTACTTATCTAAAAATAATTTTTAAGGAATAATTATCTAGGAATATTTTTTATCAATATATATTTTTCCATTAGTATAAGTAACTATTAAATATCTTCTAAAGTAAACATATAAGTAGCCAGTTACTCTTAAATTCCTCGATTTTCAATCTTGACCATGACTAAATCCGAAATTTCTCGCAACTCCAGACCACTGACCATCGATCATAGCTATTGGACACCTCGGGACTTGTCAGAACATTGCACAACATCCGGAGACACACCAGGCAAGATACCTTGCCATTATTTACTATTTATAGTTTGTCTGCATTTTATTTATATATCACTATTCATTTATTTCCTGTTCTTACAGTTCTAGATTTACTACATGTTCAGTGATATTAGCTAAATTGTTATTATCCTTTGATTACATGTGAACCTAGAGTTAAGGGACTACCGTCTGTAGTATATTGCATATCCCTTGACACAGTTGTACCACGGGAATGTGTGAGATGAGGGCATGTAGAGGTTCTTACGTGTGGGCTGATCCCCCATGTGCATGCGTTAGAACTAACTGCTAATAGAGGCAAGTTAGGAGACTTAGCAGTTAGTAGAGAAACATGGTCGTGGATGCGACTTGGTAGGGACATTTGGGTGGGGAGGACAATACCTGACGTATGGGCTTCGATTGTACTTCCCTTGTAACCCGGAAGCTCCGCTGGAGATATGGGTATGAGCCTCTCAGGTTGGCCACTGTCGTTTTTGAACGTCATGCTCTCGGTCACTGGTGCCCAAGTGGGGACTATACCAGATCCCATTTACAGCCAGGGCTCATGCGTCGAAGGATTATTTCTCAACTACATGATCACTTTAGTTTGGTTAGGTTACCTTATTTGTGTCTTGTCACTTTCTTTGATTGTGGCATGTTTTATATTCAGTATTATATGGCATATTGATGTATCTTGTTACGTCCCTCTGAGGACCTGGTCATCTCGTCAGGTGTGTGTTCTTGTCTTTTGCAGGTGTTCTAGCCGTGGCCAGGATTGTCACTAATTCTTCGGGGATGATTGCGCTTGATCGTCTTCGCTTCGTCTGCCAAACTTATATTATTCTCCATGTATTTTTCCTTACTTGTTGGTAGTGGATTTGTCTCCGCCCGATGATTGTATACATGACAAAATCAAAGTTGCTTTTATATCATTATTTATCATTGTGGATGAGATTTAGTACCTTGGTTACTTCATTTTATAGCTTCTGTATATATACGAGGGTCTACATACTTTGTATGTATACAGCTGGCATGATTATGTTCTAGTCCTACGTATTTTGGGACTGGGACGTTACAGAAGTTCCAGAAAATGTCACTGATACCTTAAATCGTGAAAGGATGTTGAGGTAGAAGTATCTCCAGAAAAAGTAGCAGATGAAGAAGCTCCGAAAGAAACTCCCGCCACTGGTCCTCAAGGTATAAAATGAAATTAGCAATCACCTCTTAAATAGATTGATAGCTAACGCCTTTATTTGTATTTCCTGCAGATCTTGAGACTCCTCTAGTACCTCCGACGTGCACGGACATAGTGCCGATAACGACGGTGATTGTTAGTAGCAGTCATCATTTATCCTGTGGTTCTGAAGCGGGCAGTAGCCAAGCTGTTATGGCTGAAGCTACTTCTACTCGGCTAGAGGCTATTCCAGCAGATGATAGGCTCATTGCTGGATTCAACCATGGTAAGATAGTTTACATCTTTAATCTTCTTGGACAAAGCAAACAATAGGCAAAATAACAATTTTTACTTTTGCAGAGGAACAACCAGGAGGGGCAACTAGCTCCACTTTGGCTCCTTTATTCAAAGAGCCCGCAGTCCAGATGCGAGAGATTGAACATCCTGCGGCCTCATCATCAACAGGAGTAGCTGCAACTCCTGGTGCTATAGCAATTAATAATCTTGTGATCCAATCTTTTACCAGATGCTTTTTTGAGTCTTTGGGACCTCTAGTAAATAAAATGATGGAAAAAGAGGGTACTGATTTTTTTATGGTTAGGGGTCCAACCTCTCTCTTAGTAAGGGCTATCCGAAATAAGGTGGCGAGGCTCAGGCCACTTTCCTGGATCATATTTTGAATGAGCTAGAAATTTCCATCAAAAACTATAAAGAGCTCAACCAAGGAGACGTGGAGTCTCTAGTGCAGGCAGAATTCGAACAACTGGCTCAGGCAGCTGACATTGAAAGGGTGAATCTCTAGAACCTTTTGGAAGCTTTCTCTGCAAAATCTGCTGAGTATCAGTCCAAGCTTGAATCAGTGACCTTGATGGCTGAGAGAAAAGAGCAAAGAGCTGCTGCGCTGAGGGCAGAGATTGCTCGTCTCCAGGAGGAATTAGAAAATGAAATTACTGATCATCAACTTGCAACCCAACAATAATGCTCTGATTCAAGAAAGGGATGAGTACATGGCAGCTCATAATGCTGAGATTACTCGTCGAATGGTGGCCATGCCTGCTTTCAATGAAGAAACCGGGATGGAAGAAGCCAGAAGGATAGTGATGTCATCTCGTGAAGAGCGACTACAGACTCTGAAACAACAAATTGCTAGTCTGATAACACCTCCACCTCATTAGAAAGAACATTTTGTATCTTTGGTAGCACATGTGTATTTTTTTGTAATGTCTCATATTTTGATTAATAAAAGACATTTTTGTTATGGCTCTATTATTTATTGTATATCTTGTTCAGATATAAATAATAGATATACAAAATATATTCAGAGGTACAGGACATGATATATTTCTGAATTTTGTAGGAAAATAATTATATTCATTATATCTGCTCAGAGGTAATATGGACATGGCAGAATATATCGAATATTATTATTTCAATAGATAACTTAATCAAGGATGATAAGTTACTGATGTGAATGATTAAATGAACGAAAATGAATCGTCAAAAAAAAGTATGAACAAAATAAATCGTCATAAGGAACGGGTAAACTGTCGAATGGTGGAATGAACAGACAAACCGTCAGATGGAAATGAATGAACAGATGAACCGTCAAATGATGATTAATGTACGGGTGAACCGTCAGGTGGATGTGAATGAACGAGTGAACCGTCGAATGAATGTGAACGGATGAACCATCGGGTGATAATAAATGAACGAGTGAACCGTCAGGTGAATGTGAATGAACGGATGAACCGTCGGATGAATGTGTCGCTTCGTTATTTGGAGAATCTCTGCCTATAAATAGAACAAAAATTTAGCAGAAAGGAGCACTTCCACTTTTCTAACATAAAAATGTCGTCTGGAGATGCACCCAAGAAGACTGAACTCGCCCCGAAGGTTGAAGAAGGCGTTGAAGAATGTCCGGCCAAACTGGTTCAGCCAAAACAGGCAGAAGCTAACGAAGGTTCGTTTGCACCAAAACTACCGCGAGATATTCTGGACTTCCTGCTTGAACCAGAAAAGACTGAAGAAGAAGAGGCCATGAGGCTGGCTGCTTGCAAGTTCCTCGTGGGCTCCAGCAAAGAGGTTCTCGGCTCTTTTGCTGACCGTGTCTTCGAGAAGGACGGTAGTGGTCCGCGTCCCAATGTTAAGAAGGATGATAGTAATTTCCTTTAATATCATGTACTATCATTCATGATAAAATAAAATTTATTTATGAACTTGGACTTGTCTGATGATTTACAAGCATTTATATTTATACATAGTACTTTTTAAGGAATTTGCCATTGATAGGCATCATTGCAATTCGACCGTCGAGCTCTGAGAGTTGATAGGCCCCATTTGAGAAGACTTTGCTTACAACATAGGGACCTTACCACTTCACATCGAATTTGCCTTTGCTCATGTGAGTCATAGTCATAGGACGTCTGACCGTTAGAACAAGTTCTCCTTGTTGAAAGGCTCTAACTTTAACTTTGCAGTTGAAAGTCTTGGAGATGCGGGCTTGGTATAACTCAATATATTGCTGAGCCATTAACCGCTTCTTGTCGAGTGCTTCTAATTCTTGAAGTCGAAGAAGATCATTGTTCTCTGTAGTGAGCTCGTTAGCAATGGCAATCCTTAAAGAAGGAATTTGAAGTTCCAGAGGAAGAACAGCTTCACAGCCATATACCAAAGAGAAAGGTGTAAAACCTGTAGGATTGCGGACCGTAATTCGGTAGGCCCATAGACATTCGCCAAGCTTTTCACTCCAATTCCGTTTGTTAGTGGATACAAACTTTTTAAGGAGCTTGATAATAGTTTTGTTAAAGGCTTCAGCTAAACCATTAGCGGCAGGATTGTAGGCAGTCGAGGCGACGTTGTCAATCCGGTGATCATCGCAGAATCTGGTAAATTTCTGGCTGATGAATTGAGGTCCATTGTCATGAATGATCCTTCGAGGTACACCGAATCTATAGATGACATGGTGTTTGACAAAGTTGATTACGCTACTGGTCTTGACTTCAGCCAGAGGTATAGCTTCAGCCCACTTGAAAAAGTAGTCCGTTATTGCCAGTATAAATCGATGTCCTCTAGAAGAAGGAGGATTAATAGGACCTATGACATCCATGCCCCAAGCTTCGAAAGGCCAGGAAGCAACAGTCGGATGTATAAATTCTGAAGGTTGATGAATGAAATCTGCATGGATTTGACAAGCTCGATATTTTTTTGCATATTCAATGGCATCTGATACCATAGAGGGCCAGTAGTAACCCATGCGTCGGATGCGATCTTGTAGTTTAGGACCAAGTTGATGTGCTCTGCAGACACCGTCGTGAGCTTCATGCAGTACTTGTTTTGCTTCATCACCAGCTAGACAGTGCAAAAGTAGGCCATCATAAGTCCGTCGATAGAGAGTCTTAGTGGTTTGGTTGTAGTAGAATCGTAAAGATCGTCGTCGAATACTTGTAGCCTCCTAAGGATCTTCGGGAAGTATGTCGTGAACCACGAAGTCGATGAAAAGAGTTCTCCAATCTTCATTCATAACATTAACTTCAGCAAGATTACTGAACTCGATGTTACGATTGTTTTCGACACAAAACAATTCTTGATTAGAGATAACCACCACTTGTTGTCTTCTGATGGGAATGGCTAAGACTGCTGCAAGATTGGCCAAAGCATCTGCCTCAGTATTGCATGTTCGACGTACATATTCAATGAAGAAAGCTTTGAATGATGTAGCCATGTTGATTGCTGCTTCAAAGTAAGGTACCAGATCTTGATGGCGGACTTCATAAGTTCCTCTAACCTAGTTGACAACCAGCTTAGAGTCACCGTAAACTTTAAGATATTCGATATTCAATCGCTTGGCTAACTAAAGACCGATGAGTAGAGCATTGTACTCTGCTATATTATTGGAGCAAGATTCATCTAGAGAGTAAGCGCTTTGGATAGTTGATCCGTCTGGAGAAACGAGAACAACTCCAACTCCTGCTACAATAGCACCATTGGGTCCAATTCTGGATGCTCCGTCAAAGAATAGACGCCATGTTGGAAATTCTTTAGAGATCATGTTGACTTCCAACGTCTCATCTGGAATTTCATCATAAAGTTTGGACGTCTCTGGAACAGGATGAGCTGCTAAGAAATCCGCCAGTGCTTGACCTTTGACAGACTTTTAAAGAATATACACCATGTCATATTGGGCTAGCAGAATGGCCCATGTAGCCAGCCGAGAATTGAGTGTGCTAGGCTTCTTCATCAGTACCCGAAGAGGATTGACTCAGGATATGACATGAATAGTTTGACCAATGATATAATGCCTTGTCTTTTGAACAGCGAACATAAGGCTAGACATTCTTTTGAACGGTCATTACCTCAAAATGATTGATGAACTGACTAGAAGAAGTACTGCCATCAAACAAAGAGATCGTTGGGATCTTGTACTTCGGTGGGAACCGGACTTCTTTCCATTCTACTGGATAGGGCTGCTTGATCCCCAATCTTTGCAAGTTGTCTTTCTCTTTGAAAGCTTCGAACTGGGTTCGCAAGAGTTTGACAGCTTCATTGGCGTCTTCAAATGATGAAGAAGGAGCAGGTTGAGTTAGAGTGGTAGGAGGAGGAACAGCATTATAAGCACTAACCCCAGCTCCTGACTGACTAGGTGTAGTTTGAACTTGTACTTGTACAGGAGGCATTTGAGGAGAAACTACCCCCAGTCCAGTATTGGCAGGTACTGAAGATGCTATGATCTCTGGATTTACAGCAGTAGGTACAGTCGGTGGTGTGGCATGTTGTGCCACTATGATAGAATGCATACTAGCAACCATTTCAGCTATGGTTTTTAGCTTGTCTTCCAGTGCAGCGATTCGCTGTTCTTGATTTGTAGACGTTGAAGTATCTGGATCTTTATTGACAACATAAGCTGTCACTTCTCTTGGTACAGTGGAAGATACTGTCTGTTCAGAGCTTTCGCTGTATGCATCATAGTCGGAGAAAAAATTGTCTCCTGACTGAGAAGTAGGAAAATAACCTGAAGGGTTTCGAGGAAGATTCCATTGACCGATTGTATCTCGGCATCGAGAACGGGTATGACGAAACACTCCTTCAGAAGATTCTTGGAGTAATTCTAAATACCGTTGGCTTGGTTTACGAGGTTTGCCATGCTTAGAGCACCTTCTACCCCCAGTGTCTCGGGAAGTCATGTTGATAGAAGCATACAAGACTTCATCTTCTTCTGACATAGCTTCAGATTTAACAAAAGTTAGACGATCGAAGACAGATTGTTTTGTTGTTTGACAACAACATTGGATGATGACTTTGTGGTTGCAATGATGATCAGATGGTTGAACCGGAGGTATTGAAACATTGTCTCATTTTTGTCTGAGATGTTCTCGGAGATCAGGAACAACAGCAGGATGAGAAAAACTCAGAGGGATCTGTTCTTTGATAATATTCGGAACATGATTCCGATTCTTCAAATGTTTAGTCCCTTGACTGTACAGGGAAGTGCTCACTTCATTGGCATAAGTGTCAGGATTTTTAACCCTGGAGATTTGTTTTTGATGATGTTTGGTCTTCGGCATTGGCTGTTTGTGTTTCACCGAAGTGGGTCTGTTGAGATAAGTCCTTAGATCTGCAAACTCACCCCCAGGGGTTTCTGTTTGAGACACCAGCAATTTTTCCTGCCTGGAACGGGAAATCTTGAGAGTTGGAAGGTCCTGGAATTCTGCTACCGGGGTAGACAGAATACCTCTTTGGTCAGTACAAGTTCTCTTGTCATAAAGGAAAGAAGAATCCTTGTTTGAATGAGTTCTAATACTGATTGGTGCCGAGGCACGTTCAGATTGATCTTCTTCGGTAAAAACTGAAGAAGATTGAGAAAAGACCAAAGGGTCTTTTCCTTTGTTTTATGAAGAAGGGTTAGCTAAAGAGCGTTTCCCTCTATTGTCTTCCAAGTCATGGGACAAGGAAGTTTGAGAAAAGACCAATGGACCTTTTCCTTTGTTTTTAAGAGAAAGAGAAATAGCCAAAGGACTACCCCCAGTAGATTGCACAGGAGCAACAGTGTGTTTGGGAAGAGGAGCAGAGCCTTTTCCTTTGTTATGAGAAGAAGAGAGTTTAGCCAAAAGGCTGTCACTCTTGGATTGCACAGGAGCAGTTTGCGTATGAATGGATGGCGCACTGGTTTTGGTCACAGAAACTATGGTTTGCGTATCAGGAGTTCTTGCTACATAGTACTTATGGTGGATTCTGGATGCTGGAGCATTAGACTGCGCAGACAGATTGACAGCCAATTGTGCCAGGGGCATAGGAGTCTTGTACTTGGCTAAGGTGGCATATGAAGTCTTCTGTGTACTGGTAATAGCAGATTGCACAGCAGTAGCAGAGACAGATTGTGCAGCAGGCTTGATGACAGAAGCTTTGGACTGGGTAGCAGTCTTGCTAACAGACTGCGCAGAAGTCTTGCTGGCAGCATCAATAGACTGCGCAACAGTCTTTGGAACCCACACTGGGCACACTTTGCTTATGGCAGAAGTGGTTGCAGTACGAGGAGTGGTCTTGGAGTTGATTATAGCCTCGTAGGCTATCTGGTTGATCTTAACAACCAGTATCTTCTGCGTCTTTTCGATAGACGCTACATCACATTGAGTTGTCACTTCCTCATCGGAGGAGAAAGTCATCCCCAGCAGTGTCGCCATTTTGTTTGCAAAAACAAAGGTGTAGAACTTTATTGATACAAACTTTGTAAAAGATTACAATTTGAATTCTGGGAAAATACAACTGTAGGAATCCAATCTAGAAGACGATTGCTTTATCCCTTGGACGATGTGAACTTTGAAGACGATAGCCCCTGAAGTTGAAGACAACTCTGGAATTGAAGGCAAAAAGCCTCGAAAATTGAAGGCAAAAGCCTCAGAAATTGAAGGCAAAAGCCTCGGAAGAATGCAGCAGCACTTGGGCAAGAACTCCTGAACTCTCTGAACTTTAAAATCTGGTCTTTCTATGATCTGATCTCTGATCTCTCCCTGATCCCCTTGAATGGAGACTTGAAACTCTATTTATAGAGTTCTGAAAAATAACTAACTTTTAGTTATTCTGGACTGCGCATGATGGATTGTGCAGCAATTGGATTACGCAACAATAGACTGCGCAGGCAGTTGCTGGATCATGGGCCAACTGTCTTGGACACATGGCATCATTTGATTGAAATCCACATGATGGTGCATAGACGGTTGCCACATAATAAACAATCGATAGCATGAATGCCACGTGTATTTTGTCATTTGTGTTGATAGAACGTGCACACTGAATTGCGCTGGCTTTGGATTGCGCAGACTTGGACTGTGCAGGAATGGATTGCGCTGCCAGCTGTTAACCATTCTCGAGCGCTGTGCGGTACAATAAACGAACAGCCTCCTCGTTCTTCGTGCTGTCAGCTGTCAGGAAGATTTGATTGTGTCAGGTAATAATTATTTTTGCCACGTCAGCCTGCGTGCTTGGGAGTGTGTGCAGTCTAGCGTGCACAATCTGAAGGATGCGCAATTTGATGTCTGCGCAGTTCATCTGAAAGTTGTATTTCTTGATTTTCTGACTTTGTTGATGTGTGCAACTTGATTTTTTTAGGACCTACAACACCCATATAGTTTTCATGTGCAGGCACAGGTAGAAGCTTGTTGTACGGAGCTCGCTTGGATTCATCGAGTCACGAAGTTCCATGGCGATTCGAAGCATGCGGCCGCATGGAGTCAAGACTTATATAGGACATAATGTATGGGCATCGCCTTCCGAAGCATCCGCTGGTTCAAGACATGTATTGAGAGATAAGAGAGAGCTGAGTGACTTATAAATGTGAGATGAGTGAGCTTGAGGGATTATAATATTGGCCTAGTGCCCCATTGCAACCTTTGTTTCAATATCAATAAAGATCATCTTTTGAGTAACTTGTGTTTCTTTCTAAATTTTCACTGCTATTATTCAATGTCTCTGTTCGGGACTTCCTCGTCTCACGCGCGCGCCTCTGACTAGTCGCCATCGCCGGACAACCATCGTGCCACCGCCAAGATCGTCGGAGCGCCGCCCCCAACCACCCATTGTTCAGGAACTCGACAACAAGGTACTTATTTTCTGCCTTGATTACTTTTCGTACGTTTAATCGTTTTGCGATCCGAAAGATGCTACGTGTAGGCAATGTAACCCTCTTTGAGTCCCTTCAAAGGGAATCAGCTATAACCCCCTGTTTGACACGTAACTCGATGCAAAGTCGAGTAAAACTCGGTCTCGAAAACAGAGTTTTGAATAACCTAGGAACCCAACTTGGAAGCCGAGTCTCGATCTGTATATTAAGGTTTTGGATAAACTAACTAAATACAGGTGAAGACAACCTAACTACGACTAAAATGCAACTGGTAGATCGGCGTTTCAATTACTGTGCAAGAATTAAACCCATGTTAAAGTGGTACGAAAAACTATTTTCAAAATAGAAATTTTCAAAAAATTCTCCCCGATACGACGTACGCCCCGACAAACCGGGCGACGTGGTCGCGCACTATACGCATCGAAAGGCACGTATGGACGTTGCGGACGTGTGGGAACTTACGGAACTCAGTTTCGTCGCGTGTGTGCAACGAAATCAACGTGTATCCGTCGAGATACCCCGTATCGACATTTTACAAACTTACCCATAACTTCGTGTACAATCATCGAATCGAGACAAAACTTGCGCCAACAGGTCCGGATCGAAATTCTGGTCCTGCATGCCAAGTTTGGTTCAATTCTGAGAAGGTCGAATCGGAACCCATTTTTGGCGGGCCCTCGACCCACTCAAACGGGCGATTTTGTGCACAGCTCCTCGGAATCCAAAACTGGACATACCATTGAGTTCCTCTCCTCAAACTGAAATCGTAGACATGTAGTTTGATGACTTTAGAGACCGTAGACTTCGGCACGCATTTTGGTGCAAAGCGGATCCAACGGCGGACATCGTTTTGACCCAAAATTATAATTTTGCCCCTGTTCTAGAATTTAACTTTTGGACAGGCATTTCCTTGGTATATCTTTTATATCGAGTGAATTTTTGATGTTTGTTTCAGCGTCCGAAGTTGTTTGGAGATTGTGACGTTTCTTGGCTGCCATTGTGATTACTTGGACTTACCACTTTGCACCATCAGACAAGATACCTTGCCACCTTACTCTGTAATTATTATATTCTTATTTTCAGTTGTTATTTTCAGTATTTTGTTTCGTGATATTTAAACTGCGCGTCTAAGTCACACTTGGGTGCAAGCGACTCTATCGGTCGTTTACCTCACCTTATTTATTTCTCTTGCATTGACTTAGTTTAGTGACCACCCATTGATGATGAGGTATTGGTATATCTTATATGGCCTTGACACTTGTTGTATCACATGATGTGAGTCACATGTAGGATACATTTTCGCATAGTCGGCTGGCCACCGATACGTATAGAGAGTGCGACGGATATGAGTAACTGCCAATAGTATTGCATGTTAGAAGACTTGGCGGTTACTAGAGGTTCATATCAGTCATGGAGATGATGATACTAGGCATTGGGTGGGGAGAACAATACCTGACGTATGGGCTTCTTTACACTTCCCTGATTACCTGTGCGCTCCTCCGGAGACGCAGGCTCCAGGCGCCATCTGACGTTTCCCAGAGCGTTATGGACGTAGCCCCTTGCACATGGTGCCCTCTGACGCTTTTCGAGCGTTATGGACGTAGGCCTCTGGTACCCTTTATGGGAACTATGTCGATCCCATTTACAGCCAGGGCTCATGCGTCGAAGGATTGTATCTCAACTGCATATTCACAGTAGAATGGTCAGGAATCCGATTGCATGCATACCTTTTCTCTTATTATATTATCACAGTTTATATGGCATGGTGTTTTCTTGTATCTTGCTATGTCTCCTGAGGACCTGATTATCTCTCCAGGTTTAGACGATTTCCACATGAGTACGGAGCGCCATTGGAGCTATACTATATTGATGACGAGGCAGTCACTACTGATTTCTAGTCTATTCTATATTTGAGACATTAGTGGACATTATTTTACATCTCTTTCATTTCTATTTTTGCGGAGGTTGGACTCCGATCTCGTGAGAATATTTTTCATAGCTGTTTGGAGTGAGTATGTTCACCCGACTATCTTTTGATACTCTGCTTTATTCATTTGGACATTATTATCTTCTGTGTTGAGCTGTGATGAGATTAGATATGTTATTCTGGCCTGTGGTTATTTATTTACAGCTTATGTGTATATACGAGGATTCTATATATTGGGGTATATTTCGTATATGTGCAGCTGCAATGTTCACGTACTCGGTCCTACGTATTTTGGGACTGGGGCGTTACATGTTTTTGTGGTGGCCCATGCAGGTCTGATTTAATATTATTGGGTTATATGACTGTGCCCAACAAGACTGCATATAGGAATAGGAATATCTCATCCAGAACTAATACTATCTCTTGACTTCCGATCTATTCGAAACTTCCTTGATTATTCGATTTACTTCATATCTAATCTTTCCTAATATCAACTTATCTTCCTCGTGCCAACAGTATGAATCTACGAAGCAGACGCACTTCTGCTTTGGCCCTCACATCTGGTGAAGAGACTACTTCGGAGGGACATAATCCTCCCATGACTCCAGCGACACCCTACCAGCCAGGACTGTCGCAGCCTACTACGACACCAACGACGGAGTACCCGGATATCGCAGCACCCCCAGGCAGCCAGGCTGGACAGACTACTACCATGCTACCAGGAGGGAATGTACCACTGCCTCCTCTACCATAATTCCCTCAATAGTTTCCTCCACAGTCGGGACCTCAGATGCCTCCACCATCTACTGATGGGAGCCCTACTACTCAGTTTATGTATGCCATGATACAGGCTCAGTGGTAGCAGACTGAGCTGATGAGACAGACGATGATGGCAGCTATGGCTAGACCTCCACCACCACCTCCAGTACCAGTACCAGCACCGGCTCTGCATCCCTATGAAGGCTCTATCAAGAATTTCACAGATATGAACCCCAAGGCCTTTAGAGGGATGGAGAAGCCATTAGAGGTGTCACAGTGGCTTATTAGTACCGAAAAGCTACTGAAGGCATCCTAGTTGCCAGTTCGAGATTGGATGACAGCAGTGGATCTACTGCTAGAAGATAATGCTCACCACTGGTGGAAGGCGAAAGAGAGACGACTAGGCACTGGGATCACCTGGAAGCAGTTCTATGATGCATTTTGTAAGAGATTCTTCCCTATTCATGTTCGAGATGATCTCTACGACCAGTTCCTTCATCTGAAGCAAAGGAATATGACAGTTGATGAGTATGACTCGGAGTTCAATCGCCTGAGTCGATTTGGTGCGGGATTGATTCCGACAGAGTTAGAGAAGGCGAGGAGATTTTACCAGGGGCTTGCACCAGAGCTCAAGTCTTATACGACTACCCAGTCTCGAGTCTCCCATTCAGCTGTCTTGGAAGAAGGTCATGCTCAGGAGATTCTTCGCAAGGAACAACAGCAGACATCGAGGCGTCATACACCAGCAGCTACGCCAGCCCGAACTACTCAGAGTGGACCTATTAGCAGGGCCACAGGACAGTTCCAGCAGAGTCCCTCACCTTATCAGAAGCCCATTTGTCATTACTGCGGAAAATAAGGACATCTCCAGAATGACTGCAGGACTCGTCTCGGATGATGCTTGAGATGTGGATCCAATCAGCACATGCTCAAGGATTGTCCGGTACAACATGCAATAGTACAAGCTCGGCAGAACCCGAAACCCTTAGCTCCAGCTCTTCCAGCACCACGGCCCGTAGCAGGGGCATCTCGTCCACCATTGCCTCCCCAAGGCGTACAGTACAACAAGGCCAGAGCTCAGGGCCCGGGACAGAATTATGAGCATGCATTCTCACTTGCTGTTGAGGATATAGAGATAGAGGCAGAGGTTATAGCGGGTATGGTTTTAGTTGCATCTTTTTCTGCTATTACATTATTTGTACTGGAGCCACACATTCATTTATAGCCACTAGTTTTGCCACTAGACACAGCATTCCCATCACACCCTTAGCTAAGAATGTTAAAATCCTCACTAGAGGAGGAATTGTACTTGTTAGTGGTGTTTGTAGACTTTGTCCTGTAGTGATAAATGGTAGAGAGATGATGGCACGACTTCTTATATTCCCTATGCCGACATTTGATGTGGTTCTTGGAATGGACTGGTTGAGCCAGCATTTCGCTCTCATCAACTGCCATAGGAGCAGTATTATCTTTAGACCACCGAATGCGGCAGAGTTTGAGTTCACCAAAGAAGACGGAGAGAGTTGTGATGCACCCACATCGGGAACTCACTTGATGATGCATGACACCTCCAGCATCCTATTATCACCGAGTTCGAGGATGTATTCCCCGAGGAGTTGCCAGGACTACCACCTGACCGAGATATTGAGTTTTCTATTGAGCTTATTCCCGGAGTCGAGCCTATTTCATCCCGAGTATATCGTCTGGCACCCAAGGAGTTGGTAGAGATGAAGACGAAGATTGATGACTTATTAGAGAAGGGATTTATTCGTGCTAGTGCGTCACCATGGGGAGCACCCGTTCTTTTTGTGCCTAAGAAAGACGGGACAGTGCGCATGTGTATTGACTACAGAGCATTGAATACGGTGACGGTGAAGAACAAGTATCCCTTGCCGCGTATAGATGATTTATTCGATCAACTGAGTGGAGCAAAAGTATTTTCCAAGATTGACTTATGATCAGGCTATCACTAATTGAAGGTTCGGAAGGAAGACATTGCTAAGACGGCCTTTCGATCGAGGTATGGACACTACGAGTTCTTGGTCATGCCTTTCGGTTTGACCAATGCTCCCGCAGTTTTTATGAATTTAATGAACAAGATCTTTCACCAGTACTTGGACAAATTTGTCGTAGTCTTAATAGACGATATCTTGATTTACTCCAAGAGTGAAGAGGAGCATGATTAGCATCTACGGATAGTTTTGGGAACATTGAGGAATGAGCGACTTTTCGCGAAGCTTAGCAAGTGTGATTTCTTTCTCAAAGAGGTATCATTACTTGGTCATATTGTTACGGGCGATGGTATATCGGTAGAACCAGAGAAGATCACAGTAGTCAAATCATGGCCCGCTTCCACATCAGCTTTTACAGTGAGAAGTTTCCTCGGACTTGTGGGTTACTACCGACGGTTCGTAGAAGATTTCTGTCGAATAGCGGGACCTATGACACGATTAACTTGCAAGGATCAGGAGTTTGTATGGACAAATGAGTGTCAAGTCACTTTTGACGAGTTGAAGAAGCGATTGACCACAGCACCGATCTTGACACTACCATCGGGCCCAGGAGGATTTATGATCTACAGCGACGCATTCGGGAAGGAATTAGGATGTGTATTGATGCAGCACGATCATGTAGTAGCTTATGCATCGCGACAGTTGAGAGTGCATGAGAAGAATTATCCGACCCATGATCTAGAGCTCGCAGCGGTTATCTTTGCTTTGAAGCTATAGAGACACTACTTGTACGGCAAGAAGGTTGATATCTACACTGATCATAAGAGCCTCAAGTACTTGTTCACACAAAAGGAGTTGAATATGCGACAACGACGTTGGTTGGAGTTGATGAAGGATTATGAGATCGAGCTTCATTATCATCCGAGAAAGGCTAATATCATGGCAGACGCATTAAGCCGTAAGCCCATGGCACACTTTTTGACTACACAGAAGGAATTGATTAGAAACTTGAAGCAGCTTGGTATTGAGGTAGTATTGCCTGGAGCAGGTGGCGTATTAGCCAACATTCAAGTGCAATCATCATTGGTAGATCGCATCAAGGCAGCATTGCCTAATGATGCTTGATTTCGACGGCTGAAAGAGAGAACTGAAGCAGGAGAGCAGACAGGTTTGAGGATCCACTCAGATAGGACATTGCGATGTGGTGATCGCATTTATGTACCCAATGGAGATCTACGACAGGAGCTGATGGCCGAGGCTCACAGTTCGACTTACTCTATTCATCCCAGAGGGACCAAGATGTATCGTGACTTATGACAGTATTATTGGTGGCATGGAATAAAGCGAGAGATAGCTCGTTTCGTTGCCAAGTGCTTGGTATGTCAACAAGTGAAGACGGAGCACCAGAGGACGGCCGGATTATTACAGCCGCTACCCATTCCCGAGTGGATGTGGGAGCACATTACTATGGATTTCGTCACGATTTTTCCTCGAAGTCCTAGGGGACGTGACGCAGTATGGGTGATTATTGATAGACTTACCAAGTCAGCCCATTTCTAACCTTTTAGAGTTGGCCAGTCGACAGTGGTATTGGTAGAGATATATATGGAGCAGATTGTGAGATTGTATGGTGTACCTGTTAGTATTGTGTCAGACCGTGACTCGAGATTTACTTTGCACTTTTGGAGGAGCATGCAAGAGAGTTTGGACACCCGATTGAAGTTTAGCACATCATACCATCTGCAGACAGACGGCCAGTCGGAGCGTACCATTCAGACGCTAGAGGATATGCTGAGAGCGTACATGCTTGACTTTGGCGGTTCGTGGAAGGACCATCTCCATCTTGTTGAGTTTTTCTACAACAATAGCTATCAAGCGAGAATTCAGATGGCTCCGTTTGAAGCGTTGTATGGAAGGAATGTCGGTCTCCCGTATGTTGGAGCGACATAGGAGAGCGACAGCTATTGGGTCCTGAGTTGGTCTTGAGCACAGTAGAGACAGTGAAGAAGATTCAGGACCACCTGCGAGCAGTGCAGGATCGTCAGAAGCAGTGGGCAGATAATCATCGTCGACCCTTGGAGTTCAAAGAGGGCGACCATGTGTTCTTGAAGATATTCCCCACTAGAGGCACGATTCGATTCGGAGGGCGTGGCAAGTTGAGTCCAAGGTACATCGGGCCTTTCGATGTCTTAGAATATGTTGGAGAGGTTGCCTACAGATTGCCATTGCCACCGTCGCTAGAGGGAGTGCATGACGTATTCCATGTATCTCAGTTGAGGAGGTACGTGGCGGACAGCAATCATGTGCTTGATCACTCCGAGATTACAGTTGGACCGAGTTTGTCGTACGAAGAGCAACCAGTTGGTATCCTCGATCGTCGAGTGAAGGTGTTGCGAAACCAATCTATTCCATTGGTTCGCGTGGCATGGAAGCATCACTCGCCAGGGGAGTCTACTTGGGAGCGCGAGGACGACATCCAAAATCGCTACCCGTATTTGTTCGAAAATGGAGGTATGTCTTGAATTTTAAGTGCTACTATATTTCCTTGCATTGCATTTGATCCCCCGACCTTAGTTTAATTTCGAGGACGAAATTTTCTTTAAGTTGGGTAGGATGTAAACCCCCAATATTTCCTAATTATTTTAGTGCCTTAAAAAAATTATTTTTCTATATTAGTTAGAATTTATTTGCTATATGTACGTAAATATAAATGCATGTGTTTATAAATTATATGTGTGCTTGTTAGTATTCTTATTAATAGGGAATAATATAAATCCTAGAATTTTTAGGAAATTATTTGTAAATTTTTAGGAATTTTTTTGTAGCCTAATATATATATATATATATATATATATTTTTTTTTTTGTAGCCTAATATATATATATATATATATATATATATATATATAGTTAGTTAAAAAAAATATAAAACGTGAGTTGTGGCCGAGCCCCCACAACAACAGCAACTAGCTGCGTGGGGCCCGACCCCCTAATACCCAAGCAAACCCCTTAGCAACCCGAGCTAACCCCATACTCTAAGTCCTAAAGGGACTAGTAGTTGGCAGCTGCAATAGGTTAGAACCCGAGCCCATACTTACAAAACCGAGCCCCCCATATTTACTCCAAATCCTATTAAGTATAGAAGCCAGCGGCAGCAGTATATATACTGCTCCGCCAAAACAGAAACCCTAACCCACACCAATACGATTTCCAACTTCGCCTGGACCTTCCTCGTCTCACGTGCGTGCCTCCGACTAGTCGCCGTCACCGGACAACCATCGCGCCAACGCCAAGATCGTCGGAGCGCCGCCCCCAACCACCCCCTGTTCAGGAACTCGACAACAAGGTACTTATTTTCGGCCTTGATTACTTTTTGCACTTTGATCGTTTTGCGATCCGAAAGATGCTACGTGTAGGCAATGTAACCCTCTTTGAGTCCCTTCAAAGGGAATCTGCTATAACACCCTGGTTTGACAAGTAACTCGATGTAAAGTCAAGTAAAACTCGGTCTCGAAAATAGAGTATTGAATAACCTAGGAACCCAACTTGGAAGCCGAGTCTCGATCTGTATATTAAGGTTTTGGATAAACTATCTGAACACAGGTGAAGATAACCTAACCACGACTAAAACGCAACTGGTAGATTGGCGTTTCAATTACTATGCAAGAATTAAACCCATGTTAAAGTGGTACGAAAAACTGTTTTCAAAATAGTAATTTTCAGAAAATTCTCCCCGATACGATGTACGCCCAGACAAATCGTGCGACGTGGTCGTGCGCTATACGCATCGAAAGGCGCGTATGGACGTTGCGGACGTGTGGGAAATTACGGAACTCAGTTTCGTCGCGTGTGCGCGACGAAATCAACGTGTATCCGTCGAGATACCCCGTATCGGCATTTTGCAAACATACCAATAACTTCGTGTACAATCATCAAATCGAGACAAAACTTGCACCAACAGGTCCGGATCAAAATTTTGGTCCTGTATGCCAAGTTTGGTTCGATTCTGAGAAGGTCGAATCGGAAAACCTATTTTTGGCGGGCCCACGACCCACTCAAACGGGCAATTTTGTGTACAGCTCCTCGGAATCCAAAACTGGACATACCGTTGAGTTCCTCTCCTCAAACTGAAACCGTAGACATGTAGTTTGACGACTTTAGAGACCGTAGACTTTGACACATATTTCGGTACAAAGCGGGTCCAACGGCGGACATCGTTTTGACCCGAAATTACAACTTTGCCCCTGTTCCAGAATTTGACTTTTGGACAGGCATTTCCTGGGTATATCTTTTACACCGAGTGCATTTTTGAAGTTTGTTTCAACGTCCGGAGTTGTTTGGAGATTGTGACATTTTTTGGCTGACATTGTGATTACTTGGACTTGCCACTTTGCACCATCAGACAAGATACTTTGCCACCTTACTCTGTTATTATTATATTCTTATTTTTAGTTGTTATTTTTATCATTTTGTTTCGTGATATTTAAACTGTGTGTCCAAGTCACACTTCGGTGCAAGCGACTCTATCGGTCGTTTACCTCACCGTATTTATTTCTCTTGTATTGACTTAGTCTAGTGACAACCCATTGTTGATGAGGTATTGGTATATCTCATACGGTCTTGACACTTGCTTTACCATGTGTTGTGAGTCATATGTAAGATATATACCCGCGTAGTCGGCTGGCCACCGATACGTATAGAGCGTACGACGGATAGGAGTAACTACCAATAGTATTGCATGTTAGAAGACTTGGCGGTTACTAGAGGTTCATATCAGTCATAGAGATGATGATACTAGGCATTGGATGGGAAGAACAATACCTGACATATGGGCTTCTTTACACTTCCCAGATTACCTGTGCGCTCCTCCGGAGATGCAGGCTCCAGGCGCCCTCTGACGTTTCCCAGAGCGTTATGGATGTAGCCCCTTGCACATGGTGCCCTCCGACGCTTCCCGAGCATTATGGACATAGGCCCCTGGTACCCTTTATGGGAACTATGCCGATCCTATTTACAGCCAGGGCTCATACGTCGAAGGATTGTATCTCAACTGCATATTCACAGTAGAATGGTCTGGAACCCGATTGCATGCAAACCTTTTCTCTTATTATATTATCACAGTTTATATGGCATAGTTTTTTCTTGTATCTTGCTATGTCTCCTGAGGACCTGGTTATCTCTTCAGGTTTAGATGATTTTTCACCGGAGTACGGAGCGGCATTGGAGCTATCCTACATTGATGACGAGGCAGTCACTACTGATTTCTAGTCTATTCTATATTTGAAATATTAGTGGACATTATTTTACATCTCTTTCATTTCTATTTTTGCGGAGGTTGGACTCCGATCTCGTGAGACTATTTTTCATAGCTGTTTGGAGTGAGTATGTTCACCCGACTATCTTTTGATACTCTGCTTTATTCATTTGGACTTTATTATCATCTACGTTGAGCTGTGATGAGATTAGATATGTTATTCTGGCCTATGGTTATTTATTTACAGCTTATGTGTATATACGAGGATTCTATATATTGGGGTATTCTTCGTATATGTGCAGCTTGCATGTTCACGTACTCGGTCCTACGTATTTTGGGACTGGGGCGTTACACTGTGCGATGACCCCGTTGCAGCCGCTGAAATCGGCCGTTATAAAAATTGCCTTGCATGAGCGCAATCTAGGTTTGTACGACATCATGCCTTGTAGCGCCCCGTCCCTACATCGTGCCTCGTTTCCCGTCCACAGGGTACGCGAGAAAGGAATACTGTCGCTATCGACTCGATCGGGACCGATAGGTCAAAATCGATCGAATCGATCGATCAAACGGGAACGGTTGAATTAAGATCCATTCCCCATTATGGAATGGCTTCTTCGGAACCAAGTCCTATATTCAGCGGGTTGCACCTTGAGGATTGACTTTGCGGCTGAGTCGGAAGAGACCTCCCGTTGCTCTGCTTTTTACGCCGCTTGCATTGGTTTTGGCTTTGTTTTTTGAATGCGTTTTCATGAATATTTTCGATGGTTTTCATGGCTTGCGTTTCGAACTTCGCATTCGTATCAAATTTTCTTGAATAACACAATGTTCTAATCGGTTGCTTGTGCGATTTCAGGTGATCGCGTAGGCAACATCTAGCGCGACCAACCAGTTTCTCACCTCAAGTAAATTCTAAGGTGAGTGGCTGACCCTTCTTCCCTCGACCCTCTTCTCTAATACATTATTGATACTAGACATGTGGTATGCTAGATGTAATGCAACGACATAAATGATATTCCGATGAACGGTCACACGACGTCCCACAAACACGAACTATACAAATGCTTGTCATATATCATTATCGTGCTTGTAATTACCGTATCATATAGAACCGTGCTGAGGAAAGACGAATCAATTAAATGAATATCGCAACAATACATAAAGATGTGCCTTGAAATATTAATTAACTTAGCACGGTCATGGACAACTTGTCGACAAGGGCGATTGTTTCTTCGGACGACATCCCGAGGCCACGGGACCGTTCTGGCCTTGGAAGAAACACGGATAGCTATGCCGGATGCATGCCACGGTAGGCAGTGGCTTTCAACGGGGCTCGTTACCTGCGCTGAAGGAACTCTGTCTACCAAGCTATATGTCTAGGATGGCTTATCGTGCCAGTGACCTTCACGAATGCGCTCTATTAAGTTTTATTATTATCAACATGACAGGGAAGGATATAGTAAGTTTACGCTACAATGGCCCACTCTGCCGTGGGTAAGATCTATCGTTGTTATACGGTTGTGCCTTCAAATATAAGTATGAATCGAGTAAGATGGCTAGAAACTTCACTAAATATTTGAATGCACGCTTACTTAACTTCTTCAACAAATGAGAGCATGGGATTTAAATTGCCATGCACCAGCACAAAGTGTAAAGTGCTGACCCTCGCTCTCAATAGGTACTCGGAACCAGGACAGCGTGCCAAGGAACTGAAGGCGACGCTCCTTTCTTTTGAAGCCTTGCTAGCGCGAAGGCTAACTCTGCAACATTTTGAAGACTCGAATCCAACTACATCATAAGTCGCAAACTCACGCTGATCCCAGGTCTTAGAGAGTCATTTTGATGTTTTGTAAAAAGGGATGTAAATGTATGGAATGACTATCTCATCGATGTCGGTTGTAAGCCCGAGCGGCCTCTTTTGTAATCGAGTCTGTAACCTAACTTATTATCACTGAAAATGCAAGTTTCCTTCACTATATAAATGTGTTCAATTTCTCTGCATACTCTAATATATGCTGTTGCTTCGGATAAACTTATAAACTGCCTTGTGCAAGCGTAACTTAGGCTTGCACGACATCAAGCCCGGGGGACGACTATCGATTCTACCGAATCGGGGCGTGACATAATGGTATCAGAGCACGGCTTTACGTCCTTGGCCTCCAGTGTCGAGTTTTTAGTCTCAAAACCGTTGGTCTCATGTCGATGAGATATGTCATTCCATACGAGTGAGCCCGTAATAAGTTTTGTGACTAATGTATTTTGCCTTCAAAAATCCCAGAAGGCATGGCGGTGAGCGTGACGACGAACGAAGAAAGTACTTCGAGTTGCTCGAGTAGTTCGAGACCCGGACCCTCTAACGATGCCATGGAGCGGATGTTGCGCATGCGGGAAGCGCAACAACGACAAGCTGACGAGAGTCAACGCCAGATTGAGCAACATCGATGGTAGACGGAGTTACGCCAGTCTCAGTTCGAGGCCCGATTCGATGCACAATTCAAGCTACAGTAGAAGCAGCTCGATACACTTCAGCAGATCGTTCAAACAGTTGTAGCCAACAACAACAACTCCGCGACAACCCATGCTGTAACCGAGCCTACAGCCAAATAAAATGAAGTCGAACCGGAGGTACCCGAGCCTATGCCTGCAGTACCAAGAAGTTCCTACTTCGATGTGTCAAAATTCACAAAAGCTGCCGCACTTCCTTCAACGGCACATAAGATCCCTCCATGGCAATCGACTGGTTGGAGAAACTGGAAGATAAGTTCGAGCTTCTGGGAGTTGAAGAGTCCAAGAAAGTCGCATGTGCTTAACTTCTACTCCGATTGAACGCGCACGACTGGTGGGCCGTGCAAAGGCGAGAGATCAGACGTGACGACGAGACAATGGCAATTTCTTGGGCCACCTTCCGAGAGGCGTTCGAGATCGAGTACCTCCCCAAAGCCGTTCGACAAGAGAAATAAAATGAATTTATGCAGTTAAGGCAATAGAATATGACGGTACGGTAGTATGCAACAGAGTTCAACAAGATAGCCAAATTTAATGGAGAATTCCTATCCTCCCTGGTGAGTCGTGCTCGATGGTTTGAAGTGGGTCTGCGGCCATCTATTTATGCCCATGTGTCTGTCCCGTAATACAAAACGATGGGGGAGTCTCTCAACCACGCCCTCCGCCTTGAACGCCAATACCCTCCAGGTGCTGCCGGCGCTGTGCATACCTACAATCACAAACGCCCTAGCCATACGAAAGGAAACAACGTGACCAAGCGTCTGAACAACGGGCACCAGGGCGGACATCAGGCGCGGAACCAGGGACCTCACTGTACAAAATGCAACCGAAACGGACACCTTACCGTCGACTGTGAAGTTCAGAATGGCAGGTGTTTTATTTGCGAAAAAAGGGGTCACATTCATGGAGACTGCCCGAACCGTAGAAGAAACAACTTGAACATGCCTCAACATCAACTGCACCGTCCGGGGAATCAAGTTCCGGCACCTCGAGCAGCACAACCCGTACCGCAAAATGGCCAAGACCGTCGCCCCAATGCCCAGGGCAGCGTCTACGCCATGACTCAAGATGAAGTGCTTGCATCAGATACGGTCGTGACAGGTATACTAAATTTCAATAATGTGCCTGCTCGTGTACTATTTGATTCAGGCGCTTCGTATAGTTTTATATCGACGGACTTTGCCCCCGAGCACAAATTTCTTGTAATATTATTAGATCTCGACCTTAGCGTAAGTACACCTTCGGGCACACCAATACTCACAAACTTAGCCTGCGACGACGGGATTATCAGTATCGACAGTCAAAAGATCGGTCTTGACGCGATAGTTCTAGACATGAAGGACTTTGATATCATTTTGGGAATGGATTGGCTTGGGCCGTGCAACACAACTATAGACTGTGCCAGAAAGACGGTCACCTTCCGCATACCAGGAGTGCCTGAATTCTGCTTTTCGTGTGTTGAGGCGTCGTCGACCTGCATGCTGATTTTGATAATTTTTGGTCGAAGGATGCTGCATTCTAGGTATGAAGGCTATTTGGCGTCCATCCGAGACATGCGATAGGATGGTGCAAATACGGGTCAGACCGACATTTTGGCAGAATTCCTCGATGTGTTCCTGGACGAGCTACCCGGCATGCCCCCCGACCAAGAAATCGAATTCAGCATCGATACATTCCCTGATACTCGACCGATTTCCAAGGCCCCCTACAAAATGGCCCCCGTCGAGCTGAAGGAACTCAAGGTCCAGTTACAAGAGATGCTTTACAAAGGGTGTATTCGGCCTAGTGTTTCACCGTAGGGAGCGCTCGTGTTGTTCGTGAAGAAAAAGGATGGGTCCATGCGTCTATGCGTCGATTAACGAGAGCTAAACAAGGCCACCATCCGGAACAAGTACCCATTACCCCGCATAGACGATTTATTCGATCAGCTGCAAGGCGCCTCGGTATTTTCGAAGATTGATCTCCGCTCGGGCTATCATCAACTCAAGGTCAAGTCAGACGACATGCAAATGTCAGTCTTTTGCACTCGGCATGGCCACTACGAGTTCCTGGTAATGCCATTCGGCCTGACGAACCCCTCTGCCACCTTCATGGATCTAATGAATCGGGTATTTTGACCCTTTTTTGATAAATTTGTGCTAGTCTTTATTGACGATATTCTCATCTATTCGAAGGACAGGGCGCAGCATACAGAACATCTAGGGGCCGTGCTCCAGACACTTCGAGAGAATGAGTTGTATGCAAAGCAGAGTAAGTGCGAATTTTGGCTAAGCAGCGTATCCTTTCTTGGTCATATTATTTCGTCCGAAGGTATTGCAGTCGACCCGAAGAAAGTGGAAGCTGTTGCTGATTGGAAGCGGCCTGCATCTGCTAGTGAGATTCGAAGCTTTCTTGGTTTGGCGGGATACTATCGACGCTTCGGGAAAGTCTTCGCGAAGATTGTATTGCCATTGACTCGTCTCACTCAAAAGGGAGTCGTGTATGAGTAGTCGGATGACCGTGAAGCTTCATTCCAGGAGCTAAAACAGCGACTAATTTCGGCACCTATACTCGCACTTCCGGATAGGCCAGAGGGTTTTCAAATATTCAACGATGCTTCAGGCCAGGGCTTGGGATGTGTGCTCATGCTGTGAAACAAGATGATATCCTTCGCCTCCAGACAGTTGAAGCCGCACGAGAAGAACTATCCTATGCACGACTTGGAGTTAGCGGCGATTGTGTTCACATTAAAATTATGGCATCACTATCTATATGGCATGGCGTGCACGATCTATACTGACCACAAGTGCCTCAAGTATCTCTTTACCTAGAAGGAATTGAACTTGCGACAGAGGCGCTGCATCGAACTGATCAAAGACTATGACTTGACGATCGACTACACTCCGGGTAATGAAAATGTGGTGGCGGACGCTCTGAGTCTAAAATATCTTGCCTCGCTATCCATCAACCGCAGACTACTACAAGATCTAGAAGAAATGGGCATCGATCTTCGGGTTCGATTCAGGGATATACGGTTGGCGCAACTACAGTTAGAGCCGAGTTTGCTGGAAAAGATCAAGACCGCTCAGAAGGATGATCCGTACCTGAAGAAAATGTGCGAGCGAATTTCATCAGGTAGTACGATCGACTTTGCGGAAGATAAGACTGGCATGCTGAGATTGAATGGCCGACTATGTGTTCCGGTTGATTCAGATCTACGAAAGAAGATATTATCGGAGACGCATTATGCAAAATATACCTTACATCCAGGCAGTACCAAGATGTATAAGGACCTCCGTACGACCTTCTGGTGGCATGGGATGAAGAGAGATGTGGCGCTCTTCGTGTCACAATGCATGGCCAGTCAGCAGATGAAAGCTGAGCTTCAGCGACCGGGCGGGGAGACACAGAAACTTGCTATTCCATAGTGGAAATAGGATCACATCACAATGGACTTTATTGTTGGCCTGCCGAAGATACAACGGGGGAACGACGCCATCTGGGTCATCGTCGATCGATTAACCAAGTCATCGCACTTTATTACCATAAAAGTTACTTGGAGCGTTGATCGCCTGGTACAGATTTATCTTGACGAGATAGTACGGCTGCACAGAGTTCCAGTATCCATCGTCTCTGATCGGGATTCACGGTTCATGTCGCAATTCTGGAGTTGCCTTCAGTCGACGCTGGGTACCAAGTTGCTGCTCAGCTCAGCTTACCATCCTCAGACCGATGGCCAAACGGAGCACGTTAATCAGATTCTCGAAGACATGCTACGACTCTGCACAATTAACTTTAAATAAAGCAGGGACGTCCACCTACTGCTGGCGGAATTTGCATACAACAATAGCTACCAGTACAGAAACCAAATGGCGCCTTATGAAGCTTTGTACGGCCGAAAGTGCAGAACGCCCATTTGCTAGAATGAAGTCGGGGAACGACAGATACTTGACCTGGAGCTAGTGGAACAGACTGTGAAAAAGGTCAAGCTAATTCGAGAAAGACTGAAGATTGCACAGAGTCGGCAAAAGAGCTACGTCGACATCCATCGAAGACCGCTTGAGTTCTAGGTGGGCGATCAAGTGTTCCTGAAGGTGTCGCCCACGCGAGGAGTTACTCGGTTCGGCACGAAGGGAAAGCTGAGTCCGAGATTCGTTGGGTCATTCGAAATACTCGAGCGGGTCGCCCAGTGGCATATAAAATTGCCCTACCACCGGCGCTCGAAGGTGTGCACAATGTCTTCCACGTCTCTCAGCTGCGGAAGTACGTCCACGACCCTAGCCATGTGGTAGATTTTGGCAAGCTGGAGCTGAAGTCCGACTTATCCTACGTTGAAGAGCCAGTTCAAATCTTAGAACACACGGATAAGCTACTGCAAAATCGGGCAATCCTACTTGTTCACGTACTCTAGAGGAACCATGCGATGAAAGAGTCGACATGGGAACTCGAGTCAGAGATGAAGAAAAAGTTTCCTTCATTATTTTCATAGAGGTAGGTTCTGTTCTTAAGTTTCGTGGACGAAACTTTTCTTAGTTGGTTATGGTATAGTTCCCCGTCCCTACATCGTGCCCCGTTTCCCGTCTACGTAGTGCACGAGAAAGGAACACTGTCGCTATCGACTCGATCGGGACCGATAGGTCGGAATCGATCGAATCGATCGAACGGGAACGGTTGAATTTGAAGAACAGATGGCAACTCTAGAGGGGGTGAATAGAGTTTACAACAATAATAGCCAATTAAAAATTAAACTCTTTCACAAACTGAAAGTAATCAGAGTAAATGCGGAAATAAATAAGGAGCAAGAAAGCATACGCAAATACAGTCGATTTTTAACCTGGTTTCCCTCGTGGAGGACTAGTCCAGGCCTGAGAACTCTAGCTCAGGATTAAATCCACTATTTTTGAAATAGTAGTTACACTCCGTGCCTTTTCTTCAAAAGAGCACGTCAACTTCTTACAAAGATCGCAGTGGCGATGCTTGGAATTTTCCAAACGACTTTTTGAACTCTTGCACAAACTCCTAACTGAAAAGTACTGAGCACTTGAGGCTTAGGGAGCTTGTGGCTAGTAGATGAAGAAGGGTATGGCTTGTATAGAGCTTTAGAGAGAAGAGATGAGAAGATTGGATGATTCAAAATGAGAGAATTCATGGCCTATTTATAGGATACTAGGTAAGCAGAATTCGGCAAGAATTCTGGTTGGAATATTAAAAAATTTGGCCATTGGACAACTTGCAACCAGTCAACACTAAAAATTAGGGTGCTAATTTTTAGGAGGCACAGTTCGGCCAGAACTCTATGTGGAGGCAGAGTTCGGCCCGAACTCTCTCTCCAGAGCACAGAATGGGTCAATGGTAAATTGGCTCATTTTGATTTGCGTGGAGCTTATGATTTTGTGGTATGGGTATATGTTAAGTCTCAGATGCTCAGCACAGTTCAGTTTACATAAATCTAGACTCAATAAAATTGTAAAATACAGACTCAAAAATATGTTGCATTGCAGGTGCGAGCTGTCGTCTGGCTTGTACTGACTTTAGTCTTCATGTGTCGTATTGAATTATCACAAGTATCATATAGTCAATTCTATCAATATTTGGTTGACTGTGATTTTGTGTCAACAATCTCTCCCATATTGATAATTGAAAAAATGATATTTGTATATTCAATATTCATACCTGGACACATGTAAAAGCAATGGCTTTGCTCCCTCGTAATCAGTGCCGAGCTAGCAATAGCTTTCCCGTAAATAATGCTCTGTTTCTGTTGTCCATTCTTTTCCCAAAGCATATATACATAATGATAGAAAATATGCTATAATGACTATAATGATATGAATATAGCAAAGCAAATATTTCTCCCCCTTTTGGCATTTATCAAAAAAATCATATGAAATAATAACTAGCAAGCACACTAATAGATGATATTGTATAGAAACTGATAAAACTACTGAATGTCTCAAGAGTTACAAATAAGAAATAAGTCTACTACAATCAAAGGCATAAAAGCAACTACGTCAACTAAAATCCAAAATACAAAAAACATAAACTACGATCCTCAGTAGCAGCAGCAAGTAGACATCATATCCATCATCGAGATCGTAAAGGCCCAGCATCGTCGGATGGATCAGTGAAGAAACGACGAGGGTCCACGAAGGTCGCATCCGGATCCAAGTAGCGGATAACCCAAGGGTCATCGATACGATATCCATCGCGAATAGGGTCCCGCTCCATGGGAATATACGTAGAAGGATGCCGGGACATAGAGTACCGAATATCGTACAGTAAGTTGCTAATGGCACTCATCTGCAAGGTAGTCTGGTAGTCAAGCTGAGTCCAGCGATCATCCTCTAGGGTGAATCGATCGCGGAGCATAGTCTGCAGTGACTCAAGAGTAGCAGGAGGAGGAGGAGGATCCTGTCCAAGAGGAGGGGCATCGGGCTCATCGTCTGAGTGCTCGAACACAACAGGTGAGCCAACTGCTGCCTGAAGCCGCCGTGCCTTAGAGAGAAAGACAGGGGCAGGTAGGAACTGGCACTCATCAAGAGGTACGCAAAAAGCACGAAAGAGCATAGGAAGATAAAGAGCATAAACCAAGGATCTTGGTTTCTTCCTAGCGTTAATCATCCAGTCCATCATGGTACGTGGAAGATTAAATGGAACATGAAAGTGGAGATGATACAAAGTCGAGATTTCAAAGTAGGTAACCTCATCTGTGGATCCCGCTTTTGGTAGAATAGTGTTAAAAATAATCCGATGAAGTTCTTAAAAATAGGATTGAGAAACTTGGCAAAAAGCTTGCGAGGATGTGTGTTAGGGGTACACAAGTCGTCCTTAAAGCTTTCAAGGGAAGACCCATCGAAAAATTGAAACGATCAAGCTTCTACAAGTTTTTCCCATGAGTTTGGCTCCGGGAGTTCAAGGTGTTCGGCCAAGTCGAAATCATCGAAAGAAATATCAATGCCCGCAACCCGTGAAAAAAAATATGTGTATCATCATGAGTTAGGTTGCAATAGAACATTTGTATAGCATTGCAATTGATAACCGAGTTGGTGGTGACAAGTTCATCAAGACAAAGATCATGGAAAAGTGAATCATATTGAGAAAAAATAGTAAAATTGATAGGATGACCCGCAAACACCGATCGTGTCCGAAAATCACTAAACCATGCATTGGAGGCGTCAAGTGATACAAATAACGGATCGTCATACGTGTTGGGGTCGAGTAGACGAGGTGGGTTGAACAACGGGTGGATAGGTGGTTGATTGGGTTGTTCAATGGACGGTTCAACACGAGGAGGAGCATTCGAAGAGGACGCTCCCTCGGTTCGAAGTCTCTTCCCCCTATTGAACAATCGTGGAGCTATAAAATAATAAAGACAATTGAGGAAATTGAGATGGAGAAAAGTGTTGAAATATACCTCAATGTGATGTTGAAATATGAAGGAGAATGGTGAGAGAAGCCTTCTCCTTGAGTTTTGAGAAGAGATATGCTCTAGGAAGGAAGAACTAGGGTTAGGGTTTGGAGAAAAATAGTTTGGAGAAGTGTAGAAGGTGGCAATGGAGGAGAGAGAAGAGGAGAACCCGAATATTTGTGTAAGGGTTCAAATGGTCGGAGCAAATGGGGACCATTGGATCATATTTTGATCAGCGGCTGAGGCTGCTCCCGGTTTTGGAATAGCCAAGCCGAATTTGGCCCAAACTCTGGGTAAGGCAGAGTTCGGCCCGAATTCCGGTTGCGGGAACCAGAACAGAAATCAGGCAAAAAAAAAATTAAGTGAGAGAGACCAAAAAAATATGATACATGTACAAAATAGAGAAAAAAATACTGAGTAAAATAATCAACGCTGAATGACAGTGAAGTTTGAAAATCTGTATTTATGCATGTGATAAATAAAAATAAACCATGTAATAAACAAGGAATTATGCCATAATTCAATATTTTGAAGCTACCATGGGTTAGCTGCAGGGGCCGGATCCCAGCTAGCGGTAGTCCTGAGGACTAGTGCTCCGTGTCGCTTAGGCTTTTACGCCTTGTTGTCAGAAGGACCCTTTCGGCTTGTACCCATAGCAATTTTATCATAAAGAATCAAGACATACTCTATATTTATGCAGGTTATTTTAATAAATTACAGCTTCATCCAAAATTCCAAGTTTACGACAGAGAAAATTGAAATGCTCTTCGGATAATGGTTTTGTAAAGAAATCTGCTAGCGGATGATCGGTGTCAACAAATTCTAAGTTAATAGTACCATTTTGCTGATGATCACGCAAAAAGTGGTGACGTATTTCAATGTGCTTCGTACGTGAGTGACATATAGGGTTCTTAGTGAGATTTATAGCACTAGTATTGTCACAAAATATAGGAATGTGCACAAACGATAAGTTATAGTCTTTAAGGGTTTGCTTCATCCACAGAATTTGTGCACAACAACGACCAGCTGTAATATATTCAGCTTCTGTTGTGGATAGTGCGACAGAATTCTGCTTCTTGCTAAACCAAGAGACTAGAGACTTTCCTAATAAATGACACGTGCCACTTGTACTTTTACGGTCGACCTTGCATCTGACGAAATTGGCATCAGAGTAACCAATGAGGTCAAATAAGGTTGATTTGGGATACCATAGGCCCACTGTAACTGTACCCTTCAGGTATCGAAAGATACGCTTAACAGCGGTCATGTGAGATTTCTTAGGATTAGCTTGATATCTAGCACACATGCAAACGCTAAACATAATATCAGGGTGACTAGCAGTTAAATAAAGTAGACTGCCTATCATATCTCGATACTTATGTTGATCTACAGGTTTGCCGCTTTCATCTGGTTCTAGTTTAGTTGTAGTAGCCATTGGAGTGCTGATTGGTTTGACGTAGTCAAGGTAGAATTTCTTCAGCATGTCCTTTGTATACTTTGACTGACAGATAAAAGTTCCATTTGGTGTTTGTTTGACTTACAGTCCAAGAAAGTAGTTGAGCTCCCCCATCATGCTCATCTCAAACTCGGTCTGCATATACTTGGCAAAATTTTGACAGAGAGTTTCATCAGTAGAACCAAATATAATATCATCAACGTATATTTGCACTAAGAGAATAGTGTCTTTGAAAGATTTTATGAAAAGTGTGGTGTTAATTTTCCCTTTTGAAAAACCTTTTTCAAGCAAGAAATTGCTTAGCAGTTCATACCAAGCTCTAGGGGCTTGTTTGAGGCCATATAGCGCTTTTTTCAGCTTGAAAACATGGTCAGGAAATTTGTGATTTTTAAAACCAGGGGGTTGTTTTACATAAACTTCCTCCTTAATAAATCCATTCAAGAAAGTACTTTTAACATCCATTTGAAATAATTTGAAATTTTGAAAATTAGAAAATGCACAAAGCATCCGAATGGATTTCAATCTTGCAACAGGAGCATACGTCTCATCGTAGTCGATACCTTCCTCTTGGTTGTATCCTTGAGCTACTAGACGAGCTTTAACCATCTTTATTTACTTTGTTTCTAAAAACCCATTTGGTACCAATAATCGAGTGATTTGCCGGTCTAGGAACGAGTTCCCATACTTGCCTCCTCTCGAATGGTTGAGTTTCTCTTGCATGGCAGAAATCCAAATTTCATCATTAAAAGCTTCTAAAATGTTTTTCGGCTCAATTTGTGAAATAAAGGCAATACTAGCAATGGATTCTCTTAATGATGATCTAGTAGTTACTCCGCGTGAAACCTCACCTATTACCAATTTTTTTGGATGTGACGGCTTGAAAGAGAATTTCTTTGGCAAGCCCTCCAGAGAATTGGTTTCAGTAGTGGTATTCATTGGAGTAGAAGTTGATGGCTCAACATCATCATCAAGATTAGCTGCTGCACTATTATCTTCATCGAAAGTTACATTTGTAGACTCTTCCACAATTAATGAGCGTTTGTTAAATACTCTATATCCCTTGCTCTTGGCAGCATAGCCATGGAATATACCATCGTCAGCTTTGGCATCAAATTTGCCTAAGTTGTCTTTGGTGTTAAGGATAAAACATCTACAACCAAAAACTCTAAAATAAGAAACGTTTGGGGTTCTTCCAAACCAAAGTTCGTAGGGTGTTTTCTTCGTAATAGGACGAATAAGCACCCTATTCAAAATATGGCACGCTCTGCTCACAGCTTCAGCCCAAAAGTATTTCGGAAGTAAAAACTTATTCAACATGACTCTAGCCATATTGCCAAGAGTCCAATTCTTCCGCTCCACAACACCATTTTGTTGAGGAGTTCTTGGACAAGAAAACTTATGATCAAAACCATTGGAATCATAAAACTTTTCAAAATCAGTATTTTCGAATTCGCCTCCATGATCACTTCGGATTCGAGTAATCATGTAGCCTTTTTCGTTTTGAACTTTCTTAACAAAAATCTTAAAAACTGGAATAGCATCACTTTTATTTGTAAGAAAGAAAACTCAAGTAAATCTAGGAAAGTCATCAACAATAACAAAGGAATAGAGTTTTCCACCAAGACTGGCTACTCTACTAGGGTCAAATAAATCCATATGAAGTAATTGCAAGGGTCTAGTAGTACTTACAGAGTTTATAGAATGAAATAAGGACTTGGTTGCCTTATTCAATTCACATTCGGCACATACCGTGTCCTTTTTGATTGTGATGTCGGGCAAGCCTCTAACTAGCTTCTTAGTCGATAGCCTGGATATCTTTTATCCTTGTGAGCATATAGGCATCTACCTGCACTGTTAGTGTCTCTTGATAGATAGAAAATATAAATATTATCCTCTCTTATCCTTTCAAAAGCGATGTCTCCCGTTGACCTATCATAAATAAAGCATTTATCTTGTCCAAAGTTAATGTCATATCCATGGTCAGCAAGATGACTAATGCTGAGCAGGTTATGCTTTAACTCGGTCACTAGACAGACATTCTTTATTACGGAAGAATAAGGATCTCCAATAATACCATTACCTATAATATACCCTTTTAGGTTGTTGCCAAAGGATACATATCCTTCTCTCTTCATCTATAGTGATGCGAAAAGATTTGCGTTTTTCGTCATATGCCGCGAGCATCCACTATCGAGAATCCACTTACTCTTAGTTGAGGAGGGAAGGTCCACCTACATCAAGAGTAGATGTGACCTTTGGTACCCAAGTTCTTGAGGGTCCTGAAAAGTTAGTTTTTGGAAACCATGCATATATATTTCTATCTACTAATCTTCTAACACTAGATTGTGGTGAAATGTGTCCATGTAATCCACAATAAGTACAGATAGCATTCATATTTATGCTAGGAGCATGTTGATGATGTTTATATGTAGAATGGTGTGGAGTAGTATGGTGATGATATCTATATGTAGAGTGGTGTGGAGTAGCATGGTGATAATGTCTATATGTGGCATGGTAAGAGTGGTGTGGAGCATGATGATGACTATATGTGGCTGCAGGATGATGTTTATATCTATTAGCAGTATGATGGTGATTTTGTTTAGGTGCAACATAGTGATGATTGTATCTATGTATAGCATGATGATTATGTGTCATATGAGAATTATTTCTACGTGCATGTGGTTTGTGTGCTTTATGAAAGTGAGGGTACATATAAGCATGATTGCGTGCTGCAGGTGGATGGCGTGGTTGACTAGTATGAGTAGTGTTGTGCTTTGTGGGTGTCTTATGTGATTCGGTTTGAGGTTGAGCAACCAGTTTTTCCAATCTAGTCTCTAATTTCTTAGAGACAGCCTACAGTTCATCAATCTTAGCATTCAAACCATATATCTTAGTAATAGAAATCTTGTGTCTACTCTTTTCTTCAGCAAGCTCCGTGTTGAGTGCGGTGATTTCTTGTGTTTGTTGTTCAATACGTGCTTCGGCATCATGAAGGCTTAATTTAAGCTTAGACACCTCATTTGTGACTTCCGTGGGTGAAGTGTCTCTAATGTTATCAAGCAATAAAGAGAGTCTTTGAATTTCAACTTCATGACTTTTGATCTTTTCCTTGGCATGTTTATATTTACCAATGACTTTCTTGTGGTCACCAAGTAAACCGGTGAAAGCATCGCCAAGTTCATCAAAAGTGAAATCATCAAGAGTTTCGTTTGATACCTTGTCGGATGTTGTCATTAGGCACACGTTTGCAGTGTCTTGACGAGAGTCCTTTTCTTTCTCGGAGTCACTAGCTTCGCTTTCATACCAAATGCTTGTGTTGGTATATTTCTTTGAGGAAGCCTTCTTGTATGGTTTCTCATAACGGTTGCTCTTCTTTAAGAATGGACAGTCTTTTCGGACATGTCCAGTCTTTTTACAACCGTAGCATGTTGGCTCTTCTTCGTCATCTTCTTGTGGTTCCTTCTTTCTTCGATTGAAGCGAAGAAATTTCTTGAAGTTGCGGACAAGGCGAGCTTGATCATAACCTTCCAAGTTGTCGTCATCCGTCTCTTCGGGGTCAGCCCTTCGTCGGTGAGCTTTGAGGGCGATCTCCTTAGCCTTAGTTGCAGGCTCTTCGAAGTCTTTGAGGTCAAGCTCATGAGTCATCAGCTTTTCCATCAAAGTCTCCATGGATATAGTTGCGAGATCATTTCCTTATATGATGGCTGTCACCTTAGGGTTCCAAATCTTTGGTAGCCCCCTAAGTATATTGCGGATCTTCTCGTAATTTGTATTTTGTGTGGCGAGAGAAGACAATGGGTTAATGATATCGAGGAATCTTGTAATCATTTGTGTGATTGTCTCATTTGGCTTCATCTTGAAAGCCTCATATTCTTGAGTGAGATGACTTATTTTTGACTCCTTGACTTGGGTGGTTCCTTCATGCGTCACTTCTAGAAGTCTCCATACTTCATGAGCGGTGGTGCATATTAAGACCCTGTTGAACTCATTCCTGTCTATAGCACAGAATAAGGCATTAATAGCTCTCGCGTCTAGACTTGCCTGTTTCTTCTCCTCGTCAGAAAATTTGTCATGTGGTTTATCAACGAGATCACCATTGACAACTATCCTGGCGGGCTTTTTGTAACCATCGGTGACGATGGTCCACAGGTCGAAGTCTAGCGACTTGAGATAAGAACTCATCCTTGTTTTCCAATAGGTGTAGTTAGTTCCATCAAATAGGGGAGGCCTATGAGTGGACTGCCCTTCACCGTGATTGAAAATCATGGATTGTATGGTTGCCATGGATCAGCTCTAGGATGTTAGTCCTTGTTGAGAGAACAGAGCTCTGATACCAATTAAAGAACATATGACAACTCTAGTGGGGGGTGAATAGAGTTTATAACAATAATAGCCAATTAAAAATTAAACTCTTTCACAAACTAAAAGTAATCAGAGTAAATACGGAAATAAATAAGGAGCAAGAAAGTATACACAAACACATGCAATTTTTAACCTGGTTTCCCTCGTGGAGGACTAGTCCAGGCCTAAGAACTCTAGCTCAGGATTAAATCCACTATTTGTGAAATAGTAGTTACACCCTGTGCCTTTTTTGCAGAAGAGCACGTCAACTTCTTACAAAGATCACAGTGGCGATGCTTGGAATTTTCCAAGCAACTTTTTGAACTCTTGCACAAACTCTTAACTGAAAAGTACTGAGCACTTGAGGCTTAGGGAGCTTGTGGCTAGTAGATAAAGAATGGTATGGCTTGTATAGAGCTTTAGAGAGAAGAGATGAGAAGATTGGTGATTCAAAATGAGAGAATTCATGGCCTATTTATAGGATACTAGGTAGGCAGAATTCGGCCAGAATTCTGGTTGGAATATTCTAAAATTTGGCAGTTGGACAACTTACAACCAGCCAACCCTAAAAATTAGGGTGCTAATTTTTAGGAGGCAGAGTTCCGCCCGAACTCTGTGTGGAGGCAGAGTTCGGCCCGAACTCTGTCTCCAGAGCACAGAATGGGTCAATGTGTAAATTGGCTCATTTTGATTTGCGTGGAGCTTATGATTTTGGGGTATGGGTATAGGTTAAGTCTCAGATGCTCAGCTCAGCTCTGTTTACATAAATCTAGACTCAATAAAATTATAAAATATAGACTCAAAAATATGTTGTATTGCAGGTGCGAGCTGTCGTCTGGCTTGTACTGACTTTAGTCTTCATGTGTCGTATTGAATTATCACAAGTATCATATAGTCAATTCTATCAATATTTGGTTGATTGTAATTTTGTGTCAATAGAATTAAGATCCATTTCCCGTTGTGGAATGGCTTCTTCGGAACCAAGTCCCATATTCAGCGGGTTGCGCCTCGAGGATTGACTCTACGGCTGAGTCGGGAGAGACCTCCCGTTGCTTTGCTTTTCACGCCGCTTGCGTTGGTTTTGGCTTTGTTTTCTGAATGCATTTTCGTGAATATTTTCGATGGTTTTTATGGCTTGCATTTCGAATTTCGTATTCGTATCAAATTTCCTTGGATAACACAGTGTTCTAATCGGTTGCTTGTACGATTTCAGGTGATCGCGTAGGCAATGTCTAGCGCGGCCAACCAGTTTCTTACCTCAAGTAAATACTAAGTTGAGTGGCTGACTCTTCTTCCCTCGACCCTCTTTTCTAATACATTATTGATACTAGACATGTGCTATGCCGGATGTAATGCAACGACATAAATGATATTCCGATGAACGGTCACACGACGTCCCACAAACACGAACTATACAAATGCTTCTCATATATCATTATCGTGCTTGCAATTACCGTATCATTTAGAGCCGTGCTAAGGAAAGACGAATCAATTAAATGAATGTCACAACAATACATAAAGATGTGCCTTAAAATATTAATTAACTTAGCACGGTAATGGACAACTTGTCAACAAGGGCGATTGTTTCTTCGGACGGTATCCCGAGGCCACGGGACCGTTCCGGCCTAGGAAGAAACACGATAGCTATGCCAGATGCATGCCACGGTAGGCAGTAGCTTTCAACGGGGCTCGGTACCTGTGCTGAAGGACCTCTGTCTACCAAGCTATATGTCCAGGATTGCTTGTCGTGCCAGTGACCTTCACGAATGCACTCTATTATGTTTTATTATTATCAACATGATATGGAAGACCATGGTAAGTTCATGCGATAATGGCACGCTCTGCCGGGGGTAAGATCTATCGTTGTTATACGGTTGTGCCTTCAAATATAAGTATGAATTGAGTAGGATGGCTAGAAACTTCACTAAATATTTGCATGCACGCTCACTTAACTTCTTCAACAAATGAGAGCACAGGATTTAAATTGCCACGCACCAGCACAAAGTGTAAAGTACTGACCCTCGCTCTCAACAGGTACTCGGAACCAGGACAACGTGCCAAGGAACTGAAGACGACGCTCCTTTCTTTTGAAGCCTTGCTAGCACGAAGGCTAACTCTGCAACATTTTGAAGACTCCAATCCAACTGCACCATGAGTCGCAAACTCTCGTCGATCCCAGGTCTTAGAGAGTCATTTTGATGTTTTATAAAAAGGGATGTAAATGTATGGAATGACTATCTCATCAATGTCGGTTGTAAGCCCGAGAGGCCTCTTTTGTAATCGAGTTTGTAACCTAACTTATTATCAATGAAAATGCAAGTTTCTTTCTCTATATAAATGTGTTCAATTTCTCTGCATACTTTTATATATGCTGTCTTTTCGGATAACCTTATGAACCGCCTTGTGCAAGCGCAACTTAGGCTTGCACGGCATCACGCCCGGGGGACGACTATCGATTCTACCGAATCGTGACATGACACGCCTTAGCGAAGACAATCGCTCCTACAGGAATGTGGCGTGACAGCATAGGCGCATAGGAAATAGTGGGCTCATAGAAAGTGGCCCATGCCTA
This sequence comes from Iris pallida, assembly GCA_029216955.1. Taxonomy (NCBI): domain Eukaryota; kingdom Viridiplantae; phylum Streptophyta; class Magnoliopsida; order Asparagales; family Iridaceae; genus Iris; species Iris pallida. The sequence continues at coordinate 17,781,040 of JANAVB010023800.1, read as the reverse complement.
TAAATAGGCTCTAAAGGAGAGAGAAAGTTCATTATTCTCCTCTTTTAGAACTTTCAAAAGACTCTTCTTCTCCTTTCTTAACGAATCATGTCTTCCAAGGTTGCCAAGAGATCTGCGAAGGGCAAGGGGGCTGCGCCGAGTGGCTCTCCTCCTATGGCAGCATCCTCACCAGTCCAGGACCCGATTCTAGATAAGGCCACGCCTAAAAAACGAAATCTCGAGCGTTAATTTGCGACGCTCAAACTTTTCTTCTGCCTGGGCGCATGCGCCTAAGGCAACATACTTCTGTGAGCATTCTTTTGCGCCGACAGTAGTCATGTACCAACACTGTGGTGTGCTATGCACCCACATGTTGCCATATTATGTGCCCAAATGCCACTTGCATGTTATGCACCCACGTACTGTTGTATGTTATGCGCCCACATGTTTGTTTTGGGCACGTATCCCTTTGGGCGCATAGCCCTTTGTCATATAGCCATTTGGGCGCATAAGAGTCCTTCAGTACTTAGTTTTTTCTGCAGATTTCTGAGTCTGACTTTCTCTTCTGTCCTTGCAATAAATATGTTTGTCCCGGAGCTTGAGGGAATCGCTTTCTGCTCTGCCTATCAAGTCCTCGGTACTAGTCTCATAACGAATATGATCAGCAAGGTTCAAGCCACGATCAGTCAAAACCAGCCTACGCAACGGACACTCGCTATACTTGAACATGATAAGATCTTCTTGAGGCAGATGATTAATGATGAGAAGTTCGTGCGTGGAGGGGTACGTCGTTTTAAGAAGCTGTACTTCCTGTTTGGTGATAGTATGGGGTTTGAAGATGGCGAGACCATACGCTTGAGAAACCCAATGGCGATCTGTCCGAACAATCAGTGGATATGGCTACCGTCGATGGAGCGTCAATATCCTTTGTCTGCTTTTACTGTCTTGCCCGTACGGCGATAGATGAAGTGGGAGCTGACTCCTGAGCTCCCCGGGGTTATCTCTGGAAGAATACAGTTTGACTCAGCCGATCGGAAGAAAGACACTTTCAAGTGTGTCCGGGGCTCTGCATCTTATTCTACGAAAGGATTGCAACCTGGTACCGTAGTGAACGACATTCCGACTAACCTCGATCCTTATGCCGCTAACATGTTTTATAATTTGATGATGAGGAGGGATGTGTCGTATCCCGTAGGGAAGATATGGATGGAAGGCTGGAGGTATCCATCTTTATTCTGGAGCAATCTTACTGGCTGGGTGCTTTCCATGTATGAAGCCACCCTGACGACTGCTGGCCTTTACTATGCTATTAGGGCCACTCAATATGGTGTAAGGGTCAACTGGTCGGTGTTTGTCTCTTTAGCAGAGTTATATAACCTTAACACCTATACCTTTTTTACTCTGGGTGGGGAGATGGGATTGGCTCTCCATAAAATGCAGGAAGTATCGAAGCTTCCCTGGGGCACGGAGCCCTATGAAGAGTACGTGCCTTCTGATAAAGAGCTTCGAGATCTAGAGAGTCAAAACTCTGGGATAATTAATATATACAAGGAATTGCTCTGCCACCTCCTTATCTGTCGTAGAATTAATAAGAAAGGGAGGACCGAAGGGGCCAATCCCCACACGAGAGCTTGGATGGGCTACATCTTCGTTCAAGGAGAAGAGGAAGCTCCGGCCTGCTTTTCGATCTTAAAACCTATGATCAAGTCCTATATAGAAGCCCGGATGACGGATTATGTGACGACGGATATCGAGGATAGTGATGATCCTGAGTCCCCAATCGGTCATTACTTCCGTCAAGCAGAATATCTATTGTCAGAGAAAGTTGTGCTGGCAGCTTTCTTAATGATTTGGCTTCGTGACTGCATATTCCCCGGAGGTTCAGGGTCCAATGAGAGAATAAGCCAGGGTATGATACTTCCGGCTATGAAGCTGGCGTTCAGACACCATCTTGTATTGCTTCTCGCGATGGTCTGTGCCACTGGACGAGGTCTGCGGACTTTGTTAGGAATGCAGTGACTCCTGGCGGTAGGGCCAACTTCGTCCGGACCAAACTTTCGTATCATTTCCTGATGGGGTGGCTGCTACTGCATTGTCCTATCTTAATAAATGTTGGGCCGGTGGCGGATTCTTTGGCAGAAGATGCCTTTCTTTGTAGATTTTGTGATGCAGATTGAACCGTTACCGATGTACCTGCCTGCAGAAAGGCTTTAGGCTTCTTGAAGAACTATGAGTTCTTCAGAGTATCCTCTCCGTTCGGTAGCGGTAGTGCAGAAGATATCTTAGTGGATGAGGGAGTTCATGCCACTAGTTTGACTGCTGGGGCGTTTCACTGGCTCCAATCTATTAGTCCATCACTTCTAGTGCTCCGAAACAGAAGTCATGCTTATCTGGAGCCATATCTGCCGAGCCATTTCGTACGGCAGTTTGGCTACAGCCAGCTCCTTTTGGGAAATGGCAGCCCGCATTTGGAGTCGATAGGCAGCTTAATTGACGAGGCACGTACTTGGATGTACTACAATACTGGGTGCACGGGGGCAGTCTTCACTCTGCCCATAGATAAGCCTGATACCCATTTGTGCTATGCTGTCGCCAAATTTTATGTTCAGATCAATAATTTCATCCTCAGTATGATCGTGAATAGAGCTTGATATTGGGGACTCGGTTTGGCCCTCTTCCTGCAAAGAAGGTGCCGAAGGGCCGTAGGAAGGAGAGTGTTGTTTCCACCTTGAAGCCAGTCGTAGTATTGCAGCCAAAAGCTATCCTTAAGGAGCCAACAGTGCCTCCGAAGAAGGACACGAGAGATGATGATTCTTCTCCTCTCGATCCTCCTCAGAAGAGAAAAGCTTCAACTGAATTGGCCCAGGTGCCAAATTTAAAACGGAAGAAGAAAATTGTCGCCCTGAGGAGAGCCAAGGAAGTGGGTGTTGGCTCGCCTACCTTGAGGAGGTCCTTCCGGCAAACTGGAAAAGGAGGAACGACATTGCGGGCCGTTACTATTCCAGAGGTAGATCCCTTTCTAGACTCCATAGCCGTTCTGGTCAAGCCTTTAGAAGCTTTCTCACCCTTGTATTTGTCCTTTGCACAGGACCCTAGATTTGAAGCTGAGGTAGGTGCCTCCTCGTCTGAGGAGCTGGATGTGACAACGGTATCCCCTACTCATCCTCGACCGATGGATGTGGACGGGTCTTCTTCAGCTGTAAGACCTGAGCGATGGGGTGATCAGTGCGAAGGCCCAGACCATGATGATGATCAGAAGATCAGTCCCTCCTACGACATATCTATGGGGGATATGTCTGCAATAGAAGCTGCGATGAAAGAGTTGGACGAGAATCAAGTCCAATCGGCTCATCCTCCTACAGGTATATCATCTTTGCGCCTCTCTTCGGATGAGATTTTTTGACTCCTATTTTGCGTGCTCCTCGTGAGGTTGACCACGACTGTATGTTCCCTTATAGACAAGGAGAAGGGACCACTCGCGAAGATAGCTCCAGGCATTGGGGAAGGAGCAGAGGTTGTCCCTGGCTCTTCTAAATTTGCTGGTGCAGAGAGACCCGTTAGTGAGCCGGTATCGGCTACAGAAGGAGAGGTTGAACAGCCTGTTGAGGGGGATATTGCTGAATCTGCTCCTGGTCCAACTGGGATCGTAGAAGATATTAGGCCGGATGCCGCTCAGGGCCTTGATATTGTTCTTTTTGAACAGTCTAGGCCTGCTCTTGGTTTCCCTAATGCCAAGATTGATGGCGTAGCCCAGGCTGGAGTTGAGCAAGCCGAAGGTACGAAATTACAACTCTTTCATATTTCTCTTCCTATTTTTTGGTTACTGATGTATATATATATATTTTATTTATCAGGTTCGGCTTCTTGTCAGATATCCCTTCCTGAAGTGGAAGAAACTCTCCAAGATTTCTCTCCGACGACCTCCACTTATGATGACGAGATGGCCCAGGAAGTCGTCAAAGCTTTTTACTCTGTGCTGAAAGTGAAGCTTCCTGGAGTCCTGAATTAGAATGATGTCTTTGGCCCTATAAAGGCTATTCTCGAATGCCAAGTGGCGGCCCTCGAGAGCATTGCCAGTTATGAAGAGCAGGCCAATACTCTGAGGAATGTTCAGAATGACTTGGAAGGTCAAGTGGCCAGGTTCCAAGATACCAAGCAGCGGAGCCCGACGTTGCTGTTTTGCGCAGAAGATGAGGCTTTGATCACAGCTCTTGCGGAGGAGAAGGCTACTTTTCAGGCAAGGAAGGACGCCCTTGTTCGAGAGATCGACGAATTGGCTGACCAGTATGGTCAATTCAATGCTGCAAGTGAGGCGCGTGCCTCCTCAAAGAATAAACTGGCTGCGCAGATCACCGAGAAGTATAATCACGTTACGCAGATCCAGAACGAGATCGCCCAACTGGAAGTCGACTTGAGGGCGGTAACATCTGAACATGAGGATTATTTGGCTCAGGCTGTCTTGACCTTCACCACTTCTCCCCATTTAGAAGAACAGCTGGCGAAGTTGGAGGGAGAGCATTTGAGTCTGATCCTTTTCGAGGATGAAGCTGCTTGCCAAGAAGAGACGGGCCATCGAGCTACCGCGAAGTCTGAAGCCGAAATCGTGGCTCTAAGGGATAATATCAATCGCCTATGTATCCCTTAGATTATTTGTTTGTACCCCTTTCTTTCCAACCATCACGGCTCTTGTACCCTTTTTTGTCTCTTGATAGACGTTCAAGTAAAGAATAAAGAACCTTTTCAAAGTGAATGTGGTTTTGTGAAATATCAGAACTAGAGGTAATGTGGACGTAGCAAGGATATTTCTGGTGGGTATTCCGCTGGAGAATTTTGATGTGGACCTATTATCCGTTTTATATTCAAATTTTTTTTGAATATTGATAATAAGTTGAACGAAGCTGCTAATAGAGGAAATATTGACGTAGTAGCCGAGGATGTTCTATATCTGACTAGAGGTAATATAGACGTAGAATAATATATAACATTAGGTGGGAGTGGATAATTCAGAGGTAGTATAGACGTGATTATCCTTGATGAATGCTTTGATCAGAGGTTATATGGACATGGCAAAACATTTATTAACCATTCTACTGGGAAAATAATTATCGAAAAACAATTCAGAGGTAATAGGGCTGAGACTTGTTTTCGTCAAACCGAGTTTGGACAGAGTAAATAATGGGAATGATTCTACTGGACAAATATCTTAGAGGACCTATTATCCAAGGCGTATTCAAGACTCTTGAAATACGGATAATAGTTAGATAATTTTTGAATCACATAAACATCGTACTGTACATTTACATGACTGAACATATGTGAACATTATGTAAGAAAGGTTACATATAGTATTTCTTCAAGAACTTGCCGTTGATAGGTGTTTTCCATAAAAAATCAAAGACAGATATTACAGAACACTGAAATTGATTACATACTCGCTTGTACAAAGAAAAGCCTAGAAAGAAATCCTAGGAAACAATCTATGTACAATTGTTTAGTTTTGATTCTGGGGGGTGACGGTGGAGGCTAAGAAAAGTGCTATCAACTCTGCCTTAATCCATGGACTATCTGACATAGCCTTTAGATCTTGAAGAAATTGCCTTCTTGAAGGTTGCCAGCCTTTTACAGGGGTATAGCACCCTGCTATTTATAATAGAATGTATGTTGAGCCGTATAGATGGCCTGTTGCCATGTGGCTGATTGGCACGCGAAGACCCGCTCTTTGGCTGCCATCTGTCGATTTATTGGGATTTTGTTGCGGCAAATCTAGGTAGTTTAGGACTTGGTCAGATTGCCACGTATATCCTGTTGCAGGAATCACTTTTTTAGCCGCATAAATATCACAGCTTTCGACCATGTGGGGCTGTATGAGCCTCAAGCGGCTTAAGTCGTAAACTTCCTTAGTCCAGACATCGCTTAGGGATTTAAGCCGCATAGATTCTTTATTTTGGCCACATAAAACTCATGTGACTTGGATCAAAGTTACTCTTGGCTACATGAAGTTTGCAGACTTTGGGGCCGTATATGTCTGAGCCACATAAGGTTCATGCGGCTTAGATGACACTCCTTCAAGCCGCATGAAGGCGTACGAACCCTGTTTTTGGGCTACGTCTCATATCTTATCTTTTTGTCGAAGTGTCAGAACTGTCATTTTTGTCAGTTTTGTCAGGACTTGTCAGCTTTATCAGACGAACTGCTCCTCTTGGCCGCATATCTTTTTTATGCGGCTAGTTGTCGACGGACCGCATATGTCATTGAACCAGTCATGCTGCTTTCCTTTATACGGACCTGTTTGGCCCAAAGTACCTATGCAAAAATTTGTAATCTGTATAAACCCTATACTTTTCATGCTACTACAAGACCCCTTTCAAAGTTTTCAAATTACAAATTTGGAATACTTTGAATAAGAAGCATGGAAATATGTCAAGCCGTAGGGAGTCTTCAAGTTGCAGGAAATTTTTTTTCGAACTGTAGAGAGATCTTGAGCCGCAGAACCAATCATGGGTCGCAGAGACACTTCGAGCCGCAGAGAGCCTGCCAGCTGTCACAACTGCATTTAATTTTCTTGATTCAATTTGGGATTTGGGTCCTCTTTTCGAGATAAAGTCGACGGTTACTAGGGATAAAATCCCTAAACGTCGTCAATATCTTTAATGATCCCGAGAACCGAAGCGACACTCTTTTTAGAAACCCTATAAAAGGGGTTATTTTGAAGAGAAAACTTTTTTTTTTACCTTCTTCTCTTTCATCTTCGTCTTCCTGTCTTTAATGGCTCCAAAGCTTCCAAGTCGACTGCGGCCAAAGGAAAGGGGCTTGCTTCTCCGTCGAGAGCGGCGGACTCTCCTTCCATTCACTTCGACGTGCACCCTCCTATCAAAGGTAAGGACAGTGGAAAGACGATGGCTATGTCATATATTTTTATGCGCAAGCCCGTGCTATGTGCAATAAGCTTGGTCGATGCGTGCCCTATTTCAGTTGGACCGCATGTGTTCTGTATGATAGGGTCGTATGAGCTGAGTCGCATAAACGCTGCATAAATGACCCAAGATTGATATGTACGAATACTGCATAGTTGTGTCGCATAAGTTTCTCCTGGTTGAGCTGCATGGGTGTTTCATATCTCGAGCCGTAGGAGCACTTCGAGACCAAGCCACATAAGTACCTCATTACTGAGTCATGAACACTTTGTGTCTGAGCCGCATAAGTGCCTCATGAGAGCCTTATGACTAGGCCGTATGAGCACCTTTTTTGATTTGAGCAGCCAAGGTGTCCCCCGACTGCGCTGCATGAGCATATGACCTAACCGCATGCGTCTCATGTTCTTTAAGCCGCTATGCCGCATAGGTCTTGTTTTGGCTAGGTCGCATGGTTTGAAGGGATGAACTTCTAACTTTTACTTTTTCTCTGTCTTTTACAGTAAACTTGCCCCTAGAAATATCAGGGGAACTCTTGATAGGATATGCTTAATCTGCATTGGGTGTGAGATTTGACCAAATAGTCGAACATGTGTCGACTCATATTACCCGAAATCAGCCTGAAGACAGGTTAAGGGAGATCAGGAACCAATTATTTTTTTACTTACTCAGTATCATGAATTCTGGAAAGCTAGGGCATTCATCTGAAGCCTGCATTCTTGTTCGGAGATGCTATAGTTGTCACGCATCACTACAAGAAAAATGTTTTTTTCCAACATTTTATTAACATCGGCAAAACTGTGTAAAATGTTGGCATAGATGTTAACGACGTTTGTTCAACAGTTTCTACAAACGTCGTCGTTGCCCTAGTTGGCAATTTACGACGTTTGCGTTAAACGTTGTCATAGGGTTTAGACGACGTTTCTAGCAATGTTTATAAAAGTCATTAATTGTCGTATAATGGTTATCATATTTCCATCGTTTTCATACAAAAATGTGGCAAAACATACCTTATTTCCAATATTTTATGAAATGTTGGATTTTTTCCAACCTTCTCGAAAAACACGTAGGATTTTGATTTCCTAACCATTTCCAACAAACGTTAGGTTTTGTATTACCAACCTTTTTAAAAAATCGTTGAGTTTTGTTTTCCTAACTTTTTCCAAATACATTGGGAATGGTAATTTTTTGGATGCCACTTTTCCAACATTTTACCAAGCACGTCATAAATTTAACCACTTGGCCAACAACTACCCAAAACGTTGGAATATGTGCTCATTGTGACAATTTAACAAACACGTCGATAATTTAACTAATTTTCCAATGTCGATAATTTAACTAATGTAACAAACACGTCGATAATTTAACTAATTTTCTAATGTTTTTCCTAACATTGGAATTTGGTACAAAATTTGTCAAAAGTATCTCCATAAACACATGATATAGACGTGCACAAATACCATTTGATATAAAAATTTAAATATCGTCACGAATATGTAAATGCATCCACAACCAAACAATCGTCCAAAATATTAATATAAAATCATTGTTAATAAAATAATGTCTGTATCAAAAGTCTACATATCTCTATTCATCCTCCCAAATACTAGTTCATTCAAACTAAAATAATTAGACAATCTTCATGAACGCAGCACATAAGTGAATTAACCATGTAGATCAGAACCTATAAAAAAGAAAAGAGAACTATTAAAATTAGGACATACAAGCCAAAAATGAATGTTTTTTAAGACTTACAGTGCAAGTTGACCTTCTCATCCTACAAATTAGTTCTTTCTCACCCTCTTCACAGCCATAAGATCTTGAATTAATGGACACAAGAACAAAAATAATTAACCAAATACGAGAAAGCTGGGAAATGGGTATCTTTTGATCCAGAACATCTTTTTTTACAAGTTCAACTATTATTGAGTGATTTAAGATTGTTTTGTTATTAAAGTATCATGTTGTACATACAAGTACAAAATTTGCATACTAAACTTTATGAAATTATTCACACTATTACATTTATGAAACTGCATGTGTAGGTAAATACTATTTACGTCTAACAAACTTTAGAGGCAAGTGCAAAGCCTGCAGACACTATTACATTTATAAAACTGCATGTGTAGGTTAAGTTTATGTTGTACTCATTTGAATGACCAATTAGATTTCAAGCCAGATTACAAGAGAATGCAGTACCTGCAGAACAAATCATATCCTCACACAAACTGTAATAGTGATTATAAAGAATATGGAAGAAAATGAAGGCCAATAGAGTAGTATTATAAGGAATGCACAAAGTAGCAGTAGTGAAGAAAAATGCCTAGCAAATATAATTAATTATAAGAAGAACAGAGTATAGAGTATGTACCTAAGTGGAAATAATTAATGCTAAACCTGCAACTGATACATGGATATAATTAATTTCTATACTGAACACAGCTCCATGACACTGGAAAACACAACGCACACCTACACTCTGTATTCTGCACAACATAACACCAAGAATGAAAGTTACCGTATTGTATAGATAAGAAACAATTACATGCAATTAAAAATATAAAAAACTAATGTACTACAAACCTACAACATCTATGAATTCCTCATGTCTAACATGCATATTTCCTAAAATTTAATTAATTATAATTACATGACACTGTAAAATCCAAGAGTATTAATTACCAAGCACACATATATAGTTGATTTGTACTAGTAAAATTACAAATGCAAGTTATTGTACATAGAAGCATCAAAAAATACGGAGCAGTTGGAACAATCTTGCAAGTTACAATATGTTAAACTCCTCCTTTACTCGTCTCAGTTGACTCCTCTACTTGTCTGAGATTCCTGAACGTCTCAGCCCATGTTCAGGGATTGATGTGGCATTCAGGAACGTGATTATGCTAATCATACAAAGTGTTGAGAACTTGAAAGATTAGGACTTAAAAAGTACTTATTGTATAATCCTCTCATATTTGTAAATGTTAAGTCATAGGACCAAATTCTATACATGTTAGTTTCAACATACAATCGAAAAATTTATATGGAGGATGTATCAAATGAGAAATCATTATCTGGGTATTTCTTTAGTGAACGATGACATAGAAATAACAATGATTTGGCTTGACTAGAATAGTATGAAGGACTATGTTGTATTCAAATTATAAACCCTTCGCGACTACCAGCATCATAATTATTCATTTTGAATAGCAAGTTTTTTTTTCTTAAGTAAAGCACAAAGAACCCGCAACAACAAACACAAGGAGGCATTTTATCAAACCCTTTTCGAAGCATTTTTCTCTCACAAATATAGACATTATTTCAGACAAGGTCTAATTGGAAAGGATTTTTCTAGAAGAAGAAGCTCATTAGGATGCACTATCAAAATCTTCTACCAGGAATGTAAATTATATAGAATATGTTTTATCTCTAATTGCTTCTTCTTTTTTCTCTTCTTTTTTTTGGTTTTAAATTGTTGTAAAGTTTATAGTTTACATCTACGAAAATTCTCGTATTGAAAATAAAGTGACAAAATACTGATGAAATATTTTTTCAATTGATCAATAATTTATTTTTGAACTTTGTAAGGTTTCTAGAACTAGTTTGATTGAGGATTTGGTAAAACTAATAAATGAGTGCTTTAATAAAGATAATGCCAGCTTATTGGACAGCTTGAATCATAATAAGGTTGATGCAGAAAAGCTTAGCAGCACAATTAGAAACTATATTTTACCAGACTACCATCATCATAATATACAACCATCCATAGATGTCTGTAATGATTAGCAGTCCCAAAGGATGATCTTGTTCAAAAAAATAACATAATGCAATTAACATGTAATTACCAATTTGTGATGATAAAAACAGCAAGATAAGAAGCTAGAAGTGCCTTGTTCAGGTATCACTGTCTGAACAAATCAAATATGCCAAATGGTGAATGCCTCAATAAATCAATATCCCAAATGGTGCACCTAAATGAAAATATGTGTGCATGAGGTGGTGTAGATTTATTCTCATGGTGGTTGTTGCTTCTTAAATCTCTAATATAGTAAAAACACTAAAGACTTCTATCGCAACCTTGTCCAGGTATCGCTGTATCAGCCTCTTCCCAGAGCTCAGGAAATGCTTCATTAATGTTATGGATGCTTTCCTGTGCATGATCTGTGCCTTTCACTCTACTGTGAGTATCAAAGAAAATTAATGCGAAAATTGCGATGTCATTATTGGAACACAAAACCTAATAGATGGAAACAATTTTCAGTTGGTTGACACAATAGAGTGATCTTGCTTGCCTTTTAAGTGTGATTAATGATGTAGATCTTCACACGTCCATGAAATGAACAAGTAGGTTCATGTAGCTCTTACCAACCAACAAGATAGCAACATATAGGCACATGGGTCAACCGAGTGCTTGTCGGCCAGTTAAATATGAAGACTACAAACTTTAAGCTATTGTTAGTTGGACAAGGATTTACAGAATCTTGCATTGAGACACACACACACACACACACACACACACATATATATACATATATATATATATATATATATATATATATATATATATATATTGTAAATATTTCTTTTTATTGGATGGAAAGGAGTGTGTTTCTATTGGCATTTGGCGACCGCTCCAAATTATGAAAATCGACTGATAGTACTAGTGATAATTTTACTATTAGTACTTGACTGTTAACTTTGAAGTTTATGTTGGCATTTAACTAACATGTATGTGACACTAAGAAATATAGGTATATGTAATGTTTCAGTGAGAATTACCAGCACATTGTGTAGACCAATTCCCTTGCTAGACTGGATGTTGTGAATGTTGTCATTGAATAAAATCTGGAGAAGAACTCGACACACGACACCTAATTAGTCATAGGGACCATACTACATTTCTTCGCATTTAAGTAATAGAGAGAGATGAATACCCATTGTTCTCTCTGGGTTATTTCCTCTTATTTTCAATGCTTCGACCAAAGCGTCTTCAGACTGTTTGCAGATAATTTGGGCTTTAGGTACCCTATCGACAATGTCACTCAGACAAGTACCCGAGGATGTCGAAGATTTTGGTCTCAATAACAACCCCCTCATCACTGCCAGATGAATTCGATGATGTCGAAGATTTCAGTTCATATTTGGTCAATATAATTAACCATGACAAGATAAGCATCTCTGCAAATATACACCTGAAAAAAAAAGAAAAAAAATCGTATGTCACAAGACTATTAAAGATGAAAATCATATATGTATCATTTATCTATTAAAGGACAGTATGTACTGGGCTCTATTCTTGCTGTGATGTCAAATCTTATAGATCCACCATAATTAACTTACCTGTCTTATCGTGAGAAGTTCTTGGATTCTCCAAAGGTACTAGTACTTCCTTGTTAAAGATAAAAGTAGTGGATAAGTATTAGATATAGAAAGAATGAAGATAGTTAATTATATATTATTTAGTCATATGAACAGGTCCATGCCAACAAAAATGTAACGATAAGAAAAAATGTAAAGTAGAGAATACACATTATAGAAGAAAATTTAAAGAAATAATTCAATAATGCATACCAAAAGATTGAGTATTGTGAATGTCCTAAATTAATTCCTGATTAAATTATCAAGGAGGATCACATTGTTACACCGCTTTTTCAGGCATGGTATGGTTAGGGAATAGAAGAACAATGCTAAATAACCCATAGAACAATACTATAACAGAAGCCTATCATAGACAGTAAGGTATATCCTCTTTGTCACCGTCCAACTTTGCAAACCTAGCATAATAATGCAAAATTGACGATATAGCTACAGACAACCATAGTTGCATTAGATCAGAATGGTAACATAGATGAACGATAAGTATGACACAGTCGAATATAGAAATGAGAAATAGGCACCCTAAACAAATGATATCTAATAACTCAGTAATATGGAATCTGAGTCTTGTTAAATAATCATCACTTCCATTACCAAGAGAAAAAGAGCAGTAGAAGAAATTTGTAACCCCTACCATCGTTTGATTTGTCTTTATTCCTACAATTTCAAACGTCTAGAGCATTGCTTCAAGATTGATCAACCAAAAATTTGTTTTTCTTCCTTTCTTTTGTGTGTGTTGGCATATCTCAATCGGCACACCCAACTACAAGTCAATCTGCAACGACAAGAACCTAACGTGGAAGAGAGCTAAAAAATAATGCAAATTGAGACGTTTATAGGTCCATAGTGACATGGTTCCATCTTAAATTTCTATCAATGGTGTCACTGAGACATCTCCACCTCAATCTCAATGCCCCTATTGAGGGCCATAGTAGGCCCTCTTCCTTGAAGCAGAGGAATAGACACTCGACATAGCACCAAAATCCATGGTGCACAAACATGAATACAAAATGAAAATATGTTTACTATCAGTCCAATCTAGAAAACGACATCCTAGGATTTCCCAAATATGAATTTTCCCATCTATAGACCATTGATGAATTGATTCTCGTCTACAGGGTTAAATTGGACACAAATGACTGAATAATGCATCAAAAAAAAAGAAAAAAAACCTTAAGAATTGTAAACACTTTTAGAGTTACCAAACACCAATGAAAAGGAAAGAGAAAAACAAGAAAGCTAAGAAATGAATGAATTGTTACAAAAAAAAAGACTCTGATACAGCTTTCACATCCCACTTGTGAAAGCTGGATGCTATTGTCCATAGATGATGATAAAAGGTACTACATGAATATTTTTTCTTAATTAAAGATTTTCTTCGGCATGTTCTAGCAATATTTAAAAACAAACTTGATATTCAATATATAATGGATCATAGACACTCTGACAACAGATCAAAGCTACTCCATCCCCTACTCTGAAAGAATAGATCATAAACACTCTACATACTATCCTAGTAGTAAGACACCTTCAAAGGCTGACATCTAATAATAATACTCTCCATCCCCATCAATTTATACAGATATAAGCCAAAAATCCTGTAGTGCCCAAACTCGATTCGTGTCCATACAAGAGTCGATACCGTATCAGTATTTGTGATACATAGATGACAATTGAGATTGATTTTTTTTAAAATGTCTAAATTGAATATCTACATTGAATAATAGGTTAGGGTTAAGAATAAAGCATACCCGCTTGGCCTTGTAGCGATCGACAAGTGCTGCAGGTACTTCCAGCACCAAAAGCGTTGGAGGAACCACATCAAATTAAGGCCCGTGGTATTTCATCAAATTAAATAAGCATTTCGTCGAAATGTCATGGACATGGTGATATGCAAGTGTAGGTCCCATTGGGAATGGCGATGCTGAGATCGGTAGGGCCGAGGGGTTTTGCTTGAGCCGGGACTTTGGTCTGACATTGTCTACCATGTGTATTTTTTTCAACAGGAGAAGATGGTACTAGTAGTAATGGTAGAAGTCGTAGCCGGCAGAGAGAAAAGAACCTCTCGACAGAGTGGCGACACTATCGGAGAGCCTCTTGATCTTAAGCAGAGGATTATGATGACTCTTCTCTTGCTGGTAAAGGAGCTTCTGGATTTGGGGATTGGGCACGTCGACGGTAGAGCTGATGCCATTGATGATGGCTCCCCTCCTCAACCAATAAAAAATAGCGATGGAGACGGTGGTGGTGGCGGTGGGATTTTTGCTCAGGGAGGAGGAGTGATATATGAGAATGGTGAGAAATGTTTTTTCTCATACTTTGCTCCCTTTCTCAACCAGTGAAAAATAGCGTGGGAACCGTGAAAAAATAGTGTAGGAATTGGATTTTTTTTCTTGCAACACTTTTCTTTGTAACATATTTTACTGTGATAAAAACTATAAAAATTATAACAAGTTAAAATTAGAATTTTAGTAACAAATTTTTAATTATTATAACGATTATTACCATTACATGATTGTCACAGTAGTAAACGTTACTAATTGTATAAAAAATGCGTTACAAATTGAGTGTTTTGGTGTAGTGATATATATATACACCAATATATATTTCCATGTATAAAGTAGACTTTCTAATTTAGTTAATGGTTCACCTTAATTTCCATAAACAAAATCTGCCTAATTTATGCAGGATTAGAAAAAAATTTCCTTCACACGTCAAATAAGTGTAAATGCCCAAAAAAATGTCAAAGAAACATCGAAAAGGGTTTCCAAATATGCGACATTCTTCACAAAACGTTGGTATATTGCTCGACGTTTAAAGAAAAATGCTGGTAATTATCAACGTTTGTTTTAAAAATGTTAGTATATTTCTCAACGTTTAAAGACAAATGTAGTTCTTTGTCAACCTTTGTTTAAAAACGTTGGTATATTGCTCGACATTTAAAGAAAAACGTAGGTAATTATCAATTTTATTTTAAAAATATTGGTATATTTCTCGACGTTTAAAGATAAACGCAGGTAATTATCAACCTTAGTTTAAAATGTTAGTATATTGCTCGACGTTTAAGGGCAAACGTAGGTAATAATCAACGTTTGTTTGCAAACATTGGTATATTGTGCGACGTTTAAAGTCAAATGCCGGTCATGACCAACGTTTTTTTAAATACGTCGTTATATGCTAACTTAGCCGACGTTTATAAAAATGTCGGAGGAATAAACGTCGGGAAAGACCTATTTTCTTGTAGTGAATCCTCGTGTCCTGGAGGTTTCTGAGAACTGGGATTTTCTTTCCAGTGAGCTACCGATTCAGCTTCCTCAGATGGAACGCCACTTCTCTCTGTCATGTTTCAACATGGTGCCTATTGAAAGACGAATGGCGAACCCTATTAATCAGGACCGGCAAGCCATCTTGGTAGGCAATATCCATTATAATAGACGAGTGCGGTCAGTGGTCGCGACCAGGGAGTCGGTCAGTTGTTCTGTCGTCGGGCTAGCCCCTAGTAGTTTTATAAACGACTTGAGGCCTAATAATCGACTCTCTGAGGCCGACACCTTCCTGAACCAGATTGCCCGTAAAGGATTGTATCCCACAGGTAGACTATCACTACAGAATTGGATGTGTCGTTCTCCTCCATGGGTCAACTTGACGCTCTAGATCCTGTCGACTTATGGGGATATTTTACAGCAGCTCGGCCTCTACTATGCAATAAAGGGCTCTTGTTATGGCCTCCCTATGAATGCAAAGTTGTTCATAGCGCTCCTCGAGATGTACAATCGTCATACGGGGACCTTTTATACACCTGCTGGGGAGATGGGGCTCGTCCTTCACGAGATGCATGACGTCTCCAAGTTGCCCTGGGGGCATGATGTTTATGAAGATTATACTTCCACGAATGAGGAGTTTGAGGAACTAGAGCGGCGGTTTCCCGGGTTCCTTACCATTTACCGGGAGGTGTTATGTCATCATAGCACTTGTCAACAAATGTCAAAGAAGAAGGACGAAAGTTCCGAGGGGACCCTTCCTCACACCAAGGCCTGGGTCAGTTACTTGTTCGACCTTAGCACCTCAGGCCGAGTTGTCCCTCGGAGACCCCAGACTTATGCGAGAGTGGACGCTCATGTGCAAAGCGCCCAGAGAACCAAAGCTTCTGGTGACAAATTCGGAAGCCAGTCCGACACATTCAGCTACTTATATCAAGATACCCAACCCATATCCAATAAAGCCATTTTTGCTGGATTTCTGATGATATGGCTGAGGATTAGTGTGGTCTCGGGGGTGCTGGTTCGATTGAGAGAATCAGCCGCAACTGGATCCTTCCTGCTGTCAAGTTAGCTTTTGGAGGCAGGCCAGCTCTTCTCCCAACTATGGTGTGCAGCATCCATCGGGGTCTTCGTATCTTTACGGCTAGAACCATAACTCGTGACGTTACGAAGGATTTTTACCGAATTGAGCTACCCTATCATTATCTGATGGCGTGACTGTTAATGTACTGCCCTTCTCTGATGCGACCTGGCCCAGAGGGTAACGCAACGATTCATGATGC
Source organism: Iris pallida (assembly GCA_029216955.1). Taxonomy (NCBI): domain Eukaryota; kingdom Viridiplantae; phylum Streptophyta; class Magnoliopsida; order Asparagales; family Iridaceae; genus Iris; species Iris pallida. Next base: position 17,764,231 of record JANAVB010023800.1, on the reverse strand, counting down.
ATTCATTTATCAATATCATGATATACCTTGGACATGTCTGACCATATTCGAATGTCGTGTTATGCTCGCACGGGTGGATAGCTACTCCTTCTTTATGTCAGTCCCGTCTTTTACTGATGAGGAAATGAGGCATCTTTATCTTGACGGCAGTATCGAGCCCAGATTTCATCCGAGAAGATGTTCCGCTGGTTACAGAATATCCGTTCTATGCATCTGGTGTACAATAACCGTAACGTTGCCTTCTTGGAACCTTACTTGCCCAGCTGGTACTCTAGACAACTTGGGTATTGCCAATTATTTTTAGACAACTCGAGTCCCTGCTTGAGTTATGAAGGCAGCATCCTAGATGGTATTCGGGCCTGGCATTCTTACAGTGTTGTCTGTACCCATACCATCTTCTCTCTTCCTGATACCAGGGGTTTAGTGCGCATCTCGTATATGGCATCCCTCTACCACCTCTCCGTGAATAGGCCTTCCCACAATTTCGATACGAGTACAAGTTTTATAACCGGAACAAGGCTGGCAGAAAAGCGCGAGGAGTCCAAAAAGAGGAACATGGCTGGAAAGACGAAGGCCGTTGAAATCTCTGATTCCGATACTGATACAGAAGAGAAGGATGAGTACAATGATCTGTTGCCTCCTGCAAGTACTTGGTGACGCGCTTGCCTTCCCCTGTGCCGAGTCCTTCGCCTAAGCGAAGTAAGTTCGGACCTTCTGTTTCTAATTGGCCTCGTTCTCAAAAATGGGTCGCATTTAAGAATCGAGGTTCTGACCTTGCGGGAGAGGGAAGTGATGTCGAAACCCTCCCGGAGGTAAATTTCATTCCGACCGACTACCATGTTACTTCTGGTATTTTATCTTATTGTTTCTCTCTATTTCTTTCATGCAGGATTTTGAAGACATAAACCCTATGGAGTCTGGTGCTGCTTTCGAGACTTCTCCAGTTATGGGCACCCTGGTCGAAGAAGGCGCCAGATTTATAGAATCAAATATCGAGGCTGCAGGGTCACGATTGGTGGCAACCGACCTAGCTTCACCTTATTTTGGATTGACCGGGGTTAGAGTGACAGATGTAGGTGATTCTGATATTGCTGTAGAGGAGGATATGGGGGCAGTGGGAGGAATCATAACTGTCCAGAGTGAGTCGCGGTCTCCATCGCCCTCCCCTGGTAGGCTATGTCATATCCTTACCAACGAGGAGGTTCATTTGCTCTTTCTTCATATCCTTCGAGTCAAGCTGATTGTTGGTTGTTCTGGACCTACAGGCCCTGCCTCTCCACTAACGATAGTGGATATAACCGTGGAGGAGGGGATAGCGGACGACGTCGGGGCAGACCTCCTACCGAATAGAAGAAATTGACATCTCCTCCTTTAAATTGAAAAGAAACCTGCTGAGCTGAGTTCAGAGTGCCTTAGACCACCAATGGCAGAGGCGGTGGTTCCTAAACCAGCATCGGTGGGTGCAGGGTTGGTTGAAGCTGCCTCTTCTCCGGAGATTGAACTCGCCGCTCTGCCTAGTCTTCAGCTCCTTCGGGTTGCGGAAGAGGAGATCACTGCTGTGTGGGAGTCTCATTGCTCGGAATTTGTTTCCCTTTTGACAGGATCATCAAGCTCAAGTGTGCCTCCTTCCCAGACGCCTTCAACTTCCTTAGGTGTTATCCCTTCGACGTTGTCCTCTCTGGAGAATTTGGACAAATCGTCAAGGGATATGGTCGAGAGCTTTTATCGTCACTTGAAACGGGGGGTCGAGGCTGCTTTAAGAAGAGGGACTCCATTTGTCGTGGCCCACCACTGTGCCCAAGGCCAGATTTCCCTGCTGAAGATGCTTTCGGGTAGAGAAGGGGTGGCCATCCTTCTGGAGCACAAGTTGACAGAGGCTAATCGGTGTCTAATCCAGTTGCAGAAACTGCGGCAAGCCGATGTATCTGTCATGGTGGAACAGGAGCGTGCTTTTCTCGTATCAGCCATGGAAAAGGTAAAGGTTGTTCAAGAGACGACCAAGCCCACCTTGGAGAAGGACCTCTAGAAGTTGTCCCTTATGTATGACAAGCTGAAACGGGAGAGAGAGATTTGCTTGACTCGTGAGGAGACCATCACTCGTGCTATGGCCAAAACTAACGAGCAGCTCCTCCAGCTCCAGGCTAGGCTAACATCTCTGGGGACTGAGCTCCAGGCCACTCGTTAGGAGAGTGAGAAGATCTGGAAGGAGACTGATAAAGTTACACGAGCCTCTACTGCTTTAGAGGGAGCACTAAAGAAATTAGCAGAAAATAGGTAGGCTCATGCGCATCTGGAGGACGTCGAAAGGTTATCCCAGGGAGCTGAACGTCGAGTCAAACTGAGAATTGAGAGCTCAACTACGCAGCTGGAGGGCATTCTTATCAAGTTGTGTATTGCTGATGAGTAGTGGATTTTGCTTCTCCTCCCCTCTCTTTCTCCCTTTTTTTTCCTATTTTTTATTTTTTTTATTTTTAGTGATGGAGCAGAATATATTCACTCTACTTTGAGGAGCTTGTAATAGCATTTTGATAAGGAATATCCCATGGGGGGATTTTTTGTGAACCTATTGCCCATTTGTGCATCTGGAAATGTGAGCAAATAGATTTAAATGATATTTTGTGGACCTACTACTCTTTGGTGCACTGATGGTGCAAGTAATAGATTAGGATAATTTTTGTGGACTTATTACCATTTTTGTGTACTGGCGATGCGAGTACTGATAACAATTGGAGAGAAGACTGACATATTTACTCAGAGGTAATGAAGACGTGGTAAATATGGGTCTGAAGTAGAGTCTCCCTATTCAGAGGTAATGAGGACGTGGTAGGAGTAGGCCAATTGGTGATACACAGAAAAATACAGAGGTGTTATCAACATGGTAGTTCTATGTATTGGGTGATTTGTTAGTGGTGGATGGGAAAACAACTCAAAGGTAATATGGACGTGGTTGCTTTTCTCGTCGGGAGAATTTTGTGGACCTATTACCCTTCTTGTGCACTGATGGTGCGAGCAATATATTAGGACAAGTTTTATGGACCTATTACCCTTCTGTGCACTGGTGGTGCGGGTAATAGATTTTGAAATAGAACCCAATAGGGGTGATATGGGCATGAAAGTTCAGAGGTATTAATATACATGACTTGTCACTCATAGAGATGCAATACGAGTCCCCTCGGGGGGGAAGAACAGAGTGTAAATTCAGGTGTACCTGATGTACATAACTCGACACTCTAGGTAGCATATGTTTTCCCTTCTTTTTTTTAATCGGCAGCCCCTTATTGATTTGATAAGGAACTCTGTCCATGGGGATTACATCATCAGGAGAGGGACTATCCGTCTGCGCCACCGGGTATTCGGCAATTTCTACGTCCTCTTCGGCTACCCCCTACTGTCATGGCCCGATCCAAAATAATTGGGTCGAACCGGATTATGTCCGACCTGCACCGTTGTTGAGACGGCCGGGAGCTCGTTGCTCGGGTCGGCCGGGAGCTCGACGGGGAGGGTTTGCTCTGGAGGGGAGTGAAAGAAGGGAGTGGGAAAAAACTTCCTTGAGAGAAAATGGGGAATGGGGAAAGAGTGAGAGAGAGGGAAAAAATATAAGGAAAGCTGTGAAGGAGAAGTTGAGAGGAGTGGGTTTAAAACGTGGAGGGGTTTTCCTATGTGTGGAGGAGAGCAGTTCGTGCTGGGAAAGTGGGAAGGAGGCCTGGTCATGGGGGACCAGGCCATAGGCTTAAAAGTTTTTTTTTAAAAAGAGAATAATTAATATAAATTAAACCTAAAAACAGAAATTTAGAGGAAGAGATTGGGTTAGGAAATCGGGATCCGGGTGCGGGTCGAACTGGTCCTGGCTCGGGTCAGGTCGGCAATCAAAAACCAGATTATTATTTTTTAGAAAATAGTTTCGAACTACTAATAATAATAATACTAAACATGATATTATTCTAGTTTAACAAATATTTATATCCATTGAGACAAAGAAAAATTTAATAATTAACAGAAATAATATTAATCTAATTAATGCAGGATACGGGTTTCACAACCTTCCCTCCTTAGAAAATTTCGTCCTCGAAATTAAAGGCAGGGTTAGGGGGTACCTTAAGTCTCAAACAAGTACGGGTACTGCTCCCGCATCTGATCTTCTCGCTCCCAGGTCGATTCGCCTGGTGAGTTGTGCCGCCACATGACTTTGACTATCGGCGTCACAGAGTTCCTGGTTCTCTTCTCACCTCTGTCCAATATCGCCACTGGCTTCTCCGGCACTGTAAAGCTGGGTCCAATCTCGAGCTCCGAATGGTCCAAGATGTGGCTCGGGTCCGGGATGTAGCGTCTCAACTGCGAAACATGGAAGACGTTGTGGACGCCTTCGAGACTTGGGGGTAGAGCCACCCGATGAGCTACTTCTCCAATCTTGCTGAGTACTTCAAAAGAACCAATATACCTGGGGCTTAACTTTTCTGCTATGTCGAAACGAATGGTTCCTCTGGTAGGAGAGATCTTCACAAACACACTGTCGCCTTCTTCAAACTCCAAAGGCCGTCGGCTGCTATCGGCCCAATGCTTCTGTCTGTCCTGGGCAATCCTGAGCTTGTCTTTGATCATTCTTACCTTCTCTGCTGCTTCGGTCACCATCTCAGGTCCAAGCAACACTCGTTCTTCGACGTCGTCCCAAGCAAGTGGAGTGCGGCAACGACATCCATAGAGTGCCTCGAACGGTGTCATACCGATGCTAGCTTGGTAGCTGTTGTTGTAAGAGAACTCTACCTAGTGCAAATGGTCTTCCCAAGACCCTCCAAATTCCAAGACGCAGGATCTCAGCATGTCTTCTAGCGTCTGGATTGTTCTCTCTGATTGTCCGTCAGTCTGGGGATGGTAGGCGGTGCTGAACTTCAGTTGTGTTCCCAAACTGTCATGCAAACTCTTCCAAAAGTGAGAGGTAAATCTAATATCTCTGTCAGATACGATACTTACCGGAACTCCACAAATCCGGTAGATGTGTCGTATGTACAGTGCTGCCAACTTCTCGGTGTATAGACCAACCTTGAAGGGGATAAAGTGAGATGACTTCGTCAGTCGGTCCACGATAACCCAAATGGCATCCTTCCCTCCTTGGGATCGAGGCAGTTCCGATACAAAATCCATTGTTATGTGCTCCTATTTTCACTCCGGAATGTCAAGCGGCTGTAATAGTCCTGCTGGTCTCTGTCTGCTAGCTTTTACTTGCTGACAAATTAAATATCTAGCCACATACCTGGATACATCTTTCTTCATTCCGTACAACCACAATATTGTACGCATATTCCGATACATTTTGTTGGCTCCAGGATGTATGGAATACTGCGACTGGTGCGCTTCTTGCATCATCTCGTTCCTCAGTTCACCAGTTGGTACGCAAAGCCTCGTACCATTCTTCAGTGCTCCATTGCTAGCGATTGAGAATCCTTCAAGCGTCCCTGCTAGCACTTGATCTCTGAGTTTGCAAAGCGTCTCGTCTTGGAATTGTGCCTCCTTGACTCTGTTCATAAGACTTGAACGCACTTGAAACTGCATCAATGATGATTCAGCTCCTGGTATGATGGCTTCTCTTCCTAGTTTCTTCATTTCCTCTTCAGGCAGTACAATTTCCAATCCAAGCTTTTCCATGTCCTCCAACAATTAATGCTCATTGGTCAAGAACATTGCCATCGGGTATCAACTAAGTGCATCTGCAACAACATTAGCCTTACCCAGATGATACTGCAGGTTGATGTCGAAATCTTTCATCAGCTCCAGCCATCGCATCTGTCTCATGTTCAGCTCCTTCTGAGTGAAAACATATTTCATACTTTTGTGGTCTGTAAATATTTCCACTCTCTCTTCCCGTAAAGGTAGTGCTTCCAAAGCTTAATGCAAATATCACCGCTGCAAGCTCCAAATCATGTGTGGGATAGTTCTTCTCATGAGTCCGTAATTTCCTAGATGCGTAAGCAATTACTTTCTCGTATTGTTGAAGAACGCAGCCCAATCCCTTACCGGAAGCATCACTACAAATTGAGAAACCGCCGGTACCTGCGGGTAGCGTAAGTATCGGTACCGTTGTAAGCCTCTTCTTCAGTTCCTCAAAAGCTGACTGGCAAGCTTCAGACTAAATGAATTCCTCGTTCTTCCTGGTAAGCTTCATCATTGGTTCAGCAATCTTGGAGAAATCCTTCACGAACTTTCGGTAGTAGCCAGCTAAACCAAAAAAGCTTCTGATCTCTGCAACCGAGCTTGGTGCAGTCCATTTCTCAATAGCAGCTATCTTCTTTGGATCCACCGAAATTCCTTTTTCTGTGACAACATGGCCCAAAAATTCCACTTTGTCTAAAAAGAATTCACATTTGGATAGCTTACCATAGAGCTTCTCCTTTCTCAAGGTACTCAGCACTTTCCTCAGGTGCTCTTCATGCTATTCTTCAGTCTTTGAGTAGATCAGTATATCATCGATGAAGACAACAACAAACTGATCCAGGTATTCGTGGAAAACCTTGTTCATGAGGTTCATGAATACCGTAGGAGCATTTGTCAGTCCAAACGGCATGACCAAGAATTCAAATTTCCCATACTTGGTGTTGAACGCCGTCTTGGGAATATCCTCCTTCCTGACCTTGATTTGATGTTGGCCTGATCTGAGATCTATCTTTGAAAATACCTTGGCTCCACTCAGTTGATCAAACAGGTCATCGATCCGGGGCAGAGGGTACTTGTTCTTGATGGTGATGTTGTTCAGTGCCCGGTAGTTAATGCACATCTGCACGGTTCCATCCTTCTTGGGCACGAACAAAACTGGTGCTCTCCAGGGTGAAGCCCCTTCTCTGATAAATTCTTGTGCTTTCAGCTCGTCAATCTGGTCCTTCATCTCATTTGCCTCCTTGGGGTTAACTCTGTAGCATCCCCGAGAAATAGGGAAAGAGCCTGGTACTAGATCGATGGTGAATTCCATATCTCGATCCGACGGCAATCCTGGAAGACTATCTGGAAAGACATCCATGAATTCCGCTATGATTGGGTGAGGAGGACCGGGTTCTTTGGTGATGGAGGAGTATGTAACACTCTTCATATCTTTCGGAGCTCGAGAGATTTCAAACTCCGGTTCTGCTGGTGGGCTGAAGATTACACAACCTCTATGACAATCTATCAGCGCATGCTGCTCACTTAACCAGTCCATCCCTAGGACTACATCATAGTTGGACAGGGGCATCACTAGTAAGGGTGTTAAAAATTGATGGCCTGAGATAGTTATGGGATAGTTACAAGCCTCAGTGATGGGTATGGGACCACCACCAGTCATAAATCTACTAATCACCTTGCTAAGTCTCGTATCTAGGTGGTGTGCAGAAATAAACTATGATGATATAAAACAATGTGATGCACCCGAATCAAATAATGCTAGAGTAGGATGTGAAAATACGTAAATAGAACCTGTGATGACATCAGCGGTGGGTTCCTTCTCTGGTTCCTGCTCATCAGCTGCTAGGGCATAGGCTCGTCCGGTCTTCTGCTGATGTTGTCCGAACCATTGTTGCTGAGTGGGTAGGGAAGCTCTTTGATGAGTTGCTCCGGTTCGGTGGACTGACGAGGGGCAGTCCTTCACTAGGTGGGTGGCAGACCCACAGACTAGGCAGTGTCCTAGCCTCTTCCTGCATATGTTCGACTGGTGTCCTGGCCTCTTGCAATAATCACAGACAGGGATCTGTATCTGAGGCACTTTGTCGTTGGTCCTTGCCTGATGGTGCTGCTGCTGGTGGTGCCAAGGCCTGTTGTTGTTGTTATTGGGCCTCTTTGGTTACCCTGGAAGTTGCTAGTTCCAGGATACTCCCTCTTGGATCGAGAAGGCTGGCTCTTCTCCACGTCTGGAGCTCGTATTAGGATCCTCTTATATGTCTTGACGCCACCTGCGATCAGAGGGGTGCGAATCTCTTCTCTTAATCCATACCTGAATCGTTCAGCACGATCCTTGGGGTCAGCAACCAAGTTCTGGGCAAAGCGGCTAAGTCGGCCGAACTCTGTCGCATATTCTCCGACCGTCATGTTCCCCTGCTTCAGGTCATGGAATTGTCTTTTCATCTCCCGTATCTCTGATGTTGGAAAGAATTTTCTGCGAAACAGCCTCTTGAAGGTGTCCAAGTCGAGCTGCTTGTCCTGGAGTCGTGGTTCATTCCGATACCAGGTGCTCGCTACATCTTGCAGCTGGAGTCCTACTGCTTCAGTCTTGAGGTCCTCTTGAAGTCGAGCGACGCTCAAGAGACGCTCCATGTTGTCTAGCCATTCATCGGCGTAGATGATACCCTCGGTTCCTTTGAAAGGTCGAGGGCCTTACTTCTTAAAGCTCTCTATATCTCCGACCTTCATGTAATAATACGCCTCTAATCAAAAGAATGGCCTTAATGATATAAATCTTAACTCCTGAATTATGCTTACCTTTGTAGGTCATGGCTCAGATGAAGTGGTTCCTCCTCTCTCGAGGGCAGCCATAGCCACATTGTGGGCAGTCTCTATGCCTTCTCTCATGATTGCGGTCTGCTCGCGATGGGATTCAGCTTGGGCTGTAGTCTGTTCTCGGTGAGCTTCTGCTTGGGCTCTCTGGGCTTCGAGCACTCCATGTAGCATGCCCACTAGATCAGTGGGATCCACGGGCACCGGTGGGGCAGCTGGTGCGGCCACTACCGCAGGGGTCTGCGGTTCAGCCTGGGGAAGTGGAAGATCCGCCGTTTGTGCTGTAGTAGCGTAAACGGGACGGGGTGCTGGTGCAGCATGGGGACGGTCAATCAGCTGCAACGGAGGTGGATCCCGGCGTGCTTGAGAAGGGGTGTGATCAGTAGATGACACCTCATCATCAGCAGGACCGGATCGGGTAGTCTTTCCTTTGGCCATAATCTGGAAGGTTTAGGGTACATACATAAGCAAGGTATCCTACCAGTCTATAATCAAACAAAAATATTTATTATATATAATTCGGACCTATGTTGTGATAAATCAATGTTCTAGTGTTCTAATTGTTTCTAGGTATGTTTTCCTAAGTTGTTGTTTGGACCTGCATGGGCTACCTCTAAAAACATGTCACGACCCGATCCCAAATAATTGGGTCGAACCAGATCACGTCCAGCCTGCACCGTTGTTGAGACGGCGGCAGTAAGCTGTACCATTAGCAGGTAACCACAACAACAACATCTATATTTGTCATAACTCAATATTCGGGAATTAAAAACTTTATTAAACATTTGAAATAAATACAACTGGAATTTAAAAGTACTGAAATAAATACTGAATTCAAATAAACAGAATTTTTCAAATAGACAACAAAACTGGAAAAAAGGAAATCTAGCTAAACTGTCGGCTCATCGGCCTCAGTCCCTGCGTCCTCCAAAGGGGACTCTGGCAACACCACTGGGTACAGAACCGGGTCGTAATAACTGCTGATTAACAGCTCAGCGTCCTCAATATCCCATAAAAATGTATCTCCAGTCAGGAGGAAGCAAAGTACAATTCATGTTAATTTGAACAGTTAAAATAATAATAAAATCATACACTTTTAAACAATTTAGAAATGAACAGTTTTCTAACAGTAAAACAGTGTGATTTTGAATTGGCAATGAATATGACCGGCTTGGGTTGTACAGTAGTATCCTATTGATACGATATGGCTTATCCCTGTGTGAGAGAGGGGTAAGCTAATACAGTTCTAAGTTATCAGTTGGATGTAGTCATAAACATTATACTATTCCCCCAGTACCCAACAGTCAATCAGCCAGTACTCTCAGAGAGTGTTTCGTGTTGCATCGTGGTTTAAACTTGCAGTAAAGCGATTATTAAATAACTGTAAACTAACACAAAATGAACTTGCCACAAAATGGACTGGAGTGGAAAGGTTGAAGACTTCAAGATGGGATTTAGACTCGTCCTCGAAATCCTACATTCGAGAAGTTGACTCAGAATCCAGGATTACCAAACTAACTATGCTAGTTGAAATCTCTAATTGTGTCCTAATCAATTTTAATCTTTATTATTAACCACGAACAAAAACACGATTATTGGTGCGTTAAAATTTAATAACGAGGGAAAGATCATTTAAACTTGTATTTTGGAAAAACTCGTAGTTTCCAATTTAATTGATTAAAACTTTGTATTTTCGTATTTATACATATAAAACTAAATTTCTTATTTTAATGAGGAAAACATGATCGTTGTTAAATATTAAAACTTGTAAATTTTCATGTGAGAAAACTTTATTAATTTTCTATAACAAAATAATTATCTATTTGATTTACGCGTACGCTAAAATAACTCGTAAAACCAGAAAAACAACAGAAAACCTACGCTACCAAATTACAGGTCACAGAGGCAAAAGACCAGCTGGGCTTATGCCCATTAAATTATTTACAAAAATTGAAATAAGAGAAACAGTTGTTAGTTCTAAAATCTTCCTAGAATTTAATTATGAATAAAAAATAAATTAAATATTAATGAGTCTCAGATATTGGTCCAATCATCATATAGGCTAATGCCTCAACGTCCGGACGAAGCCGGTTTCGTTTGCACTTAGCCAGGGCCCGTTGACCAATACGGTCGTCGCCCAAAATCCAAAATATTAATATTTTCCGAAAACCCATTTTAAAATCATTTTAAAAATACAATTAAATTTTATGAAAAATCTGGCAGCATTTCCTCTATGTTTGGTCAACCCAAAAACTGGAAAAGTGTGTCAATATTTTCCTGCAAATCCCAAACCAGGGAATCCCAAAAAATATATATAAAAATAACCACAATCATTCCCAATATTAATTCGGAACGACCCGAAACGAATTCGGGAATCCGAAACCAACCCTAAAACATCACAGCACAAAAATCGGAAAGATCCGAAAACCAATTTATCCAGAAATCCATTTTCGAACGTTTCGGAAAAGCAAAACAAACCAACAGAAACTTTCCCGATGGTTTCACGGGAAATCCCGAAAATAACGTAACCCAAAAATCGAATTCCCGAAGGAGATTCATGGACCAATTCTCATCATTGACACGGGAGGGACGAACTACTGTGATTAACCAGGATTTACCCAAAATGACGGAATCCGAAGGGTTGCCTTGGACTCGGGAAGCACGATTCCAAAGAACGAACTCGAACACAGAATAGATCCACGCCGATAGCACACGCAGGTGCTGTCCATTCGGGACGGGGCTACGCGCGCGCAGATCAGGGCTGCCGGGGGCGGCAGCGGCTGCTGGAGACGGATCTGGCCGCGGAAGACGTCGGGGCGGGGCTGGATCGGGGTACGGGGTGCGCGGGTGGCCGGGAGTCGGCTGCGGGGAGCGGGGCTGCGCTGGAAAACCCGCGCGGGGAGGCCGGAAGGGCCGGAGGCGCCGCGGGGCGGGGTCCGGCGCTGGGGGCGCGACGTCGACGGCTGACGGGCCGCACGGGAGGCCGGGAGATGATGGAACTGGAGATTCCCAGGACCCTTCCTTTGGTATGCGTATTGATCGATAGAAAGTTAAACATATCTAATACGTGTTTTAACCCTTCATAGACGGAAACTAGGGTTCACAAATTATACCTGCGGTGGAAAGGAGACAAGTAATTCCTGGCAATCTCGAGCGGACGACCCCAAGATCTTCTGTACGTATTCCTTCCTCGAGTTGGACGTCGTGTGGGCGACGATCTCCCAACCTTTTCTTCTCCTTGGCAGCACTCTCTTTCTCTCCTTACATGAATCACGAATTTAGAGAAAATTTCATATTTCTGATCTATCATCTGACGGCCAGAGAATAGAGGATATATATAGGCTACGGCAGGGACCATGAGGAGAAATTAGGGTTAGGCCTCCTAACGGATCTGGATATCTCGTGTTCAGTCCGAACACACAATCCAGGCCCATTAACAATAGCTCGGTCCACTAATGAGCTATTGTTGCACTACCTCCCTAATCCCAAATTATGTTTGTGGGCTCCTTTTATTATATGCTCGTTTGGCTTCCCATGTTAAGATATCATATGTCCGTCGATCAAATTAAGTTACTGACAACTATATTAATTCGACATCTTTTATCCTTAAGTAGTACCGCTCAACTTTATTTGTCATGTCGGATATGATCCACCTGCAGGGTTTACATGACAATCCTTATGAGCTCCTTAAGAGGACATCATCAACCCGATGTATCGGGACATAGATTCTATTTATAATCAACAGCCCATCAAACATACAATGTTATTACCCAACTCATAGAGGTTGTTGATCCATAATGAATCTCACTCTTTTATGAGTCAAAGTAATGCACATTGCATATACATGTACGTTATTATATCCGGATTAAGAGTACAAGCATCCATAATAACAGAGGTGTTTGTTTTCTTATGTAGTCAGTACAAAGAGAACAACCTCAAGTGGTCCTGTTCAATACACACAAAGTGTACTAGTATAAACCTATAGTCAAGATAGACTAATACCAGATTACACTACAACCTTTCCAATAGATTGTCTAAGTCCATCTAGTTTGTGAACTATTTCTATACTCCATAGGAAACTGATAATATGATCTTCTGTGTGACACCACACACCATATTATCTACAATATAGAATATCAGACATTTGCATTAACACTTACAACAAATACAATATGTAAACATTTGCCCATATGATTCTCATTCAAAATTTAAGGAAATAAGATTACTACAAAAGCGATGCTTTTAGTATATAACCCTAACAATCTCACACTTATACTCAAAGCATTGCTTTTCAGTATACTGTTACAAATCTCCCACTTATACTTAAAGCCATGCTGCTATACATTTGACTCCCATTCCCTCAACATGACTGTCAAAAGCCTTAGCTGGTAAGCTCTTTGTAAAGGGATCAGCTAGGTTGTCGGCTGATGCTATCTTGATCACAGCAACTTTTTCTTTCTTTATAAAATCTCGTATCAGGTGGTACTTGCGCTCAATGTGTTTGCCTGTCTTATGGGCTCGTGGTTCCTTCGAGTTTGAAACTGCACCACTATTATCACAAAAAAGTGTAATAGACTTAGGCAAACTAGGTACCACATCCAAGTCCAACATAAAGTTTCTGAGCCAAACCGCTTCTTTGGCTGCCTCAGAGGCTGCCACATACTCGGCTTCTATGGTGGAATCAGCAATACATTTTTGCTTGATACTCCTCCATACAATGGCTCCACCTCCCAAGTAAACACATAACCTGAGGTAGATTTCCTGGAATCCCTATCTGACTGAAAATCTGAGTCTGTATACCCCAAGGGAACTAAACTATCTGCCTGGTAAACTAGCATATACTCTTTAGTCCCTTTCAGGTACTTCAAAATATGCTTTACGGCAGTCCAGTGCTCTTGTCCTGGGTTAGACTGATATCTGCTGACCATGCCTAAGGCAAAGCAGATGTCTGGTCTCGTACATAGCATTGCATACATTAAGCTTCCTACTGCTGAAGCATAAGGAACTGCCTTCATGTTCTCTATCTCTTTAGGTGTCCTTGGACACTGCTCCTTTGATAGGGCAATTCTATGTCTAAAAGGTAAGAAACCTTTCTTAGAATTTTGCATACTAAAACGAGTTAGTACAGTATCGATATAGGAAGCTTGGGATAAGCCCAACATCATTTTCTTGCGATCTCGTAGAACTTTGATCCCAAGGATGTGACCTACTTCTCCCAAGTCCTTCATGTCAAACTGTTTGGATAACCATACCCTTACATCAGATAATACCTTCACATTGTTTCCAATGAGCAAGATGTCATTCACATAAAGTACTAGGAACACCACCACGTTTCTGTCACACTTTCTGTATACACATGATTTATCCTGACATTGATCAAATCCATAGGATTTTATCACCTGATCAAAACAGATGTTCCAATATCTGTAAGCTTGCTTAAGTCCATAAATGGACTTTTTGAGCTTACAAACAAGATGCTCCTGGCCTTTTCAATGAACCCGTCTGGTTGCTTCATATAGATGTCTTCCTCAAGACTTCCATTAAGGAAAGCTGTCTTGACATCCATTTGCCAAATCTCATAATCGAGATGAGCTGCAATTGATAAAAGAATCCGAATAGACTTAAGCAAAGCTACAGGAGAAAAGGTTTCCTCATAATCGATACCCTCTCTTTGAGTAAAACCTTTTGCTACAAGTCGAGCTTTAAAGGTTTCAACCTTACCGTCTGATCCTCTTTTTCTCTTATAGAGCCACTTGCATCCAATGGCTTTTACACCAACGGGTGGTTCTACAAGCTCCTAGACCTGATTAGAATCAATAGATTCTATTTCAGATATTATTGCTTTTTGCCAAGACTGCATCTTTATCTTGGAGTGCTTCATTGTAGGTACAGGGATCATAATCTTGTTCCTCAGGGACGAAGTCTGACGACTCTCCCAAGAACATATATCTATCAGGTTGTATCACAACCCTCCCACTACGACGAGGCACTATCGGTTGTGGTGTAACATTTGTGACACGTTATGCAGTTATTTGTGGTTCATCCTCTTGTACTGTTGGTACTGAAGTAATTGGTGTCTCACGTCTCAGTTCCTCTAGAACAACTCTACTTGTGGGTTTGTGGTTCATCACATAGTCTTTCTCTAAGAATCGGGCATTGGTGCTAACAATGACCTTCTGATCCTTAGGACTATAAAATAAACCTCCTTTCGTTCCTCTTGGATAGCCTACAAACAAGCGTATTTCTGTACAAGATTCCAACTTATCTGCTTTTCCATTCAGCACATGTGCTGGACTACCCAAAATGCGAACATGTTTCAGACTAGGCTTACGCCCAATCCACAGCTCTGTGGGAGTAAGAGGTACTGACTTAGAAGGAACCAAGTTCAAAATATAAGCTGCAGTCTCTAAGGCATATCCCCAAAACGAATCTGGCAAATTCGAATAACTCATCATTGATCTAACCATCTCCATAAGAGTTCTATTCCTTCTTTCGGCTACACCATTCTGTTGGGGCGTTCCAGGTGCAGTCAATTGGGATACAATCCTAGCCTCTGATAAATAATCCCTAAATTCTCCAAAGAGGTACTCGCCATCACGATCTGATCGTAATGACTTGATACGTTTTCCATGACGTTTCTCCGTTTCAGCCTTGTACTCTTTAAATTTCTCAAAGCACTCAGACTTACGGCGTATCAAATAAATATATCCATATCTTGAATAATCGTCAATAAATGTGATAAAATATTCAAAGCCACCTCTAGCTTGGATAGTCATGGGTCCACACAAATCAGAATGAACCAATTCCAACACATCTTTGGCCCTATACCCTTTTGCCGTAAAAGGCCTTTTGGTCATTTTACCTTCCAAGCAGGATTCACAGACTGGTAGTGCCTCCACTTCCAATAAACTCAAAGGTCCATCTTCAACTAGTCTTTGAATCCTTCTTAGGTTAATATGCCCCAATCGTAAGTGCCAAAGATATGTTTGGTTCATACAAGAAGGTTCTTTTCTCTTATTTAAGTTAGATGACATATTATTCATTTCCATAAGTTACATTGTGGGCGAAATAGGATTAATGACATACAAATTATCAACCAATGCACCAGAACAGATAAAATGTTTATTCTTTCTAATATCAATATTGTCATTAAAATAAACTGAATATCCATCCTTAACTAACATAGAAACAGAAACTAAATTTCTTCTAAGTGAAGGTGCATAAAGACAATCTCTCAATGTCAAAGACTTATTTCTACCAAAAGATAAAGTAACATCTCCTAATACAACGACCGATACTTTTGTAGCATCACCCATGAACAAGCATATCTCTCCATCACTGAGCCGTCTGGTTTCCTGGAACCCCTGCAATGTATTACAGACATGATTAGTGGCTCCTGTATCTACACACCAGGTGCCGGTAGATAACACCGCTAAACATGTTTCAACTACTAGTAAATGCGATATACCTTCTTTGTTCCCTTGTTTGAGAAGTGGACAATCAGTCTTCTAATGTCCTGACCCTTTGCACTTGAAACATTTGCCTTTCGGCTTTTTCACCGCGCCTTGAGGTCTCATGCCCTTCTTTGCTGAGTTTGCCTGTTTTTGAATGTTATTCTTCTTCTTACCGCCTTTTGGCTTAGAAGTAGAAGCCTTTTCAGAAAAAAAAAACATGACCACTCTGCCTAAAGAGAGATTCAGCATCCTGTAGCTCTTTTACAAGTTCTGCCAAACTATACAACCTTTTGTTCATGTTGTAATTAAGGCAGAAATTGTCAAAACTTTTAGGCAGAGTCCCGAGAATGATATCGACCTGGGTTTCCCCATCGATTTTAGCTCCAAGGATCTCCATCTCATTCAGATGACCCATCATCTTGAGAACATGAACCCTTACTGGTGTGCCCTCAGCCATTTTTGTATTCATCAAACATTTCATAGCAAACTGCCTAGCTGCACCACTCTGATGTCCGAAGAGTTCCTTGAGGTTATACATCATGTCATAAGCTGTGGCCATGGCCTGATGCTGATGTTGCAGTACATTTGACATAGATGCCAGAATGTAATACCGTACCATCTCATCTGCCTTTTTCCACTTCTTATAAGCCTCTTTGACCTCTTCATCAGAGTTAGCATCAGGCTTAGGTGGGCATTCCTCAACAAGTACATATTTGTACTCCTCAGCAGTCAGAACAATGTCCAAATTACGTTTCCAGTCAATATAATTAGATCCAGTAAGTTTGTTTTCTTTAAGAATCACCATAAGTAGACTGAAAGAACCCATTTTTGAAATCCTGAGAATCACATAAATAAAATTATGTAGGATAAAAAAAATCTTTTGAATTAACTAAATATTGATTCCCTCAAAACAATAATAAGAAATTCACCAACAACTTGAACACCATGAATTTAGCATGCCACGATAGTGTGGACGTATACAAATTCAACTTTGTTCAAGTAGATTTTTCTTATTAATTTTACTATCATGTCAATATAACTTTTTGACAAATAAAATTAATATGCTGGTCTTGCTCTGGTCATACAAATAATAGCAGTGACTCCGATAGGGAGGATACCATTATTTGTATCTAAGTGTATACCATTACTTAATACTAAGTCCATTACCTTGTAATGAGATCCTTCAGATGGAGAAGTGGACACATACTAGGTAACTTTCTACAATTATCCCTAAGGAAGTTTGTACTGGTGATCCATAATTATACTCATCCGATATGGAGTAAAGCACTAAAGCCAACACGCAAGTATAATTACATCACCTACAAACCAGTAATGGAGACCATAGGATTTATACTAAATAAAAATCCTCTCCCACTTAGTTATTTAACAATGAGGGTTTTTCTACCAGTTGATATTATGTTCATGTTGTCCATTATTAATGTAGGTTTGGTTTTTCAAAAAAACAACTACACAATAATAAACATGCATAATTAGAAAAAGCAAAATTACAAAAATAAGAGAAAATATCAAACTATTATGGTCATCTTTTTTTTTATTTTTAGGTTTTGGCTGTCGATTCCTTCATCGAAAATTATCTGTCTGCCTCTAGATTGCTCAAAACCAGCATCTCGTCCGGCGTCAGAAACAGCCACCACCGCCGGGAAGGGCCGGAGGCGCCGCGGGACGGGGTCCGGCGCTGGGGGCGCGGCGTCGGCGGCTGATGGGCCGCGCGGGAGGTCGGGAGATGATGGAACTGGAGATTCCCAGGACCCTTCCTTTGTCGTGCGTATTGATCGATAGAAAGTTAAACATATCTAATACGTGTTCTAACCCTTCATAGGCGGAAACTAGGGTTCACGAATTATACCTGCGGCGAAAAGGAGACAAGTAATTCCTGGCAATCTCGAGCGGACGACCCCAAGATCTTCTGCACGTATTCCTTCCTCGAGTTGGACGTCGTGTGGGCGACAATCCTTATGAGCTCTTAAGAGGACATCATCAACCCGATGTATCGGGACATGGATTCCATTTATAATCAACAGCCCATCATACATACAATGTTATTACCCAACTCATAGAGGTTGTTGATCCATAATGAATCTCATTCTTTTATGATTCAAAGTAATGCACATTGCATATACATGTCCGTTATTATATCCGGATTAAGAGTACAAGCATCCATAATAACAGAGGTGTTTGTTCTCTTATGTAGTCAGTACAAAGAGAACAACCTCAAGTGGTCCTGTTCAATACACACAAAGTGTACTAGTGTAAACCTATAGTCAAGATAGACTAATACCAGATTACACTACAACCTTTCCAATAGATTGTCTAAGTCCATCTAGGTTGTGAACTATTTATATACTCCATAGGAAACTGATAATATGATCTTCTGTGTGACACCACACACCATATTATCTACAATGTAGAATATCAGACATTTGCATTAACACTTGCAACAAATACAATATGCAAACATTTGCCCATATAATTCTCATTCAAAATTTAAGGAAATAAGGTTACTACAAAAGCGATGCTTTTAGTATATAACCCTAACAGGCGACGCGCGGCCGGAGACGGCGGGCGGCGGCTCGGGGGTCAGCAGGGGCGTCGGGTGACGGCGACTGACCGCTAGGGCGACGCTCGGGCCTCGCGAGGGGGAGGTCACGGGGTGCTCGGTGCTCGGGTCGGCCGGGAGCTCGACGGGGAGGGTTTGCTCTGGAGGGGAGTGAAAGAAGGGAGTGGGAAAAAACTTCCTGGAGAGGAAATGGGGAATGTGGAAAGAATGAGAGAGAGGGAAAAATATAAGGAAAGTTATGAAAGAGAAGTTGAGAGGAGTGGGTTTAAAACATAGAGGTGTTTTCCTATGTGAGGAGGAGAGCAGTTCGTGCTGGAAAAGTGGGAAGGAGGCCTGGTCAAGGGGGACCAGGCCATAGGCTTAAAAGTTTTTAAAAAAAAAAGAGAATAGTGAATAGAAATTAAACCTAAAAACAAAAATTTAGAGGAAGAGATTGGGTTAGGAAATAGGGATCCGGGTGCGGGTCGAACTGGTCCCGGCTCGGGTCAGGTCAGCAATCAAAAACCAGATTATTATTTTTTGGAAAATAGTTTCGATCTACTAATAACAATAATACTAAATATGATATTATTCTAGTTTAACAAATATTTATATCCATTGAGACAAAGAAAATTTTAATAATTAACAGAAATAATATTAATCTAATTAATGCAGGATACGGGTTTTACACCTACGATCCCAAAGGTTAGGATGCCGTCTTGGGCAACTTGACCACCAAGGGTCGAACTTAAAATATTGGCATGCCTGAGTATGTCGGATCGATATTTAGTTGCCGGCTCGTCTTGGGAAGACGGGTGACAACTGGCTCGGCAAGGGATTTTATGTCTTCCGATTATCTTCGGATGGATTTTGGCATTTTGATCTCCATCGGCCCTATGATGGGCTTTGGCTCTTGACTTTCGGAGTCAGATGACTGTAGAAGTATGGAAAAGAACAGAAGAAGCTCATGCGGCTCAAAACCGAAGAAGCCCATGTGGCTTAAAGCAGAAGGAGCCTCATGCGGCTCATGAATCTATCAGAGCCTCATGCAGCTCAAAAACCCTTCAATAGCCTCATGCGACTCAGGCAAGAATCACGTGACCATATGCAGCTTTACAGCTGGCCATAAAGTGTCTGCCCCCATTAAATGCGCTGACATAAAGTAATAACTCTGACATTAAAGCTGAAATGATGAACTTCGATGTGACGACGTATTCCTCGGGAAACGAAGAAAATCTCCTCTGAAGCTGGCACGATCCACCAACTACAAAGCCCCCTATGCGGCTGCCACCACCCCATGCGGCTGATGCTCGCATGCGGCTCAGAGCGTGAAGACCCTCGTCATGCGGTTCATGTTATGAGAAGTCACCCCATGCGGCTGCTGTTCTCATGCGGCTCGGATCATGGAGATCATCTTTATGCGGCTCAAATATCGAGAGGCCATGCCCATACAGCCTTGACACGTGGCTAGTCCTATGCGGCTCAATTGGAAACCATCCCTATGCGGCTCAGATGTCGGAAGCTACACCTATGCGGCTGCAACCTTCATGCGGTTCAGAACCTAAGAAGCTACCCTCATGCGGCTTTGACACGTGGCAGAAGATCAGTTTCCCACGTGGCACAAAATCAATCAAGAGTCATCAAGAAATCCCAACAACCTAATTTAGTGCAATTATCATAATTACTCGAATCAAAACAAGATTTATGGTAATCATACGGATTAAACACGTGCAGGAGATTCGAGCTTCCCAAGATTCATGACAATCAATATTGATTGCCTATACGGATTTTACACAATCAGCATTAATTATCCAGATTCGTTGCAATCAAGATTAGTGGTCCAGATTAATTGCCCACAAAATAGGATCAAGGAAAATGGCAATTAAGTCACAAGCCGCCGACTTTTTAAAGGTGATCATTGCAAACCCTAATGATCACACCCCCACTTCTATAAATAGCAAGATGCCATTCCCTTGCAAACCCTAGAGAATTCAGGAAAGACAGATAGAGAGAGAAGGGGACCGGATCCAGAGAAACAAAATATAGCAATGTGCCATTCCCTTCCAAAGGAGATCCTCTCCACCCGGCTGAACACACAGAGAGACAAAGGCGCGCACAGAAGAGTCTTTCCATCTCGAGAGCAGTTCTTCACCAGAGCCAAGGCTATGTCTGATCGTCCAAGGAGTAAGGCAGAGCGGCCGTCGCTTTTTCGAGCATCTACCGTCACCCTCCAAAATAAAAAATAAACAATCGTACTTAGATTGTTGTACCTAGGTTTTCGTCCCTAGGCTTTCTTTGTACGAACGAGTTTGTATTGTGAAGTAAAAGTCCAGTCCTCCCATATATATTGTTCTGTTCTTTTATAATCAATGGCAAACACGATGGCGACTCTGCTGGGGACTAACTTCTCCACTGCTGAGGAGTTGGTGATGCAATCAGACGCAGCCAAACTTGGCTCCACTCAACAAATACTGGTCGCCCGGTTTGACCAACATGTGTTTGAAGAAATGCACTCTGACGGGAGCGCTGGCCCGGTCCAGCGGCGAGCCCGCAAGAAGAAGGCCCGCAGGGAGTGGAGACCCAAAAATTTTGCTTCTCCCCAAGCTCTCGAAGAAGTACTCTCTGTTGCCCGAGACAGCGGAGAAGTCTCTCTTACGGCCCCACTTCCGACCATAGAGGACTCTGCTGTCCCCAAGTCCGACAGAAGAAAACACTATAATGTTGGACTTGCAGGGGCAAAGTGGAACTCTGTACAACCCGAGCCGCATTAGGGCACCAGCCGCATGGGGAAAGCTCATGCGGCCGCAACTGTCAACCGCATGGAGAAAACTTATGCGGCCACAAGAGTCAGCCGCATGCAGACAGCCTACACGGCCATGACATCTAGCCGCATATAGAAAGTTCATACGGCCACAAAGAATAGCCGCATGCCGACAGCCTGTACGGCCACGACTCCTAGCCACATACAGAAGGGTCATGCGGCCACGTATATCCGTCGCATGCAGACAGCCTGCACGGCAACCGATCCCAACCGCATACCATCTATCCCATGTGGCTCGCGGTCAGTCTTTGACTGCCTCTCATGCGGTCCCAACCACGAAGCTCTCTGGAGCATATGCCAGACTCTGTTGTGACCAGCTTGGACTCTTCCTACTACGCACTCTCAGGTTCTAGGAGGAAGAAGTCTTGGGCAACGCGGGCTCGACGAGCTTAGTCGGCTGTCCCGACTTCTGACTACCAGGGCATCCCGATGACTATTACTCGGGCCCCTGATGGGAAGTTATACAGAACTGCCCGTGTCCATCCACCGGCGGCCCACTAACGGGATAATTATCAAGAATCTTCTAACAAGGATCGAGGACGAGTACTCACGCTACCCCCACATCAAGGAGCAGGCAGGAGGCCAACGCACTCATCAGTCCACAAAGCAGGTGACCTGCGCAACATAATTCTTCATAAGTGCAAGGAAAGAGACGAAGACTTGGCGTGCAAAGAGTCATGTCAAGGACATCAATGCACCCAAGTCATAGTCAACTGTTGCTGCAACAAGGCAGCAGCACAAAAAGATCGGCGGTCCGTCTTCCAAAGGCTGCAACACCCGAGCTCAGAAGACGAGGCGCTTCTCGTCGCCTCTTATAATTCTGCTCTGAAGATTTCTGGCAGCGGAAGAGGAAAGAAAACAAATGTCTCCAGACCAAAAATTTTAACCGGCATAACCAAGAAAATTTCTTCTAAACGATTGTCTAACACCGTTGCAGGAGGAGTTTACCAAGGTACCCGCTCAAAAATGAAATCTGCCACACTAGGAGATTCGTCCACATCTTTGGAAGACATTGGAGCCAGGGGTAGCATTTCTCCAAATATCTACAACAACACGGTGTTCCAAGAAGATGGTCCGGAGGAAATGCTTCACCCAATATATGCAGCAGATTCCGACGTTCCCGAGGACGTCCACAATTCCCAAGATGAGGCAAGCTCTGAAGCTGGGGGTACCACTCTTTCTGAGTCAGAACCAGAGGAGAACATTCCCACATACCCGGACGACTTTTTCGTACAAGGGTATGACTCAGAGGGCACGTCCTCTACCGTTCCTTCCGTCTCTCTTCATATGAGGACGGTATTCATGACAGACAGCAACCAAAAAGGTTCCAGTGATCGCCAACGCATCGACACTCTGGAGGCCATACTACATGCTTTGGTCAAGTCTGTGGACGAGATCAAAGCGGCCCTTCCAACACTGCAAGGAAGAACACCTGGCCAAACAAGCTTGGGTCCCGCGGTTAATGCAGACTCGAATTCAGCTGCACCAAACCCGGGCGATAGTCCTCCTAAAATATCGGCTCCTACCACTGCAGACGAGGCCAGGAAGGCAAAAAGGGAGGTCTAGGAGCTCCGGGCCTTGTTCCATGCCCGAGAAAACTGCCAAGACCTCAGGATACGACAACCATATCCCGCTGCGTGGAGAGATGTTCCCTTTCCACCAAAATATAAACCATTCCACATCAATCCATATGATAGGAAGACATCTGCAAGCAGGTACATCACCTACGTCGAAGTCACAACCGACCATCTGCCTCATGACGACGCTATCCTTATGCGGTTTTTCATCGGAGACTTGGAAGGGGTCGCCTTCGACTGGTACCGCCACTTGCCGGACAATTGCATCCACTCCTTCACCGGCTTCAAATGCATGTTCCTAGAAAGGTTCTATGAATTAGAACAAGATGTGACAATGTCCACTCTCATAGATGTTGTTCAGGAAGAAAAGGGGCTAACAAGAAATTATATCGAGCGGTTTTGCCAAACCGCGATGAAGCTGCCTTCTGGCAACCCTGATTCCTCCTTGATTGAAATTTGCCAAAAGAGTGCTTCCTATGATCAGCCTCTGGATGGGCGAAAGTCAATTCAAGGATTGAAAGACGTTCAACATCAGCGCCACTAGCACAGAAGACAAGGCGAAGAAAGCTCGCCAACTGGGATTGCTCATCTCGGAAGGAGAAGACAAGGACAAACGCCCTAACGTCAACAACAACAATGATGGTAATTCCTCCAGCAATCGAGACAACAAGGGCAAGCAGGCTATGGTGACCGACACAGCCCCAAAGCCCGAATCAATACCGACAGAAAAGCAGTAGCCTCAGATGACCTACTCCTTCGAGGATGGCCATGTTAAACCTATCTTAGACATGCTCATCCAAGAAGGACTAATCCAGCTCCCTCTTCCCAGGTGAGAGCCTCGTCCTGCAGATATGGAGAGCCCCAAGTACTGCCATTACCATCGCTATGTTCACCATGCTACACAAGACTGCTATCAGCTGAAGCGATACATCCAACATCTCATCGATTCTAAGGCCCTGGCCATTGATTTCGAAGAGGTGACCGTAGCAGCCAACATGGTGTCAGTACAATTTGGCAACTTTCCTCCAACAAGAACTCAAGACGGAGTAGTACCTGTCCCCCGAGCAAGGATGGAGGTCGGTAACCTTCCACCACCTCGAGACCAAGCTGCTCGTCTAGTACCCCTTACCACATCACGAGGGAAGATCATGTGGGTCCATCCGGACTTGGTACCTGAGGTGACTCAGTCAGCGTCTCCTTCCACCAGCAAGAAGAAGAATGGGAACGTCAAATCATGGTGCACGATCTCGACAGAGGTCGAAGAAGCTACTGCTGTTGATACCCGCTCTGGCGTACAAACCCAACCTCCACCGGGTAGCTCGGCTGAAGATCAGCAGCCGACAGTCGCTGATGCTCCAGGACCTTCACAACCTTCAACGACCGACAAGCCTAGGCCGAAGGAAACTCGCTTCGACAAACCACTCCGAAGAGAGATGCCTCATGGACTAGAGAGGCCATACAACTTTGACATCCTGGTAAAATTGGCCAACACACTGGCCAAATTATCGCTAAACAAACTCCTGAGACTCTCCAAGGATGTCCGCATCGTACAAAGCGAAGCACTCCAGAATGTCGACGCATACCTGGCTCAGTCCAATCTCACTGGGAAGGACTCGATGGCAGACCTCCAGGACAGCGCTTGCACATGGTCAATACCAAACATCGTCTTCACTCCGCAGGATATGCTTATCAAAACTAACCTGCACGATCGCCCTCTGTATTATACTGGGTACATTGGCGATATCAAGGTCGATCGGATGCATATTGACCCCGGGTCCTCCATAAGCATTATCCCGAAGAGCCTACTACACCATCTGCCTATCCTGATGCATCACCTAAAGCCGACAAGCACTACCATCAGCAGTTTCAATTCGGACAGGAGCTACCCGATCGGTAAGATCCACCTAAAATGCCAAATTGACGACCTTCAGTCGGAAGTGACCTGTTATGTAATAGATGCGGACACCTCCTACAATATTCTCCTGGGGCGTCCTTGGATACACGATTATATGATCGTGCCCTCCACACTGCACCAGTACTTCAAGTACGTCGACAAGCACGATTTCATAAGAACAGAATTTGTCGACATCGATCCCTTCAAAGGGGTCGAATCCTACTACTCAGACTCATGCTTGTACGGAAAGTCGAAAAAAACATCTTGTCGAAGGAGATATTCAAGCTCAAACTGAGTCAGCAACCGGATCAGAAGAACATCTGACAATCCACCTCCAAGCCCGCAAGCCTGGCGTAACTGTGCCCCTTACAGCCACTTTACGTAAGGACGCAGTTAGCCTCTCTGTACAGGAGGAACATATGATAATCCGACTGCCAAGGTCTGGACAAGCGCCAAGACCCACGACAGAACCACTGACAATCAGGTTATCTAAAGCTAGCCAGCCACAAGCAGAGGAGCTCAATCCCTCTGTCAAACCGATGACAATTCGTCTTCCCAGAGCGAATCGGCAACTGAGCACTAAGCTAGGGACTGCTAGCCAGCCAACAACTCCCTGCCCAACACCGAGCACCAAACTGGAGGTAGCTAGTATGCCAACAACTCCACGTTCTGCTCCACCCATGGAGCCCCTGATAATCAAGTTGCCCAAGTCATCCTCTCAGTCTGCATTTACACAGGGTGTGGCTGAAGAAGAGTCAGAGCTGGCCAAGTATGTGGCTGCTTACACTGATGTTCCATCCGTAGATGATGTAATTCCACTGGAAAAGATACCTTATTTCATCAATAAAGGGCTATCTTTGCATTACCTCGATCTTAATAAGCTTTGTACAATATATGCTATGGAACACGGTATAGGCGCTCACCTGCACACACAAGTGACAAACGTCTATACCGCAAACCAACTTACTCTAGTGGAAGACGCTTGCCGCATAATGGCGGGAGGGGATCACCCAATCATCTTCGGCCGAAAGAATGATCCACAGCCCTTCAAGATAGAAGAAGAAGAGGTCGAACCCGACATCGGGAGATTACCCCTTTATCTGTATAGCCCCCAATCCAAGTACCTTATGCAAAAACAAGGGTATGATCTGGAAACTACACCAGGCTTGAACTACGGTACTGGATGGCGATTACCCTTACAATCGCCGGTCCCGACTGGGAAACCATGAGACTAGTACAACAAAACCAGATGTAGGCTAGGTTATTTCACACTCGTTATGACGCCTGAAAGCTCAGACGAAGAATGCGATTGGCACTCACACTCAACCTTATCACCCACTTCCGATTCAGATATCAGCATCGAGGACATGCTCAGGCAAGTCTGGTCCGTCAATATGGCACTTGTCGATGCCTACGAAGAAGATAAAGACATTTCTGAACTTTTTGAGCTAGAGCCATGGGCACAAAGTTAGATACGAAGTAGGAGAAGCGGTTCAAACAAAGAGAGCCTCCCACCGAGGATGAGGTTGTACAAGTCGATCTCAGTGATGAATCCTCTCTAAAACCCATCTTCGTCAGTAAAAATCTGACCGACGAAGAGCGAGAATCACTACTACAACTCATCAGAGAATATATCGATGTGTTCGTCTCAAGCTACGAAGATATGCCGGGACTGAACCCCGAGATTGCACTTCACAAACTCAACATCCGTCCAGACGCAAAACCAGTCAAGTAACAACAACGTCGATTCCGTCCTGACGTCATGAATGCTATTGAAGCCGAGGTAAACAAACTGATAGCCAGTGGCTTCATCCGTTAGGAACAGCATCCTGACTGGGTCGTCAACATAGTTCCAGTCCTGAAAAAGAGTGGAAAGATTCGAATCTGTATCGACTTTCGTAATCTGAATGAGGCGTGTCCTAAGGATGAGTTCCCTCTCCCTATCACAGACATTATAATTGATAACACCTGCGACTTTGAGCGTATGTCATTCATGGATGGTTTCTCGGGGTACAACCAGATCAAGATGTTTTCTGACGACGAAAAGCATACATCATTCTGTATACCAATTGGCACATTCTGCTATACCGTCATGCCTTTCGGTTTAAAGAAAGCTAGCACCACCTATCAAAGAGCTATGAGCATCATCTTTAGAGACCACTTGCGCAAAACAGTGGAATGCTAAGTTGACGATATCGCCTTCAAAAGACGCTCTATGGAAGATCATCTGCATGATCTAATGACAGTGTTCGACCTGATACGAGCGTACAATTTGAAAATGAACCCCACAAAATCCTTCTTGGGTGTATCCAGTAGGAAGTTCTTGGGTTTCATCATTACCTTCCAGGGTATCCACGTAGACCCTGAGAAGACGAAGGCGATCATGGAGATGGGTCCCCCAAGAAATCTCCGTGAACTCCGAGGCCTTCAAGGGAGGCTAGCCTATATCAGGAGGTTTATCTCCAACCTCTCCGGACGATGTTAACCATTCACCCACCTCATGAAAAAGGGTATTTCATTCGTATGGGATGAAGAATGCCAGCGCGCCTTCGATAGCATCAAAGAATATCTGACGAAGCCTCCAGTTCTGGTAGCCCCGATTGCTGGAAGACCATTCTTGCTCTATGTACAAGCGATAGAACATTCTTTCGGTGCTCTGCTAGCACAAAACAACGAGGCGGGTCATGAACAAGCCATATATTACCTCAGCCGAATGATGATGGGGCCGGAGCATCGATACTCTGCCGGAGAGAAAGAGTGCCTAGCTCTAGTTTTTACCATTCAGAAATGCGACACTACGTCACAGGACAAACCATCTACGTCATATCAAGAGTCAACCCCCTCAGGGTCCTCATGACTAAGCCAGGTGCACTCATCTCTCACCTTGCTACCTGGGCGATATTACTGTCCCCCTACCACATGATTTTCGTTCCACAAAAGGTTGTTAAAGATCAAGCTCTGACAGACTTTTTAGCAACTCATCCAGGTTCAGAGTCAACCAAAATAGGCAAAGAGATGCCAGATGAGGTTGCCAATTCAAATGTGGCCTTCCATGATACCGTATGGCGAATGTTCTTCGATGGCGCTTCCAGAACTGGGCCCAAGGACAACATCGTCGCTGGAGTCGGAGTGGTGCTGATTTCTCCTACCGGGTTAGTGATCAATCGAGCTTATTCCCTCACGGAATCCTGCTCAAACAACGTGGCCGAGTACAACGCTTTGGTCATTCGCCTCCGACTTACAAAGGAGCTGGGGGTAGAGTATCTTGAAGCATACGGCGATTCACAGCTAATCGTTAACCAGATCCGGGGCTCATACGAAGTTCGTCATGAAGACATGATCCCCTATCACCAAATAGCGATCGACATCATCTCGTCCCTGGAGAGGTTCTTTATAGTGTACGTTCCCAGGCTCTAGAACATTGAAGTCGATGCCCTAGCAGGTCTTGCCACTTCCTTAGCAGTTTTGATTCATGCTCATCATCTGGTTGACGTCATAGGCCGTGAGTTGGTCTGTCCCAGGAATAATATTCAATATGACGAGAGCTACACCGCCCTGACAGGTGACGAATACAAGACTGGAGAAAATCGTTCATCGATTTCGTTGTCTACGACATTTTTCCAGAAAATACGAAGGAAGCCACTTCTATTAGAAGACGTTCCTTCAGATTCTTCTACAAGACAGAGACAAAAATACTATATCGGTGATAATACGATGGATTACTGCTTCGATGCCTGTCAAATACAGAAGCCAAAGAAGCCGTGCGTAAAGATCACGATGGCATATGTGGGGCCCATCAGCCTGGCCCGAAACTACAAGATCACCTTCGTCGAATGGGATACTACTGGCCCACAATGGTTGCAGACGCAATAGACTATGCACGAAAATGCAAAGCCTGTCAAGTCCACGTAGATTTCATCCACCAGCTATCCGAGTTTCTACATCCGACGGTGGCATCTTGGCCATTCGAAGCATGGGGAATAGACATCATCGGTCTAATCACTCCGCCTTCGTCTCGAGGACATCGCTTCATACTCGCAATCATAGATTACTTCTCCAAATGGACGGAGGCTGTTCTGCTTGCAGAAGTAAAGACATCAAACATGATCAGCTTCCTCAAGCATCATGTCTTCTATCGCTCTGGACTGTCACGAAGGATCATCTATGATAATGGTCCGCAGTTTGCAAGCCACGCCTTCGATCGATTTTGCGATAAATATCGCATCCAGAATATTTCTTTATCACCATACAACCCAACGGCTAATGGGCTAGCTGAAGCATTCAATAAAACAATCATCAAGCTTCTCAAAAAGTTTATGTCATCAAACAAACACGACTGGAATAAAAAGCTCGATGAATGCTTATGGGCGTACCGTACTTCCGTACGGACTGCCGCCGGGAATACACCATTCTCCTTGGTATACAGGAGTAAGGAAGTTCTTCCACTGGAGACTCAAATCCCCTCACTCCGCATGGCTCTCACATACAGATTGACAATGGATGATAATCATCATCACAGACTATAAGAATTGGAGGCCCTAGATGAGAAGCGCCTATTAGCTCAACAATGAATCGAGTTGTACCAGGCACGTATCTCCGAAACCTTCAACAAGAAGGTTAAAATTAGAACATTCCAAGGGGGTGACCTCGTTCTTGCAGTTCGGAGGCCGATGGTTATGACTCACAAAATCGTCGGCAAGTTCCAGCCAAAGTAGGAAGGCCCGTTCATCATTGATGCTGTATTCTCCAATGGAGCTTACTGCCTCGCAAAACAAAACGGAGACTTGCTCATGTTGCCCATCAACGGCAAGTTCCTAAAGAAGTATTACGTCTAAAATGACATCCTCCAGGGTGACGAGTCATGTACTTTCTGGTACCGCTGAACTCACATCCCGACTACAAATTGCTAAGATGACGAGTCATATACTTTCTCGTACCACTGGACTCACATCCTGACTACAAATCTTCCAGAAGGACGAGTCATATACTCTCTCGTACCGCTGAACTCACATCCCGACTACAAATTGCCAAGATAATGAGTTATGTACTTTTTCGTACCGCTGAACTCACATCCCGACTATAAATCTTCCAGAAGGATGAGTCATGTACTCTCTCGTATCGCTGAACTCACATCCTGACTACAAATCTTCCAGAATGACGAGTCATGTACCAGCAGGTACCGCTGAACCTACACTCTGGTCACTACAGATAAATCTATATCGCCTTCCCTAGGTAGTAAGTCATGTATGATCATACCTCTGAACTTTTCTCCTAGAAGAGCTTCCTCCTTATGATCTAATACCTACACTTTCAGTGCACGAAAAGGGTAACAGATCCATAGATTTTTCGAAACAACCACGTCGATGTTACCTCTGAGTTATTTTCCTTCCATCAAAAACAAACCGCCCCTCACGTAGAACCTCCATATCCTCATTACCTCTAAGTTGTTCTATATTCCCTTCATGAAGCCCACTCCTGCCATGTCCTCATTACCTCTGAGTGGGAAGGCTCCATCGAAGAAACCCTCATAGTTATCACGTCCTCATTACCTCTGAGTAAGTATGTTGGTTCTCTCTCGACCTATTATCCGTACAAAAAAAAACCGAGGGTACGCCAAGGATAATTGGCCCACAAATATCCTCTGTTGACCACAAATGTCCTCCGTAGACCACAAATAATGTACTAAGTTTCCTACTACATGCGCCTCATCATGCCCCGGGAGCCCAGCTACTCTATGGCATTCTTTTTCCCGATACCAAGAACTTCTATGGCCACCTTACTGTAGAATTGTTCTAAGTATCCTCATCAAACTTATTATCCGTACCTAAAACCAAGGTATACCAAGGGTAGCAAGTCCACAAACGGTCCCCAGTGGGGCAAATACCACAACACCACAAGCACAATAAGCAATACAAATGAAGGGTTTTTGAAAGTCAAAGGTACTACATGTTATGGGACCACGTCCCTCTCAAGAAAGGAAAAGAACAAAAACAAAAAGAAGGGAAAAAGCCGACTATTGTTCGGCGATACATAATGCCTTGAGACGACGTTCAGCCTCCTGAGTCAGCAGCGCCGTATCTTCCAAGGGCGTGTGAGCCCGCCAGCCCTCCTCAAACTTCTTTAGTGGCAGAAGCTCTGGAAATCCTTTCAGCATCCTGAATAATCAGCTCTTTGTCCGCACGAGAAGCTTCAAGCTCAGACTCCAATAAGGCCAGCTTCTTCTGAAGTTCGAGAATCTGCTCCCTTGTATCGATTACTCCCTGGGAGGCGGCCGCTTCCCGAGCCCTGCAAACCTCGCTCCGGTGGCTCAGCTGGTCGTACAAGAGAGACAGGTCACCAAGGTCTTTTATTATAACTGGCTTAGATGTATCCCGTGCGAGCCTTATCTTCTCCAAGGCAGTGGTGAGGAACCCCCGCTCCTGCTCAATTGCTGCGGACAGATCAGCTTGTCGCAACACTTGAAATTGGGCCATAAGCTGATCAGCCTCCAACAGTTTGGGCTCCAGCGCATTGTCGAGCCAAGGCGAAAGGGGTCCCCGCTCCACAACAGCTTCTACTCCTCTCTTCAAATGGCGGTAGAAACTATCAACCACATCCTGTGACGCCTCATCCAGAACTTTCGTAGAGGATGGTGTCAAAGGAAGTGTGGCTGGCAGTGTCGAAGAAGACGCAATAGAACTTGTCGTCCCTGCCATGAGGGAAATAAATTCTGAAAGAAAGGACGCTTGAACAGCGGCCAATTCTTCCTCCGCGGCCCAAACAATCCGGATACTCAGTAAAGCTGAGAGGTCAACCCCCAAAGTTATACGAGCAGAGGAAGATGCAGGGACCATTGCTCCCTGTCCAGGCTGTGCCGCCATATGGCTTTCCGAACTCGATCCGGCGGAAGGCCCCTTAAGATAAGTCGGAAGAGGAGGGGGTACGCTCCCCTCTACCAGATCCCCTCTGGCAGAGCCTGCCATAACAATGTCCGTCATCGGTACTGAAGAGGCAAGACCTGTATGCCCAGAGCAACCATCAATCAGTCTAACACGAAGGATATGATGATAGAGCAAATGGGCCTCCTCATTAGTCAAAATTTGGCTCATCTTACCAGAGGAGGGTTGTGGAGGCCGAGGTTCGCTCGCAGCTGCCGTGGTCTCCTCACCAGTGACCTCCAAGTCGAGTTCAGCTGGTTCTTCTGCCCCAGCTACCCCGGAAAGGGATACAACTGATTCAGCGTCACCCTGCTGAAATTCAACTGTCTCAGGGACAGGTTCAGTAGATCCCCCGTCACCATAGGTTGAGTCCTCAGCAACGTGGGACTCCTCGGCCGCATTCGAAAGAACACCAGCAAAAATGATAGCAGTACACATGTCACTGACCAAAGTGGTCAGGGCCGGATCGACCTTAACGACCGGTTCTCGAGAAACCGACTCCTCTGATGCCTACGAGAGCAAAAGAAAATGGTTAGGCCATAATACAGGAAAAAAAGAAGAAGATAGTTATAATTCGAGTCACCTCAGAAACAGCGTCAATATCCTCGATAAGTAGCCGACGGGATCTGACAGCAGCCCATTTTATGGAATAAGTCAGGACGATATCAGCAGACTCACTCATGTTCCGCTTGCACAAAGGACCAGGCATATCAAGAAGTTGATCCGCTACCACTTCATCGAACGCAATGGGCGATTGATTCGTCGCCACCTCGTCTAGAGGAGGGAGAGAATCATCGGCACCCTGCTCGCCATCTTCTTCATCCACAGTGGTAGACTCCGAGTCCGGCACAGGAACAGTGTTTGTCCTCTGCTTTCTCATTTTCGACCCCTGGGGCTTCTCTGCCAAACCGGTACCAATAATAAAACTGGTACGCGGGTCAAAGTTAACAGGAAACCTGCTCGCAGTGACGTGGTAGAGAGCCGCTAAATACAAAATCTTCCCTTACGTCTCAGCATCAGGGACCGAGAAACTAGCACGGGTATGAGAAATATCATAGTAAAGCCAGGCCCTGATGCCATCCAGAACGCTGCCTTCAAAGCCCAGGCAAGAGCTGGGACTCTCTAGGAACAGCTGGCTATACCCAAACTTGCGAGAAAATTGGCTAGGCAAGTAAGGTTCCAGGTAGATGGTATTGCGGTTGCGATATACTAAGTACGAGGGACGGATGTTATGTAACCAAAGAAGCATCCTCCAAGGTAAGAGGAGAAGAGGCCCGGCACCGTCAACATGTACACTTCCCACCTCCTCAGCAGAAAAATGGGGAACAGACACGAAGAAGTTATATCCATCCACCCTCGCCAGCGCCCTCCGACAGGCGTGCATTGAGTTGTACTCCCAGGACATCCGGCGGTACCGGAAGATAAAAGCATAATCGTCAGTTACACCATGTTCTGGGCCAGGTCTCATCAAAGACCGGCTATGCATTAATAGCCAACCCATCAAATAGTCGTAGGGCAACTCGATTTGCTCAAAGTTCATCGCCATGTCGCATGCAACAACCTTGAACGAAAAAGTACGGAGGCAACGGTGTATACTGCATACCATGGCCGGAAGAAGGGCCAGTCTGACCCCGAAGGACAACTTTACGGCAGGAAGGATAACATTTCGGCTGATCCTCTCGATGGAACCAACTCCTCCAGAGACCACGCAATTTCGTAGCCAGACCATCAGGAACCCTGCCAGGATTGCCTTCTCCGACAGGGGCTGAGTATCCTGATAATAATAATCAAAGAAATCAGTTTGACTCCCAAAGTGTCGCTCAAGGCCCTCGATTTTTTGGCAGTTAACACCAGATCCTGTACTTGCTCTCGGGTCAGAGGATTCCGGGAAGTAACCCGGCCTGAGGCACCTTGCTTAAAAAGATGGAAGAGCCAAGCCCTGGTATACGGGAGGTTCCCCTCTGATCTACTATCCTTCTTGGTCGTCTGCTGACAGTAACTGTGGTGACACAGTAACTCCTGATAGACATCAATGAAACCCGGATGTCGTTGCTCCAAATCTTCGAACTCTTCGTTCGTTGGAGTATATACTTCAAACACTTTATTGCCCCAGGGCATCCTAGAGACTGCGTGCATCTCATGAAGAGCAAGACCAATCTTCCCTCCAGGCGCAAAGAAAGTCCCCATCCGCCGGTTGTACATCTCCAAGAGAGCCATGAACAACTCCTTGTTGATGGGCAGTCCGTGACATGTGTCCCGGATGGCACGGTAGAGACCAAATTCACGTAGGAAAGTCCCATATTCTCGCAAAATCCACCCAGTCAAATTGGCCCATGAAGGGATGGGGCGTATCTAGTTCAAAAGCGAGAGCCGGCCAATGGGATAAGACCCTTTTCGAACAAGTTGATTAAGGAAAGTGTCGGCTTGAGAGAATAAGAAATTGGGACCTTGCATATTTAAAAAAGCACCCGGGGCTAGCTCCATCATGTGGCAGCTGACCGGTTCTCTGCCCACGTATGCTGATCTAATGTGCTGATTGTAGTGGATGTTACCCACGATCATGCCCGACCGGCTCGGGGTCAAGGATTCCAGCATCTTACTGTCTACCGACAACATATTGAACCACGCTAATGGGAAGTGACATTCCATCTGGGGGATATGGATCGCCCTTCCAGCAGAAATAAAATTCCAATTCTCATATATATCCAATACCCAGGAGTTTTTCACAGTCTGGACGTCTCCGAAGAAGAACGCCGGCTTCAGGTACTTTCCTTCCAATATCCCAGAGTTCAGCATGGCACAGAAAAAGCAAAAGGGCTGGTTCTTGATAAGATTCAGCCTCTCCTCAGGCTTGTTCTGAGGCACTTGCTCCACTACCTGTCGAACTAGATGGTCAAACCAAACTCCTATGGCAAATTGGGCCTGACCCACCAGGGGTTCTCCTGCAGCATTGACTGGCAAATTTACTGAAAAGAGACAAAAGAAACAAAGTCATGGGATGGCCAGAAATTTAGAGTTTATGTGACTCTGATTGAACGAGTTCATATGCGGCTCGATGTCTATGGAGCACATACGGGTCTGTTTAGATGAGTCTTAATGCGGCATGGGGTTTTCACAAAGTTCATACGGCTCGACAGCCCTCATGCGACTCTGATTAAACGAATCCTTATGCGGCTCGATTTTTACAGAGCACATGCGGCTCTGTTTAGATGAGTCTTTATGCGGCTTGTATCTTCATAAAGTTCATACGGCTCGACGAGCCCTCATACTGCTCTGTTTAGGTAGGTTCATATGCGGTTCTGATTCGTAGAACGCTATGCGGTTCAGTCCATTAGGAGCTCATACGATTCTGTTCAGAGGGGCTTCATGCGGTTCTGTTCTCAAGGCGTTTATGCGGCTCAGACGATCTCATGCGGCTCAAACATAAGAAGGCTTGTGCATAAAAAATATACAACAGAGCCATCATTTTAGGGTTTGAAGTGTTCGATCTTCCACATAGTCCTTACCCTGGATAGTAGAGTGGACGTCAGGATGGACTGGAGGCACTACAGTCGGCGAGGGAGCCGCCGCCTTCTTGCCTTTCACTGCAGCAGAGGCCTTGGAAGCTTTGGAGGCTTTCGAAGCTTTGGAAGCTTTCGGGGCCATTGTCGATGATGATCGGAGAAGGAAGGACAGTAGCAGCTTAGGACAAGAGAAGAGGAAGACGAAAGAAGGCAAAGAAGCTTCTCTATCCTAACAACACCCTATTTATAGGCCGATATAGGGGGGCACGTGGACCGATAAACCGCTTCGGGTCGTGTGCTGCAGGCAAAATCGACTCCTCGAATTTTGTCCCCTCTCTCATAAAGAAGATTCATCAAAGCACGAAATCCAAATATTGAATGAACCGACCCTTGGGATTCCCCCTAAAGACGGCTCCAAATCATAACAAATCAAGAGCAATTAATGCCGCCTACATGGCAGAGAGAACAGCATGCGGCCAGAAGCAATCGATGCGGCTAGAGCAGTTCATGCGGCTAGGGAGTTTATGCGGCCAGACAAGCCATGCGGCCAGACAAGCCATACGACCAAGAACATCCTATACGGCCAGCGGAGCCATATAGCCATGCTTCTTATTCAAAGTATTCCAATTTTTCAAATTGAAAACTTTGAAGGGGGTCTTATAGAAGCATGGAAAAGAACAGAAGAAGCCCATGTGGCTCAAAACAGAAGAAGCCCATGCAGCTTAAAGCAGAAGGAGCCTCATGCGGCTCAGAAACCCTTCAATAGCCTCATGCGGCTCAGGCAAGAATCAAGTGACCCTATGCAGCTTTACAGCTGGCCATAAAGTGACTGCCCCCATTAAATGCGCTGATATAAATTAATAACTCTGACATTAAAGCTGAAATAATGAACTTCGATGTGACGACGTATTCCTCGAGAAACAGAGAAAATCTCCTCTGAAGCTGGCACGATCCACCAACTACAAAGCCCCCTATGCGGCTGCCACCATCCCATGCGGCTGATGCTTGCATACGGCTCAGAGCGTGAAGATCCTCGTCATGCGGCTCATGTTATGAGAAGTCACCCCATGCGGCCGCTGTTCTCATGCGGCTCAGATCATGGGGATCATCACTATACAGCTCAAATATCGAGAGGCCATGCCCATACAGCCTTGACACGTGGCTAATCCTATGCGACTCAATTGGAAACCATCCCCATGCGGCTCAGATGTCGGAAGCTATACCTATGCAGCTGCCACCTTCATGCGGTTCAGAACCTAAGAAGCTACCCTCATGCGGCTTTGACACGTGGCAGAAGATCACTTTCCCATGTGGCACTAAATCAATCAAGAGTCAGCAATAAATCCCAACAACCTAATTTAGTATAATCATCATAATTACCCGAATCAAAACAAGATTTATGGTAATCACACGGATTAAACATGTGCCAGGAGATCCGAGCTTCCTAAGATTCATGACAATCAATATTGACTGCTCATACGGATTTTACACAATCAGCATTAATTGTCTAGATTCGTTGCAATCAAGATTAGTGGTCCAGATTAATTGCCCACAAAATAGGATCAAGGAAAATGGCAATTAAGTCCCCAAGCCGCCGACTTTTTTAGGGTGATCATTGCAAACCCTAATGATCATACCCCCACTTCTATAAATAGCAAGGTGCCATTCCCTTGCAAACCCTGGAGAATTCAGAAGAGAGAGAGAAGGGGACCGGATCCATAGAATTAAAATATAGCAAGGTGCCATTCCCTTGCAAAGGAGATCCTCTCCACCCGGCTGAACACACAGAGAGACAAAGGCGCGCACAGAAGAGTCTTTCCATCTCGAGAGCAGTTCTTCACTGGAGCCAAGGCTATGTCTGATCGTCCAAGGAGTAAGGCAGAGCGGCCGTCACTTTCCCAAGCCTCTACCATCACCCCAGAATCAAAAATAAACAATTATACTTAGATTATTGTACCTAGGTTTTCATCCCTAGGCTTTCTTTGTACGAACGAGTTTGTATTATAAAGTAAAAGTCCAATCCTCCCATATATATTATTATATTCTTTTATAATCAATGGCAAACAATGACCATTGGTTCCGACTGCATAGCTTGAACGAGTGAACCAGGCACCCTTTTATTCAAGGTTGCGACAAGGGGTGTGGCTTTGCCCGATTGACGAGTCTGGAGGTAAATTATCAAGGGTTCTTCTGGCCTTATGACGGTCTCCAGTTTGTTAGTGATGTACTTCGTAGATTCTTCATATAGACAAGCCTCCGAAGAGTAATAGGATTCAACCCCTTTGAAGGGATCAATGTCGACAAATTCGGTCCTCACGAAGTCGTATCTATTGACATACTTGAAGCACTAGTGGAGGGTAGACGGTACGATCATATAGTCATGTATCTACTGACACCCCAAGAGGATGTTGTAGGGTGTGTCTACCTCTATGACGTAGCAGGTAACCTCCGTCTTCAGGTCACCAATCTGACATTTCAATCGGAGCTTTCCTAGGAGATAGCTCCTTCCTGAGTTAAAATTGCTAATGACAGTATTAGTCGTCGCTAGCCGGTGCATAGGGATGCCAAGAAGTTGGAGCAAGTTTTTCGGGATGATGCTAATTGATGAGCTAGGGTCGATATGCATCTGATCCACCTTGATATCGTCTATGTATCCAGTATAGTACAAGGGGCGATCATACAAATTGGACTTGATCAGCATGTCCTGTGGAGTAAATACGATGTTGGGCATTGCATCTGTGCTATCGCTGCCCTGTGGATCTGCTGGCGGGTCTTTCCATGGAGGCTTGACCTGGGCTAAGTAGGCGTCAGCATTTTGGAGTGCTTCGCTTAATACGACACGAAGATCCTTGGAGGGCTTTAGGAGCTCTTATAATGACAACTTTGCTGGCGTATTAGCCAATTGTGCTAATATGTCAAAGTTATAAGGTCTATCCAGTCCCTGAGGTACATCATTACAGAGTGACCTGTCGAAGCGAGTTTCCTTTCTTTTGGACTTATCCGCCGGTGGACGCTGAGATGGCCTTAGAACATCGGTGGGAGGCAACATTGCCGGCTGAGGATCTTCGGCTGAACTATCCCGTACGGGTTGGACTTGTGCTCCAGACCAGGTAACGATGGCTGCAGCTTCTCAGCCTCGGCTAAAATTGTATGACAGGATCTAGATTTCCTGCCCTTTTTTCTTGCTGGTAGGAGATGACACCCCCTAGGTAACTTCGGGCACCAATTCTGGATGCACCCACATGATCTCTCCTCGCGATGTGGTGAGGGGTACCAATCGTGATGTCTGGCTCTGGACGGGTGGAAGATTAGTAACCTCTATCATTGTCCAAAGGATAGGTATGACCCCATCTGTAGTGCTTGTCGGAGGGAAGTCGCTGAACTGAATAGATACCATGTTCGCCACCACGGTAACCTCTTCAAAATCTATCGACAGAGCTTTGGAGTCGATAAGACTCTAGATGTACCGTTTTAATTGGAAGCAGTCATGAGTGGAATGATTGACATAGCGGTAAAAGTGACAATATTTTGTGTCCTCCATTTCTGTCGCTCGAGTTTCGCACCTTGGTGGAGGGAGCTGGATCCCACCCCTTGCAAGAGCATATCGAAGATAGGTATGACATGACTATCTTCAAATGAGTAAGTAACCTTGGGCCATGGACCTTCCGCCTGTTTTTGTTCGGGTTTTGGAGTCACATCAGTGACCATGGCCTGTTTGCCCTTATTGTCCCGGTTGGTAGTGGTGCCACTGTTCTTGTTACTGGAGGTGGAACCAGTACGTCTGCCCTTATCTTCTCCGTCTGGGATGTGTAATCCCACCTGGTGAGCCTACTTCAATTTTGCCTCTACGTTGGTAGAACTTATGATGAAGGTCGTCCAATCCCTGAATTGATCGTCACCCATCCAGATGCTAATTGCAGGGAGCAGCTTCTTCTGGCAAATTTCAATCAAGGAGCTCTCGGAATTGCCTTGGGGCAATCTCATTACGGTTTGGCGGAACTTCTCGATGTAGTTCCTTGTTAACTCCTTTTTTTCCTGAATGACGTCCATGAGAGACGACATCGTTACATCATGCCCCACTTCATAAAATCTTTCCAGTAACATGTATTTGAAGCTATCAAAAAAATGGATACAATTGTCGGGAAGGTTGCGGTACCAGTCGAACGTGATCCCCTCCAATGCTCCGATGAATAATCGTGTGAGGATGGCATCATAATACGGCAAGTGGTCGATTGTGACCTCAAAGTACGTCATGTACCGACTAGCAGAGGTCTTTCCATTATAAGAATTGATATGAAATGGCTTGTACCGTGGTAGAAAAGGCACGTCTCTCCATGCAACAGGATATGGCTACCGTATTCTGAGATCCTGAGAGGAGTCTCGGGCATTGAACATTGCCCGAAGCTCCTGGACTAACCTCCTTACCTCGTTGGCTTCTTCTGCAGATGAAGGAACGGATGCTGCTAAGGGATTATCATGCAAAGGAGGGGCGGTCGTGTTGGAGACCGCGTTGACTACGGGTCCCAGGCTTGTTTGTCCTGGCATTCTTGTTGGTTGAGTTAGCAAGGCGGCTTTGATCTCGTCCATGGACTTGACCAAGGACAGGAGCATGGCTTCCAGCACTTCTAGCCGTTGTCGGTCAGAAGGTGCTTGCTGATTATTGTCAGCCATAAAGACTGTCCTCACATGGGTAGAGGTGGAAGGGATTGTGGCAGAGGTACTCTCTGGGTCGTACCCTTGTGTAGAGAAATCTTCAGGGAATGTCGGAATATCATCTTCCTATGACTTGAAAGGGGTGCTATCCCCTGTGCAGGAAGCCACATCATTTTGGTAAGGGTGGTGGCCCTCATGGAAATCCAAGTCAGTTGTACAGTTCTGGGGGACCTTTACCCCCTGTATGCTCTTTTGGTATACCGGGTTGTCGCATACATTGAGGGGACTTCTACCTCCAGCTTTATCTACTATCAAAGGAGCCGAAGGTGCACCTCCGGGTGTCGGAAGCTTCTTTTTGGATCGAGTGCCTAAATAGACACCCCCTGTGGTTGTCGATGGAAACCCCCCAGATGAGGGTCTTCTCATAATACTAGCTGAGATGGCCGGGCTGGAAGAGCCAATCTTCTTTCCCCCTTGCCAGGAGGAACCTTTTGATTTAAATTATAGGAGGCGAAAGGAAACTCCTCGTCCCCTAAAATTTGTACATATTTCTTGAGTTGTTGTCGGACAAGTGTTGGCTGCTGTAGTTGCTGGAAAAATGACTGCCGATCTTCAGGTGCTGCTGATTTATCGCAGCAGCAGTTGCTGATGACTTGGGTGCGATGACGCCCCGAGAAGGACTCATTACATATCGACACCGCCGTCTTGCGTTTGTGAGTAATCATGTCATATAAGTCGGTAAAAAGCTGCTCTACCTTTGCAGCAAACTTGTGAACTCGGGTATCCCGAGCGCACGGGTGCTTAGGCATCATGTTTGCTCCCTGATCCGTAGCTTGTAAAAGCACTTGCTCTGGATCTTTAGAGGGAGACTTTAAAGACCCACCCTGTCTGTTAGCCTTTGGGGACTGGACTCGGGTGGTTCTGTATAACTTTTTATCAGGAGCCCGTGTAACAATCAACGGGGCCCGCTGACAGTCAGCAACTTGGAAAGTTGACTGGGCTGGTTAGGCCCGTACTGCCCTAGACTTTTTTAACTTAGCGCCCGAAGGCGCATAGTAAAAAGTGTCCAGATTGATAAATCCTATATCCTCAGTGGGCTGTATGGCGTCGGGCCCGCATGAGTGGCGGTCGAACACAGAGCTTCTGACAGGATTGGCTGTCGCATGGACTATATTCTTGCGGCTAGAGCTGGCTGTCGCATGGACCATCTTCTTGTGGCCATAGTTGGCTGTCGCATGAATTGTCTACCTGCGGCCAGAGTCGGCTGCCGCATGGAAAGACTGTCGATCTCCTCTATGCGGCTTCTTCTTTGTTCGCATGGATTTCTCTTGTGCCTCCAAAAACTCAATATCGTAGTATTTTCCTCTGCTGGATTTGGGGACAATGGGGTCCTCCGCGGTCGGAAGCAAAGCCGCAGGAGAGTTTTGGTCACCATCTTGGGCTGTAGAAGGAGCTTCTTTGAGAACTTGGTCGGGGGCAACAGTTTTGCACGTCGACGTCCTACGAGCCCTCATTGAGTTGGCTCGCTTCTGAGACGGGCTGGCGCTCCCTTCAGAGTGCATTTCTTCTAAGGCTTATTGGTCGAAACAAACCACAAGCATTTGTTGCATAAAGCTGATCTTGGACGCGTCAGATTGCGTCACCAATTTCTCATCAGAAAAGAAGGACGCTCCAGCTGAGTTGCCATCGTATTTGCCATAAAAATCAAAA
The DNA here is from genome assembly GCA_029216955.1 of Iris pallida. Lineage (NCBI taxonomy): Eukaryota > Viridiplantae > Streptophyta > Magnoliopsida > Asparagales > Iridaceae > Iris > Iris pallida. The sequence goes on along the minus strand of JANAVB010023800.1, from coordinate 17,722,694 downwards.
ACAGGTATTACAGAATACTGAAATTGATTGCAAACTCGCTTGTACAAAGAAAAGCCTAGAAAGAAATCCTAGAAAATAATCTAAGTACAAATGTTAAGTTTTGATTCTGGGGGGTGATGGTGGAGGCTCGAAAAAGTGCTATCAACTATGTCTTACTCAGTAGACTATCTGGCGCAGTCTTTAGATCTTGAAGAAATTTCCTTCTTGAAGGTTTCCAGCATTTTGCAGGGTTATAGCACCCTGTTATTTATAATATAATGTATGTTGAGCGGCATAGATGGCATGTTGCCACATGACTAATTGGCACGCGAAGACCCGCTCTTTGGCTGCCATCTGTCGATTTGTTGGGATTTTGTTACAGTAAATCTGGGTAGTTTAGGACTTGGTCAGATTGCCACGTGTCCTGTTGCAGGAATCACTTTTTTAGCCGTATAAATCTCTCATCTTTCGATAATGTGGGGCCACATGAGCCTTATGCGGCTTAAGTCGTAAACTTCCTTAGTCCAGACATAGCTTAGGGATTTAAGCCGCATAGATTCTGTATTTTGGTCGCATAAAGCTCATACGGCTTGGATCACAGTTACACTTGGATGCATAATGTTTGGAGACTTTGGGGCCGCATACGTCTGAGCCACATAAGGTTCATGCGGCTTAGATGACACTCCTTCTGGCCGCATGAAGCGTACGAACCCTGCTTTTGGGCGACGTCTCACGTCTTATCTTTTTGTCGAAGTGTCAGAGGTGTCATTTTTGTCAGTTTTGTCAGGACTTGTCAGCTTTATCAGACGAACTGCTCCACTTGGCCGTATATCTTCCTTCTACAGCTGGTTGTCGACGGGCCGCATATGTTATTAAACCAGTCATACGGCTTACCTTTATGCGGTCTTGTTTAGCCCAAAGTACCTATGCGGTAATTTCTAATCCGTATAATCCCCATATTTTCCATGCTCCTATAATAGGCATCATGAGCAAGTAACCATCAGGCTTGGTTAGTCGGTACGCACCGTTAGAATACACTGATTCTAAGATAAAAGGACCTTCCCATTTAGGCTAAATTTTTTTTTGTTTTGTGTGTCATGGCCATTGGTCTTCTCACTGCTAAGACTAGATCACCGACTTGGAAGATTCATTTTCTTTAATTTTTTGTTGAAGGCTCTAGAAAGACGTGCTTGGTATAGCTCAATATGCTGCTGAGCTAACAAGCATTTTTTGTCTAGTGCTTCGAGCTCTAGAAAGACGTGCTTGGTAGAGGCTATATTCGATTCCTATTGCCGAACCGATAGAATGCATGGCATACGAATTGTGGAACATTACATGGATGATACTGCGAGGTAGACAGAAGCGGTAGATAACGTGATGTTTGATGAAACTGATCACGTTTGATGCCTTCACTTTGGTGTACAGTATTACTTCCTTCCATTTGATGAAGTAATCGGTTATGGCTAGGATGAACCGATGTCCTCTGGAAGATGGCGGGCTGATTGGTCCTATGACGTCCATGCCCCAGACTTCAAAAGGACAAGATGCTGCTGTCGGGTATAGAAACTCTGAAGGTTGATGAATGAAATCGGCGTAGAACTGAAAGGCTCTAGAGTTTTTTGCTTATTCAACGGCATCTGCTATCGTCGTGGGCCGATAATAACATATTCGTTTGATGCAATCTTATAATTTGGGGCCTGGTTGATGTGTACTATAAACTCCGTCGTAAGCCTCCCGGAGTGCATATTTGGCTTCTGTGTCTGATAAACATCGTAACAGTAGCCCATCGTTTGAGCGTCGATACAGCATCTTGGTAGCTTTGTCATAGTAAAATTTGAGGGATCGCCTTTGGATAGACACTACTTCCTTCGGGTCCTCGGGGAGGATTCCATAGACGGCGTAGTCTATGAAAGGAAATCTCCAGTCTTTAATATTGATGTTTGTTTTCGTTGTGTAACTGTGATGAATATGCAAGACATTTTTCACACAAAATAGTTCTCGACCATACATTGTGATCGACTGCTGAGTATTGGAAGGGACGATCAAGGAAGCAGCGAGACCGGCTAGAGCATCTGCTTCTATATTCTGTAGTCGAGGTATGTGCTCGATGAAGAATCCGACGAAAGTAGACGCCAACTCGATTGCTGCTCTATGATAGGGAATGAGATCTTCGTGACGAAATTCATAATCTCCTCGGACCTGACTAACTATTAGCTTGGAATCACCGTAGGCTTCAAGATGGTCAACTCCCAGTTGTTTTGCCAGTCGCAGGCCGATTAATAGGGCATTTTATTCGGCTATATTGTTGGTGCATGGTTCCATGAGAGAATATGCACCATGAATAACCAGATGATCAGGTAACACAAGCATGATGTCAACTCCGGCCATAATATTTTCTTTTAGTCCTGTTCTTGATGCACCGTCAAAAAACATTCGCCAAATGGGAATTTCCTCAGTTGCAGTGTTAGACTCTACTACTTTATCGAGGATTTTGTCGTAGAGTTTGGAAGATTCTGGCACCGGATGAGCTGCTAGAAAATCAGCTAATGCTTGGCCTTTTACTGCCTTCTGAAGAACGAAGAGCATATCGTATGGAGTCATCAACATTGCCCATGTAGCTAAACGAGAATTGAGAGAACCCGATTTAGTCATGATTATTCTTAGAGGATTGACTTTAGATATCATGTGGATAGTCTGCCCAGACAATAAGTGGGATGTCTTCTGGAGGGCAAATACCAGTACAAGGCATTCCTTCTCCACTAGTGTGTATCTGTATTCGGCACCCACCCTTGTGTGGCTGAGGTAGTAGATTGCCTGTTCATGGCCGCGTTTATTCTTCTGAGCTAATAGGGCGCCAAAAGAATGGTCTATAGCGCGAACATATAGTAAGAAGGGCTTTTCCATTATTGGAGCTACTAATACTACAGGGGCTTGTGAGATACTTCTTGATATCGTCGAATGTGCGTTGACATTATTCAGTCCAGATGAAAGATACGCCTTTCTTCATGAGCTGAGTGAATAGTTGACATCTTCCAGAAAGGTTCGAAATGAATCGTCTGATGTAGGCTAGCCTTCCTTGTAGTCCGCGTAGCTCTTTGAGGTTTCTTGGAGGATGCATATCGAGGATAGCCTTCACTTTCTTCGGGTCAAGATGTATACCCTTTGAAGTGATGATGAAACCAAGGAACTTGCTGCTGGAGACTGCCAGAAAAGACTTTGTTGGATTCATCTTGAGTTGGTGTGCACGCATTAGTTTGAACACCATTCTCAAGTCTTGGAGGTGGTTGCCCTTGAGACGACTTTTAACTACAATATCGTCTACATAGCACTCCACAGTTTTGCGTAAATGATCGCAAAAAATTGTGTTCATGTCTCGCTGGTATGTTGCCCCTGTATTCTTCAATCCGAAGGGCATTACCGTATAGTAGTATACCCCCAATGGTGTTCAAAAACTTATGTACTTCTCGTCGTCGGGGAACATCTTGATCTGGTTGTAGCCTGAGAACCCAACCATAAAGGACATCCGCTCGAAGCCGCAAGTATTATCGATCATTACGTCAGTGATCGGCAGAGGAAACTCATCTTTCGGGCTTGCAGAGTTCAAATCATGGTAATCGATACAGACTCAAACTTTATTGTTCTTTTTTATGACTGGAACGATGTTGGCAACCCAGTCAGGGTATTGTTCTTCATGAATGAATCCACAGGAAATGAGCTTCTTGACTTCATTCTCGATGGCCTCCATGACATCTGGTCAGAATCGTCGTTGTTGCTGCTTCACTGGCTTAGCTTTAGACAAAATATTTAGGCGGTGCACGGCGACTTTAGGGTCCAAGCCTGGCATGTCTTCATAGCTCCATGCAAAGACGTCAATGTATTCTCTTATAAGCTGTATAAGAGATTGGCGTTCATCGTCAGATAGAATTTTGCTGATAAAGATTAGTTTAATAGATGATTCATCTCCTAAATTGACTGGGACGACTTCGTCTTTGGTAGGTGGCTCACATTGTTCGAAGCATAGCTCCCACCTAGTATCCATATTTTGACCCTATTGTTCAAGCTCGATTGATTGGACATCGTCCATAATTTGGTCAATGAAAACTATGTTGACGGACAGAGTTGCTTTGAACATGTCGCTAATGTTGGAGTCTGAGTCCCAGAGGGAGGAATCAGAAGAATGAGAACAACGATCTGCTTCATCATCTGATCTTTTGGGAGTTGTTTGAGGAGTAACATAAACCAAACCAACACCGTTTTGTTGATAGTAGTTCTCGGGTTTGCCGAGAGGAGAGTATTGGCAACCGTCGTCTCCGGCCGTAATTTAGCCCCTGGTCACTCTTGATGTCATATCCCATGTTCTGGATGATATTCTTGGCCTGCCAACTATACCGAAAAAGTTATATTTTTCTAGAGTCATAGTCAGCTTCTGTGTTATACTTAGGAGAAGTAGAGTCCGGAATAAACTTTCTTTCGCCAATTATTCAACGAAGATGATTAGTTCTTCATCCTTCTTTCTCGCTGGAACGATGAAGTAGTAGATATCTTCTGGGTAAACTTTTTCCTGCAGGTGAGTCATCATGACCGACATGCAGAGGTGTTGTCCTATGTCGTGCTCTAGAGCGTATATCGTATCTATGTAGTGGTTTAAGGATTGATAGACATCGGAGTAATTCAAAGATAAACCTTTACTAAGAAAATACGCAAGTTCTTCTTCAGGGATAACATCATCCACTGAAGGTACAGTATTCTGAGTATTGATATGCTCATTGAGAGGATCATCATCTGGATGAGGAGCCACAGTCTTGGCCAAGTTCACCACGTAGGGTAATTCTTCAGGATTGGGGGGACGGACTTCAGCAGGTTCCTCCTGAGGTTTAACCTTGTCAGGGTTCTTACGAAGTATGATGGTCAATGGTTTGACCTTGTCAGGGCTCTTCTTTTTCATCCAGATTGTGAGAGGCTTTGGAGTACCTTTTGTAGTAGTACGTCCTTTGACTCGGATAATCAGGGGACCATCATTGGAGGATGAACTTACATCAGCTTTATTGTCAGCTTCGTTGCCGTCATCCTTGGGGGGATGAAATTGGTAAAGTACTGAATCTCCATAGTAGGCTTCGATGCCCATAAAAGGATCGACATCGACAAACTCCGTCTTCACGACACTATTGTTGTTGACGTTCTTGAAGCACTGGTGAAGTATGAAAGGAACGATCATGTTCTCGTGTATCCATGGACGTCCTAACAAGATATTGTAGGATACATTGGCATCGACCACGTAGCAAGAAACCTCCGTTCGGAGATCACCGATCTGACACTTGAGACGGATCTTGCCCAGCGGGTGGCTTCGACCAGCATTGAAAGGCATGATAGTTGTATTGGTTGCAGATAGCTTGTAGAGAGGGATTCCCAGAATTAAAGTAAACTTCTAGGAATGATGCTGAGGAAGGATCCTGGATCGATGTGCATGCGGTCCACCTTGATCTCTCCGATATATCCTGTATAGTACAGGGGTCTATCATGGTGATTATTTTTTAGTAGCATGTCCTCAGGTAAAAAGGTGATGTTGGGCACCACTTCCATAGTACTGTGGCAGTGGGGACAGGAGACAGGGTCTTCGGCGAGGGCTTTGACTTCAGCGAGATAAGAGTCGGCATGTAGTAATGCCTCGCTTTAGGCCTTTCGTATTTTTTTGGTGAGTCGCAATAGATCGAACAGAGACAACCTAGCAGGTGTATTGGCCAGCTGTGCCAGTATGTCAAAGTTGTAGGGCCGATCCAGGCCTTCGGGAGCTGGCGCCTTCAGAGACTTGTCAAACTGCGTCTCCTTCTACTTGGCTTTGTCGTTAGTTGAAGGCTTAGATGGGTCGGCTTCTGAGCTTGTGGGTGTAGTAGGAGCTTGAGAATGTACTTCGTCTTCTTGTGCGGGATCGTATGTCCGAAAATAAGTCTTTCCCGATCGCGTCTCGCCAGATAGAACCTCGTAGATGAGAGAAGACACCATATGGTATGACTTGTATTTCTTGCCCCTTTTTGCTTTGGGAGATACCACCCCCTGTGTCATCTCTTGCACAAGGTCCGAATAGACCCACATGATCTCACCACGTTCAGTCATGAGTGGCACCAGGGTTGAGTTGCGAGCTGGCGGTAGGTTGACGACTTCTATTATTGCTTTTGGGATCGAATTCACGCCGTCTAGGACTTCTGTGGGAGGAAAGTCACCAAACTGAAGAGAGATCATGTTAGAAGATACGACCTTGTCTTCAGCTTCGAGGTTGATCAGTTGGCTGTCGATAAGATGTTGTATCTTCTTCTTAGGATGATGCATTCCTTGGTGGAATGGTGCACATACTGATGATAGAGACAGTACTTGGGATTGTTGAGTTGGTTCGCCTCTGCAGGACGTCGTGGTGGAGGCAATGTCAGCTTATTACCCTTCGTTAATTTGTGAAAAATGGTAATAACATCGTCTTCGTCAAAGGAGAAGGTCTCCTTGGGCTTTTCGGAGGCGCCCTGAGGATTTGAAGCTCCTTTGGAAGTGTTGACCTTCAGGACTTCTTTCCCTTTACCTCCACGGACAGGGATAGTTTGAGGGTGCTTGCCCTTGTCTTCAGATTTGGGTATTTTCAACCCCACTAGTTCCAGATTAGGAACATCATTTTCAGCAGCATCAGCGGCCCCAATGAAAGCGTGCCATGTATCATACTTATGTATGCCCAGACAAAACTTCACCATAGGAAGGAAGTTATGTCGACAAGTATCCATAAGTTCTGAGTCTGGTATGCCGAAGGGCATCTTCAGTGCTAGCCGACTGAAGCGTTTGATGAAGGCGATGACAGACTCAGTCCTCCTTTGCTTGGTCTCGATGAGGGTGTCATGCTAACATACATGCCACTTTCGTAAAACCTATTGAGGAACAACCTCTCCAAGTCTTTAAAAGAATTGATACAGCCGTCAGGCAGTCTGCAGAACCATTCGAAAGCTATCCCCTACAAGGTGCTAATAAACAGCTTTAACAAGAACGGATCATCCCTAGGTAAGTGTAGAGTCTACATGTTGAAGTATATCATATGTAGACGAGGAGAAGTTAACCCGTCAAATGAATTTAGCGTCAGCGGCTTATAGTTAGGAGGGCAAGTAGCATTCTTCCATTCAGGAGGATAAGGTCGAGATATCCCCATCTTCTGAAGCTCGTCTTTGTGTGAGATGGTGTCGAGACGGGCGACCAGGGAATCAATTGCATCTTGTTGATTAAGAAGGTGTTGGGTAACGGCTGCTGAACGGTTGTCAGGCGTCGTTGGCGTAGGACGACCCCAGCATTTGCAAAATTTGGGGGAGGCACAACGGAATGATACTCCTTTTGTAGTGAAGGAGGGTTGTTGCTATGAGCTGGACTAGTATGAGCCGAGACGTTTTGTTGAGATGGAGGAACAGCCCCAGCAACTTGGACCGCCATGATACTAGCTAGCATTTTAGTAATCTTGGCGAATGCTATTTTAAGACCCTCTAGCCGTTTGCTGGTCTGGCCACTGGCTTCTTCAGGTCTTTCTCTGTTTGCCATATATCTAGATAACATATGAGGATGGATATAGGAAACAGTACAACTGGTGCTGATATTGTCTGTCTCTGAGTTGACAAGTCCCTCACCTTCATGTGGAGGAGGTAGATAGTCGCCATCAAACTCGGATGGATCGTCGTCCTCTGAAAGGCTACCCCCAGTATGATGGTCATCTGTTTCAGACTCTGAGGGAATACTACCCCCAGCTTGGGAGTCTTCGTCATCCATACGAAATCTCGACTTTGACCGAGTACCCATATAGACTCCTTCAGATGTGACAGCCTGCTGGTCATCTGTTGGTAGACTTTTTCTCCTTCTTATTGCGGAACTGAAAGGGAAAGTTGGGTTTATGGTCCACCGTCTTTGATTGGGGCTTCCGTAAGGGGGACCCCATGAATCCATGTTGGATGAAGCACACAGCGACTTTTTGTCGTCAGAGAAATGCAGCCGTCAAAACACGGACTGTCTCTGAGGCACTCTTGTTGCTTTGGAGCAGCAACAGTTGATAACAATACTGGTGCACGGATGTGTACTATGAATTATTATGTCCTCCCTCGCTTTATGCTTATAATTTATCTTGTCGTGTAAGTCAGCGGAAGGGAGTTTTGCCTTACAACCCATATTGCATGCATCGTCGAGCTTTGCATGCAGGTTCGTAAAGAAAGTTGGCACATCCAGACTTAGTTCACGTGCAGGAACAACCCCCACACATAAGTTTTGTGTTGTCCTTGAAGACAGCACTGTGCTATATGCGTTGGGGCCTGTCTTTTTACTGTAGGCACATAAGCCTTGGAGACTGGTTTTGGGCGCATGCTTTTTGGCATCATGTCTGAGCCTCTTTGATGTGGGCGCATAGTATGGTTCTAGTGAGCATGGGTGCATAGCCTTAGGCGCATGATCCTAGATGCCCAATCTGACAGAGGCCTTCTGATTGGAGTTATGCGCCCAAACATCCCCTTGGACGCATGCTCGGTGGAGCAGCGCTGTTTTCTCCCTGCTTTGCCTACTTCGTTTGTGAGCCTTGCTGGATTTGCCCAGAGTGTCGAACACTTTGATTATTGGCATCGTAGTACTTTCCTTTGCCAAGTCTCAAGCGTCGAACACTATGTTGTTGGTTGTGTAGAAAAAAAGTCACTGGGCTAGTAGAGCCCGGAACGGTGTGAGCCTTCTCCATTTTGGGAGCTTCTGTGGCAGAGTCATGCGCCCATGTGACAGAGTCCTTCAGTTGTATATCTGCTATGACACTAGCAGGATATGCACAACGAGCCTTCGGAAACCAAGTCTTGCGAGACTTGTTTGGCTTTGCTGATTTTGAGGGAGTAGAGCCATCCCTCGAGAGCATCTCTTCGAATGCCTGCTGATCTAACTTTACGATCAACATCTTCTGAGTACCCACTTTGTCGGTATCGGATTGCGTAACCACCTTCTCGTCGGAGGAAAAGGTAGTCCCCAGCAGAGTCGCCATTTTTATGGACACAAACAAAAAGAAGAAGAAATGCTGTCTTTTTTTTATTGGCGTAAGGCACCACAAATCGAGTACGCCTGAGAAATCCTGTGCTGAGGATCCCCTATTACAAAAAAAAGAATTATGGGGAATAGGACGATGGAGATCGAGCGACAGTTGCTCCTTTACTCCGTTGACACTCCGATTATAAAAGTAGGAGAAAACCTAAGAAAATTGCTAACTCTCGGCTCACTGGCAAGAAGTGCAGCAATTTGCCTCTTGAAAATGATCTTCGTTCCGTATTTTGAAGAGGGATGAGGCCCCTTTTTATAGTAGTTCTTGAGCTGGAATAATGTTATGCACCCACATGAGAAAAAATACTGGTTTTCATGTGGGCGCATAGTCATGCCTTTGACGTATAGGGTGTAGGCGCATGCAAGCTACGAGATCGTGGGTTGGTCGTGGTGTTGACGTAGCCGCATGCTTCGGTACAAGACTACTCGTGGAGACTGACGTGGCCGTGCGCTTCGGTGCACGTTTCGATCATGGCTTTGACCGAGTCAGACTTGGGTGTATAGCCCTCTTTCAGGATATGCACCCTCCTTCACAGGGTGGCTTGGGCACATAGAGCTTAACAGTATGACATGGGCGCATAGAGCCTCACGGGATGACTTGGGCGCATATGTCCTCATTGGCTTGGACGCATAGAGCTTCATAGCCTAAATTTTCATGCTTCTACAGACTCCACCTTCAAGTAGAAATATCATGTCCCACTAAAACACGTCTCCTTGTACACTATTTTTATGATGCGACTTTCGAGTCAAAAAGGCTAGCTATAACCCTACCATAATACCATTGTCCTTTCCAACTTCAGTTAAGAGATCCAACTTCAACTCAAATCTTTTGACCCAATATATGGTTGTGATCTACTCGAAGCCCACTACACATGTGCCACTAGTGTGGAGTCCCTATGTGCTACTTATCCACAAACGTCACGGAAGGCACATTTTTGGGTTTAAGGAACCTAGTTGACCATCCCGGCCGATATTTAACTCAAACATTCAAGTTGAAACTTATTCTAGGCTACCCTCACCTAGTAGATATGGTTCAAATTGATTTTTGGTATCATGTCCAGCTAATATAGACTAAAATCCAAATAAATGATTGGTTCCAACGGGATTAATAAATTATTGGTTTATAGCGTATATATCTATACTTATCATTTGATACCTCTATTGTGATATTGATGTTTGGACCACAACATTAACTATTTTCTTCCAGCAAATTTTACCCTCATGAACTGGACAAGCCACTTCACACACATGACATATATGTCCCGCACAAACAATCCTTTTGTGATCCATTTTAATTTTACCACATGTAGGATGCATTCTTCCTTTAGAAAAAAACCACATATGCCACTTTGGTTCCAATTGATTTTTTACCATGCAATTTCGACCCATTCTCTCAAATGACTGGATATCCAAGGTTAATGTAAGACTAAGAACACCCAATCTTGTAGAATATGGTGTTAGTTTAGATTCCACTTATAAATATCACCCCCATCTATACAGAAACTGGGTTATGATTTGATAATTGATATATATACTTACACTTCCTTCGTTTTCAGCCTCATTATATTTTTATATATTAAGTTTTATTTTAATTTCGAGAACAAAATTTTTATAAGTTGGGTAGGATGTAATTCTCCAAAATTTTGGAGGATATTTCATTATTTTTATTGCTTAAACATTTGTTTTGAAATATCTTTTTTTAATTATTTATAAATATACTGTTAGTCATGCTTAATTTTGTTATGCACACTGAGTAAACAATATTGTACGGCCAGTACACTCCAGTGCCTTGACTAGCATAAAAACTATAGGTGTCAATAGATTTTTTTATTTGGATAATTATCTATTTAAATTTATTAAATCATCTTATGGTCATATTTTCTATTTTTAATATTTATTTATTTAACTATCTATATAGAGTAGTTTTGAAAGGATTGAAAATATTGATACATGTTTATAAAATCATACTAGTGGTAATACGTACTCTCCCCAAAGTAGTATAACCCTACTGTTTGTTGTAGAAATTATTATTATTATTATTATTATTATTATTATTATTATTATTATTATTATTATTATTATAAATGATTTTAAATGAGACTATTTATACTAAACAAATATAGAACTATTTTTGAAAGATAGGTGGTAAGTATTTATTGTTGTTATTCCATCTTTAAAATATCTTTTGAGTATATCATGATTTTTAGGATTATTGCATTTAATATATGTGAAAATATATATATATATATATATATATATATATATATATATATATATATATATATATATATATATATATATATATATATATATATATATATGTTATATATATAAGGTTAATTAAATGAATTATATTAATAAAAATATATAATATATACTAATTGAATTCTTTTATGAATAAATTCTTGTAATTAATAATTATAAGGATTATCATATTCATATATATATATATTTTATATTTTGATATTTAGGAAATTAGATTTGTATAAAATTACTTTCAATTTAGAGTGTGTGTGTGTGTGTGTGTGTGTGTGTGTGTGTGTGTGTGTGTATATATATATATATATATATATATATATATATATATATATATATATATATATATATTTGTGTGTGTGTGTGTGTGTGTTAAAAAAAAATCAACCAATGAACAGTGCTCGCGCACTGTTCATCAAACCTAGCCCGAGCCTTGTCCCCAAACGTGCATATATATATATATATTTATATATATATATATATATATATATATATATATATATATACCATCTGGAAAAAAAACTCCTAACCCTAACCCGACCCCTCCCCTTGGACGACGGCGACCCCTAGCCTCACGCGCGTGTCGCCGCAGGTGGCCGACAGCAGCCACATCCGCAGAGCAACAACGGTAGCAACAGGCCTTGTGAAGCCATCTTCGCTGAGACTGTGAATAGCGTGAGATGGATCGTTTCACGATCCATCTTTTTTGGTATATTCGCAACATATACAAGGTTATTTTCCTTCACGTAGTTCGAGATCAGAGGCCCTAAATAGCCCAAAAAATTAGGTTAAAGTTGTCGAAATAACATTACGAACACAGAACCATCTTATGGATAGAAGCCACGTTTTGGAAGATCGATTTTTCATAATCCACAAAGCTTTTGGAAAAACTAACTGAACAATTCTGTAGAAAAGATATACAAGATGGAAACGCAACTGGTATTTTTAGATTTCATTGATTATATTCTGATTAATTCAGTTTTAAAGTTAGGAAAAAAATTTAGTTTTCAAACAATAAAAATTAAAAAATTTGCTTGATACGACGTGTGTCCCGCCAAACCGGGTGACGTGGTCACGAACCGAAAGAATCGAAAGGTGCGTATCGACTTCGTGGACGTGTGGGCATTGACGGAATTCAAATTGGTCGCGTATGCGCGACGAATTTGATGTGTATCCGTCAAAATTCACAGTATCAGCCTATTTGCAAATTTCTCAATTAATTTTTGCACGTTCATCATATCGAGACAAAACTTGCGCCAGCAGGACCGTATTAATTTTCTGGTCCTGTATGCCATGTTTGGTCCGATTCTGAGAAGGTCGACTGAAATGCCTATTTGGCGGGCCTGCGACCCGCTCAACGAGCGAAATTAGGCATAGTCCACCGGAATCCAATTTTGGACATAAGGTTAGATTCGTCCCCTCAAACTGGCCCTGTAGACATATAGTTTGACGACTTTAGAGACCATAGGTTCTGGCACATTTTTTGGTGCAAAATGGGTCCAACGACGGACATCGTTTTGACCCGAAATTGCGATTTTGTCCCTGTTCCAGAGTTGGACTTTCTGGCAGGCATTTGCTAGACATATCTTATATTTCGAATACGTTCGTGGTATTTATTTCAGCATCCGAGGACATAGACAGGATTTGGATTTCATCGCTTCACTATTCTGACGGTTCGAGCTATTGTACGTCGCCCTTTTGCACACAACCTCAGGCAAGATACCTTTCCATATTTACTGCTTATATTTAGTCTGCATCCTTAATTATTTACGTATCACTATTTATTTATTTCTAGTTTTTATAGTTGTACCATTCTTACAATTCTTGATTTATTACCTGCTCAATGATATTAGCATTACTTTGTTTATTATCCTTTGATTGCATATGGACCTAGAGTTAAGGGACTACCAACTGTAGTGTATTTCATAAACCTTGACACAGTTGTACCACGAGATATGTGTGAAATGAGTAGCATGTAGAGGTACTTGTGTGGTGGCTGATCACCCGTGCGCACGCGTTAGGTTTAACTGCTTATAGAGGCATGCTAGCAAACTTAGCAGTTAGTAGAGGTACGTGATCACGGGTGTGACCTAGATAGGTGCATCGGGTGGGAAGAATATTTTCTTGTCGTATGGGCTTCTATTACACATTCCCTTGTAAACCGGGAGCTCTGTTGGAGATACGGGTATGATGACCCCCTCAGGTTGGCCACTATCATTTTTGAACGTCATGCGCTTCGGTCACTGGTGCCCAATTGGGGACTATACCAGATCCTATTTACAGCCAGGGCTCATGCGACAAATATTTTGTTCTTAACTGCATAAACACATTAGAATGGTTAGATAAAACCTAGTCAATGTCAAGTCACCCCCGTTTCTTTATGTATCTTGATATGATTGGGACTATTTTACTTTACTTGTGGGTTGTGACATTTTATATATTCAGTTTATTATGGCATGTTCTTCATGTATCTTGTTACGTCCCTCTGAGGACCTGGTGATCTCTCCAGGTATGTGCTTTGTGCCTTTTTGCAGGTGTTCTAGCCAGGACTGTGATCTTCTCCATTTCTTCGAAGAGGATTGCTCTTGGTTCGTCTTGCCATTTTCTCGATCCTTTCCATGTATATTTTCTTTCATCTAAAATAGTTGGCAGTGGATTTGTCTTCGCCCAACTACATGTATAAATGACAAATTTTATAGTTGATTTATATTATTATACTCTTATTTGGTGGATGAGATTTAGTTATAATGGTTTATTGTATTTTACAGCTTATGTTTACATACAGGAGTTCCATACATTGGAGTATACTTTGTATGTACACAGCTGGCATGTCTACGCACTTCGTCCTAAGTATTTTGGGACTTGGGCGTTACATGTTCTTTATGTATCTTGTTACGTCCCTCTGAGGACCTGGTTATCTCTCCAGGTGTGTGCTTTGTGACTTTTTGCAGGTGTTCTAGCCAAGATCGTGCTCTTCACTATTTCTTCGAAGAGGATTGCTCTTGGTTCGTCTTGCCCTTCTATCGATCATTCTCTTGTATATTTTCTTTCATTTAAATAGATGGTAGTGGATTTGTCTCCGCCCAAATAATATATTCGAAGTTGATTTATATTATTATTCTTTTATTTGGTGGATGAGATTTAGTTATCATGCTTTACTGTATTTCACATCTTATGTATACATACGGGGTTCCATACATTGGTGTATACTTCGTATGTATATAACTGGCAATTGTACGTACTTAGTCCTAAGTATTTTGGGACTAGGGAGTTACACCCTCCTTCTGCGGCCCAGATTAACTTGGCAGCAGAGTTGTCATAGGACCCTTTCTTTTTCGGCCTGAATCAACTTGACCCTATAGTGATCTCAGGAGCCCTCCTTCTGCGGCCCGAATTAAATTGGCCGCAGAGTCGTCATAGGAACCTTCCTTCTGCGGTCTGAATCAATTTTGGCCACATAGCGCATACATGATAATCTGCATGAACTCTATTTTTCTTCATACTTCTACAAGACCCCCTTCAAAGTTTTTAAATTATAAAATTTTGAATACATTGAATAAGAAGCATGGAGATTCACATAAGATTTTGAGCCACAGGGAAGTCTTATCTTGGCTGTCCAAGCCGTCACTGCTGTATTTAAAACTCTGATTTGTTTAGATTTGGGTTTATCTTTTTTTTGTGATCGCCACGACAGTTATGAAGGATAGAATCCCGAGGGTCATCATTATCTTTAATGGACGTGATAAACGAAGAGGCGTATATATGTTTACGCTTTTTGATTAGCCTATAAATGCAGCAGTAATAGAACTTCTCCCACTTTTTTTTCATCTTCCTCTCTTCTGCTTCCTACTTTTCGTCTTCTCTAGTTAACTATGGCGCCCAAAGATTCCAAATCCACAAGCGCTGTTGACAATGGGAAGGGGCCTGCCTCTTCGTCTAGAATTACGGACTTATCCTCCTTTCATCCAGATATACAGACTCCTATCATGGGTAAGGATGGTGGAAGAACGAACATTTGAACTCTAATAGCCATGTCGCATACTTTATGCGCGGGTCTGACCACGTATCACCGCTATGCTTTGGCTTCAACGCCTTTTGCGTGCCGTCGGGCTTCCATGGGGCATGTATTCCCTGTCTCACTGGGCAGCATATGCTTTGTGTGACCAGACCGCATAGACTGAGCCACATAGGTGTCATATGATTGAGCCTCATGTGCCCTTCCCATGTCTCTGGTCCGCATAGGCTCTGCTGACTAGGCCGCATATGCATCACCTGATTTGAGTCACATGTGCTCCTTTCATAACCAGGCCGCATAGGCTCTGCTTGATTAGGCCGCATATACATCACCTGATTTGAGCCACATATGCTCTTTTCATAACCAGACCGCATAGGCTATACCTGAATAGGCCGCATAGTTGAAAAGGAACCCATTCCTTTTATTTTCTTCTGACTATCTTCTTTCTTTGACTTTTGCAGTGACTTTGCCTACGGTTTCTTCAGGGGAAGCTTTGATAGGGTATGCTCAGTTCGCTCTAGGTGTCAGATTTGACCACATAGTCGAAGATATGTTGACTCAAATTACCAGAAATTAATCGGAAGCCAGGTCGAAAGCGATCCGGAGCCAGTCGTATTTCTATTTATTCGGCATGATGAACTCTGGGATACTGGGCGGCATTCATTTGAAGCCTATGTTTTTGTTCGGGGATGCCCTTACCATCTCAGACCCATGCATAATAGAAATATCCGAGAACTGTGGTTTCTCTTTCCACGGGGTAGCGATTCACATACCCCTGATGGAACGCCACTTCCCATTATCAAGTTTCAACATGGTGCCCATTGCGAGAAAAGTGCCTAGTCCCATAACTTAGGATCAACATGGAATTTTTGTAGGCCATATCCGCTATAATAAACATGCACGGACAGTGGTCGCGGTCAAGGAGACAATCAACCACTTTGTTGTTGGACTAGCCCCCGGCAGTTTTATCAATGAACTGAAGCCCAATATCTTGTTTTTTCAGGCTGATACTTTCTTGAATCGGCTTGCTCGCAAAGGGTCATACCCCGCAGGCAAGTTGTCGCTGCTGAACTGGGTGCATCGCTCCCCTCCGTGGGTCAACTTGACGACCCGGATCATAACAGAATATAAGGATACTGTAGCAGATCGGCCTCTACTACGCCATAAGGAGCACATGCTACGGTTTATCTATGAACCCGAAACTGTTCATAGCCCTCCTTGAGATGTATAACCGTCATACTGGGACCTTCTTTAATCCTGGTAGAAAGATGGGGCTCGCTTCTCCATGAGATGCACGATATTTCTAATTTGCCCTGGGAGATGAGGTTTACGAGGAGTATACCCCAAAAAATAAAGAATTTGAGGAACTAGAGCGGCAGTTCCCTGGGTTCCTTACTATTTACAGGGAAGTGCTAGGTCATCATAGAACCTGTCAGCAGATATCAAAGAAAAAGGGCTTGGATTAGTTACCTATTCAACCTTGGTTCCTCAGGCCAGGTCGCCCCTTGGAGCCCTTAGACTCAGGAGGAGGTGGATGCTCAGGTGCGAGACACCAAGTTGGCCAGAGCTGCAGATGACAGATTCGGGAGCTTGAGCGACATCTTTATTACTTCTATCATGATACCCAGCCTTTGTCTGGCAAGGCTATCCTGGTCGGGTTCCTAATGGTATGGCTGAGGACCTGTGTGGTTTCAGGGGGCTCCGATTCTATTGAGAGAATCAGACTCAATATGATCCATCTTACAGTCAAGGTGGTTTTCGGAGGCAGGCTGGCTTTACTCCCGGCTATGGTGTGCAGTATTCATCGCGGTCTTCGTACTTTTATAACGAAAATTATTACTTGTGAAACTACGAAGGCCTTCAACCTGGTTGAGCTGTCTTACCATTATCTGATGGGATGGCTGCTGATGTACTGCCCCTATTTGATGTGGCCTAGCCCCGAGGGTAACACGACAAGTGACGATGCCTTTATCTATCAGTACCGCGACATGCCTTGGACCTGTACTATTGTACCCGACTACCGAGCTGCGCTCGTACGGCTGGACAGATATTCTTTTTTTTTTGTATCGATCCCACCTTTTTTCGATGAAGAAATGGACCGCATGTATCATGATAGTGCTGTTGCTTCTCCGATCCAGCCTGAGAAGATGTTTCGCTAGTTACAGAATATCCGCCCTTCACATCTGGTATACCGTATTGTCACTTTCTTAGAGCCTTAGAAACCCAATCGATACATTTGACAATTCAGGTATTGTCAATTGTTTTTGGACAATCCTAGTCCCTGCCTGGGTTTTGAAGGCAGCGTCCTAGATAGCATTCAGGTCTAGCATTACTATTTTGCGGTCCACACCCAGGCCAGCTTTTACATGCCTGATGCTAGGACCTCCGGGCATATTTTATACATGGCGTGCCTTCATCACGTATCTGAAAATGCACCCCCAACGACTTCGATCCAAATACCAGTTTTATAACTGGCAATAAGTTAGAGGAACGACACAGGGAATCCCGTAAGAGGACAAGGAGAGGGAAGGCGAAGGCTTCTGACTCTGGTTTAACTAGTACAGAGGAGGAGGAGATGTACTCTGATGATCTGCTATTCTCTACAAATCTATTGGCGTCGTGCTCGCCCTCTCATGTACCAAGTTCTTTCGGTAAGCAGAACAGGCATGGTCCCTCCGTTACCGACAGGCCTCGTTCTAAGAAGAGGGTCACGATTAAGGTCTGTAGGCCTGTCGTCGAGGAATGGAGCAGTGATGCCGAAGCTAACTCGGGGGTAAGCTCTTTCATGACAAACCCCAGTGTTACTCTTGGGACATTATCTGAATGTTCCTCTTTGCAGGCATCAGAGGGAATAAACCTTCCATAACCCGATGTTGCCCATGAGCTTCTCTCTCTGGTGCTGACTATGGACACCCTGGTCAGGGAAGGTGCCAGCCTTACGGGACCTGATCTTGGGATTGCGGGGTCTCAAAAGACTGGTGTCGATACAGCTACGTCTATTTCTGGAACAACTAGAGCTGGAGAGGCAGACGTAGGAGGCGCGAATACTGCCGTTGAAGTTACAAAGAATATGGGGGTAACAGGAGCTGTGATTGCCCTGAATGAGCCCCAGTCTCTGCCACCCTCCCCTAGTACGCTATGTCATATTCTTACCAATGAGGAATTTTTTTTGCTCCAACTCCATATCTTTCGACTCAAGATGATTGTTGGTTGTTTTGGATCTATAGGGCCTGCCTCCTCACTATCGATGGCGGACATAGTCGAGGGGCCCTCCACAGAGTTGAGTATGGAGGTTGCGTCATGGAACTACCGGTCACAGAGGTCATGGTTCCTACGCCCGCATCGGAGGACGCGAGGTTGGTTGATGCTGCCCCTTCCTCGAAAATTGAGCTCTGCGAGTTGCCTTGTCTCCAGCTCCTTCGTACCACAGAGGAAGAGGTTGCTGCTGTGATAGAATCTCATCGCTCGAAGTTTGCTTCCCTTTTACTGGGTCGTCAAGCTCTGATGTGCCACCTTCTTAAACACCTTCTGCTCTCTTGGCTGTTATTCCTTTGACGCCCTCTTCATTGAAGAACATAGACTAATCGTCAAAGGATATAATCGAGAGCTTTTACCGCCACATAAAATGGGGGGTCAATGCTGCTTTACGGAGAGGAACATCATTTGACGTGGCCCGTCATCGTGCCCGCAGCCAAGTTGAACAGTTGAGAACATTTTCTGGTAGAGAAGGAATGGCTGATTTTTTTAAGCACAAACTGGTAGAGGCTGATCAGTGCCTGACCTAACTGTAGAAACTACGGCAAGTTGACATGCCCCTTGCTATGGACTAGGAGCGTGCGTTCCTCCTAACGGCCTTGGAGAAGGTAAAGGCCATACGGGAGACGACCAAACCCGCTTTAGAGAAAGACCTTCAGAAACTATCTCTAAAGTACGACAAGTTAAGCCGTAAGCGGGAGGATTGCTTAACTCGTGAGGAGGCCACGACTCGTGCGATTGCCAAAGCCAACGAGCAAATCCTACAACTCTAGGCTAAGCAGGCATCCCTAGAGACTGAGCTCCAAGCTACCCGTCAAGAGAGAGAGCTGATTTGTGAAGACACCAACAAGGTCACACGTGCCTCTGCTGCTCCAGAGGGTACACTGAAGAAAGTAAAGGAAAATTGGTAGGCTTATGCATATCTTTAGGATGCTGTGAAGCTGATCCAAGACGCTGAACATCAGGCCAAACTGAAGATCGATCGCTCAATGGCACAGCTTGAGGCGATACTCACTGAACTGTGTGTTGCTGATGAGCAAGCGTAGTTGTAGTGGGTCTTCCGCCTCTCTCTTCTTCTTTTTTTGGGGACGTAGTCCCATGTAAAAAAGTGTACATTAACTTCGTTCTTTGCTTATGATATTTGGGGTGCTTGTAGTAGAGGGCCTAATACAGCATTTGTGGTTGGCAGAGGACATCCCACTTTTGTGGACCTATTACCCTTTTGTGCACCTTTGGTGTGAGTAATAAATTTTGAATGTTTTTTTTGTGGACCTATTACCCTTTTGTGCACCGGTGGTGCAAGTACTAGATTTGAACGATTTTTGTGGACCTATTACCCTTTTGTACACCGGTGGTGCAAGTAATAGATTTGAACAATTTTTGGTGGACCTATTACCCTTTTGTGCACCGGTGGTACAAGTAATAGATTTTGAACGATTTTGGTGGACCTATTATCGTTTTGCGCACCGGTGGTACAAGTAATAGATTTTGAACGATTTTTGTGGACCTATTACCCTTTTGTGCACTGGTGGTACAAGTAATAGTTTTTAAAACAAAACATAATAGAGGTAATATGGACGTGATAGGTTCTGTAGCCTTAGCACCGTGGCTTTATCCCAGATTGGGTACAGGTGTTAAGTTAGGAGATTATCTATATCAGAGGTAATATGGACGTGATATACGACAATCAAAAGCAGGAAGTTTGCTCAGAGGCGACAAAACAAAAAACCTGGCAGACTCCGGCGGGGTGAAGCATTAGAGTGGAACTTCAAAGGTATCAGAACACATGACTTGTCACCCAGAGAGATGCGATATGAATCCACTCAGAGCTAGAGTATAGGTTCATAGGTACTTGGTGTACATAACTCGACAGTCAAGAAGACTTTAGTAGTTAAGGAAGTACGAGCATGTCTTCAAGCATAATAGTTTTTCTGAAATTTGCCATTTATGGGCATCATAAGTAAGTCTCCATTTTGTTTTGCCAGCCGGTATGCGCCGTTTGGTGAATACGGTCTCGATGACAAATGGGCCCTCCCATTTGGACTGGAACTTGCCAGCGGTTTTATGAGTCATGACCATCGGTCCGCGAACGGCCAAGACGAGATCGCCTACTTGAAATGTTCTCTGCTTGACTTTCTTATTGAAAGCTCGAGAGATGCGTGCTTGATAGAGCTCGATGCTTTGTTGAGCTTGTAAACGCTTCTCGTCTAGGGCTTCCAGTTCTTGTAGCCGTCGGCAGTAGTTATCATCCGACGTTAACCGGTAAGTAAGGGCCACGCGAAGCGAGGGGATCTGGGTCTCCAATGAAAGACCTGGCTCGCTCTCGTAAACCAGAGAGAACGGGGTATTTCTTGTAGCCGTCCGAATTTTAGTGCGGTACGCCCATAAGCATTCACCCAACTTTTCATTCCAGTCGTGCTTGTTCGAAGACATAAACTTTTTGAGAAGCTTGATTATGTTCATGTTAAAAGCTTCAGCCAGACCGTTAGCTGATGGGTTCTATGCTGTTGAAGCCACATTCTAAATTTGATTTTTGTCACAAAATCGACAGAAAGCATGGCTTGCGAACTGCGGACCATTGTCATGAATAATCCTCCGGGACAGTCCAAAATGGTGGATGACATGATATTTTATGAAACTAATCATGTTTGATGTCTTTACCTCTGCAAGTAACTTTCGCCCACTTGGAGAAGTAATCGGTGATTGCAAGTATAAACCGGTGTCCCTTGTGTAAAACCCCTAAATTTCTACTATATTATTTTTGTTAAATTTAGTACTGATTTAAAATTTTGTAATGTACGTCTCAATAACATATTGTGCGTAGCGCGTAAAATTTTGTTTTTTTCTTGCTCGTCGAGTGCGAATATGTGCGAGCGTACATATTTTTAGAAAAACGTTTTCTATTTTCGAAGTGATATATATAATAATTATTTTTGACATTATACAAAATTTCTAAATTTGTTATTTTAAGCCTTTTCTTTCTAACATTTATTAATAGTAAATTATATTTCATTGTATACTAGAAAAGCAAAATTTCGTATAAATAATTATGCATACATATCTCATAATTAATTATTAGCTTATTTTTAAATAAATAATAATATATTTTCGAAATTATTATTATAGTATTTTTGGAAAACATATTTTGAAATTATTGTGGCGATTAAATCATGATTTGAATTTATGGATTTATTTAAATAGTTAAATATTTGAAATTTGATTTATCCCATTTGATTTTAAACTAAAAGAACTTAATTTAATTTAAATTGGATTTGTATTTGGATTTGGATTTGATTGATTTTAAACTAAATTATGAATTATCTAATTGGGTTTTAAATCTTCCTAATTCTTATCCAACTGGGAATTTTCATATCCTATAAATAGGCAGGTACTCCTCCAATATTTTCTCCATAATATTCCTCCATAAATTCTACAACCAAACGTGCGTGCATCATGTCCGTGTTCTCCGTCCAATCCTAATTATATCTTTTACAAATACATTATTTTACCTTCTCTGTGTCCAAATTTCGGACACATCTCTTCATCACCATCCTGTGTCATACAGGACACGTAATTCTGAACTACCTAACCCAAACTCCCTGTCTTCCTCGGCCTGTTTCCTTGACCTCGACTCAGCGTCTGCACCACCATCGTCGTCCTCTCCACGGCCCATCACAGCCCGTACCCTCTCCGGTTCATCACCATCACCCGAACCTTCCGGCCACCTTGGCCAGCGTCACCACCATAAGGCCACCAAAACCCGATCGCCTGTCCGTACAGCCCGACTAGCCCTCCGGCCGCCTCTGCACTGCCAACCAGTCGACCTCCGACCCAAAACCACCACCACATAAAATTTACAAAGAAAAATAGTAAAACCACCACCACAACTAACCTGACCGCTGCCAACAGAGCCTGGCCGCGACCTGCGCCCCCTATAGAATCCCCACCTCAAGCCCCGACCGGCGTCGATGCCTCCGTCCTCAGCCAGCCGGTGCGCCTCCATCCGCCGTCGCCACGATTGATCCACCGAGCCAACCCCTCCGCGCTCTCGACCTCGGGCTCGTCGGCCACCCTCGCCGCGCGCAGCTCCGCCCTCCGTCGACCTGACCCGCTGACCCCCAAGCCTCCAGCCACCGTCACCCACCGTCACTTCCGTCCCGTCATCGTGCGGCGCTCACCATCCGCCACTGCACGAAGCTCCAGCACCGCCCCGAGGTGGATCGCCGCCTGAACCCTCTTTCCCAGCTTCGCCCGGCGCCCAGACTCCCGCTCTCCCCCGCTCCTTACTTTCCTCCGCCGCGACCAGAGTCCCGACGACTGCCCCTCTGTTTCTCTCTCCCACTCCCGCTACTTCTCTCTCCTTCCGCTCCCCTCTCCTTCTTCTTCTCTCCCTCACCCGCTCTTTTCTCCTCACCTTCTCTCTCTCTGCTCCTCTCTATTAGGGCCTTGATATCTTTTTATTTTTACCGAGGTTTCTTCCTTTTCTCTCGAAGAGAGTTCACGAGAAGAGTACTGTTTCTGTGTGTGTTTTGTTTATATTTTTATTTTATTTTTATTTGCTTTTTTTACTTTTAATCTTAAGTGATATAGTTTTATATATTATTATTATGAGGATCACTAATATTATGATTATTGATTATTATTAGTATTTTTGTTATATTGTATTATTACAGCTAACATCATACTTAATATTTTGTTATTACTACTATTATTATTATTTTTAAATGTAAGTTCTAGAGATTTTTGTAATTATTATTAATAATGGAAATTGGTATTTTATCTAGATCAACCAATCCTATCTTTTTTGTAAAATATATAAATATTATTGTTGACTTAGCCTACATAACTGTGGCTTTAAAACCCTCAGCCAATTTATATATTATTGAAAATTATATAGTCTATTTTTGATCAAAAGAATATAGTTCCAAATATTAAACTAATTTCTTAATTACTTTTGAAATAATTATCTATATTATTATTTTTACTAATAAAATATAATTTCTACCTATAAATCCTATTTTTACAACTTAAGAGTTTTCTTTACTTTAAGTATGATTATTTTTAACTCATGGAAAACTAGTTTTAAGTTTCATAAAATAATTCAAAATTTTATAGATATTATTTATCCAAATTCTATCGATCATTCTCAAGTCCATGACCCAGTCTATCTTTCCTGTTTCTTTTCTACCTTATGTCCACCCTAACTAATTTGACCCTCCTGAACTCGATGGAACCATCCGTGCTGCCAACAGAGGTCCTCTTGTGTAGTTGTTACCCGAAGTCGCAGTTCGTGACACCTTGATCATCGCGACACACTAGGCGTCCTACCAGGCAAGACACCTTGCCATTTGCTGTTTATTTATTTTAGCTCATATTTCATGCATTATTTATTTTTTTATGTAAAATAAACTGTGATATATGGCATAACCTGTTAGAACTTACTGTTCATTTATATTTCCTGCTATGTATTATTTTTCTCACACATTAAACCTAGATTTAAGGGACCACCTTTGTGTGTTGTATTCATTGGCCTTGACATGTTGTACCACGAAGTTGTGTCGCATGTAGAATATGAACATGCGTGACTGGCTGGCCACCGGTGCGTATAAGCCGTGCGATAGGAATAACCGCTAATAGAATTGCATGCTAGTTTGACTTAACTGTTATAGAGGTTTTTGTTGTGGATACAACATGATAGGCATTGGGTGGGAAGAACAGTTCCTTAATGTATGGGTCATATATGCACTGTCCTAATTGTCGGTTATCTCCAATGGGAGGTACGGTCCTGATAGCCGGTTATCTCCAGTGGGAGGTACGGTCCTGATTGCCGGTTATCTTCAGTGGAAGATAGGATCCTGATTCCTGATATTCCTGATCCGGTCCATGCGTCAAAGGTTTGTATTTTTTATTACATATTCACTATAGTACGGTTAGGTACCCAATTGCATGCCTTCCTTATTTATTTCAGCAATATTTATTCTGTTTATATGGCATGATATTATGTGTCTTGTTACGTTCCTCTGAGGACCTGATTATCTCGCCAGGTGTGTGCTCTTGTCTTTCGCAGGTGCTCTAGCTTTAGCCGTGACCATCTCCATTTCTTCAAGGATGATTGCGCTTGGATCGCCTTCACTTCGCTCGCCAAAATTATTTCTTTTCTCATGTATTTTTCCTTTACTTGTTGGTAGTAGATTTGTCTCCGCCCAACATATTATATCAAGACAATTCATTATCTTTATATGATATCTTTTATTCATTTATTTTGTGGATGATATTAGTTATGGTTCTACTGCATTTTACAGCTTACGTATATTTATTATACGGTTGGCATGTCTACGTTCCTAGTCCTACGTATTTTGGGACTGGAGCGTTACCTGTTTTTGTAGTGGCCCATGCAGGTCAAGATAAATTGTTTGGTTACTTTACCGTACCAAGCAAGCCTGCGTATAGGATTAGAGTCTAGGATCTCATCCACATACTTGACCACTTTTCTCGATTCCATAGTCAAATTATCGTTCTACTCATCGATTGCATCTTGCTCGATTCCTTCTATCATTATTCTTATCTTCCCTTCGTGCTTGCTAGAGATTGATCCTACTAGCTAGATGTCCCAAACACCATTAGTTTAATTCATTTAAGTTGGGTAAAATGCCTTATGACCTAGCAACCCCTTTGACCTAGTGACCTATATTAGCAAGTTTACTTAGATTCTAGAATCTACAGGACCCTAACCCGTCTAGCCAACCAAGGACTTGGACAAGAAGACTATAGGACGACTGTATAAGGACCATTACAGGACATGACTTGGATCCTTTAGAAGTTCGACTATACTCCCTCTCAATTTTAAACTCTCGTGCCTAAAATTTTACCCTCTTGACAAATATTGCTACTATAATCTAGATTTGCAAGTTCATTGATTTATCGAGGTTGTTCACGATATATGTTATTGGAAGAGCTCCCACTAACATATTGTGTAATCAGAACCGGTACATAATGGTCTGATCAACCAAATGCACTTTTGTTCGCTTTTGTCTATTACTCTACGTAGATGGGGACATAATTAAACTTGGCCCTTACAATACCATCCACGACTGCCTTTTGACAATTCCTTTGAAATTTTTTTGGTCGTCTTTAAATCACGTATTCGTACTCGATAATAACGTCTTTTGAACTCCTTACTGCTTTCACCTTCACCTATTTTAGAAGGACGAAGGTGTTATACTAGAACATCCTCTAACTGTCCTATCACCATTACCACCAAATATAACTATATCTTTGTCTTGAACTACTCGACCTTTCCCTTGACCCCAAGTCTATAATCTTGACTTTCTAATCAATTGAATTTAAGAGTGATTACAATCGTCTCTTAATCATATCCTCAACCTAGACTACGACCATATAAACTTCTTTAAGGAACCCTTCTATCTACCGTTGTGACTTCTCACGCCCTACGAATTCTTAATTTTGAGGACGAAATTCTTTTAAGTTGGGTAGGATGTAAAACCCAAAAATTTCTACTATATTTCTTTGTTAAATTTGGTACTGATTTAAAATTTTGTATTGTACGTCTCAATAACGTATTGTACATCGCGCGTAAGATTTCGTTTTTTTCTTGCTCGTCGAGTGCGAATATGTGCGAGCGTAAATATTTTTAGAAAAATATTTTCTATTTTCGAAGTGATATATATAATAATTATTTTTGCCATTATACAAAATTTCTAAATTTATTATTTTAAGCCTTTTCTTTCTAACATTTATTAATAATAAATTATATTTCATTGTATACTAGAAAAGCAAAATTTTGTATAAATAATTATGCATACATATCTCATAATTAATTATTAGCTTATTTTTAAATAAATAATAATGTATTTTCAAAATTATTATTATAGTATTTTTGGAAAACATATTTAGAAATTATTGTGGCGATTAAATCTTGATTTGAATTTATGGATTTATTTAAATAGTTAAGTATTTGAAATTTGATTTATCCTATTTGATTTTAAACTAAAAGAATTTAATTTAATTTAAATTGGATTTGTATTTGGATTTGGATTTGATTGATTTTAAACTAAATTATGAATTATCTAATTGGGTTTTAAATCTTCCTAATTCTTATCCAATTAGGAATTCCATAACCTATAAATAGGCAGGTACTCCTCCAATATTTTCTCCACAATATTCCACCACAAATTCTACAACCAAACGTGCGTGCATCGTGTCCGCGTTTCCCGCCCAATCCTAATTCCATCTTTTACAAATACATTATTTCACCTTCTCTGTGTCCACATTTCAGACACATCTCCTCATCACCATCCTGTGTCACGCAGGACACATAATTCCAAACTACCTAACCCAAACTCCCTGTCTTCCTCGGCATGTTGCCTTGACCTCGACTCAGCATCTGCACCACCATCGTCGTCCTCTCCTCGGCGCATCACAGCCCGTACCCTCTCCGGTTCATCACCATCACCCGAACCCTCTAGCCACCTTGGCCAGCATCACCACCATAAGACCACCAAAACCCGACCGCCTGTTCGTACCGCCCGACTAGCCCTCCGGCCGCCCCTCCACGGCCAACCAGCCGACCTTCGACCCAAAATAACCATCACACAAAATTTACAAAGAAAAATAGAAACACCACCACCACTACTAACCTGACCGCCGCCAACAGAGCCTGGCCGCGACCAGCGCCTCGCCTATGGAGCCCCCACCTCGAGCCCCGACCGGCGTCGACGCCTCCGTGCTGAGCCAGCCGGTGCGCCTCCATCCGCCGCTGCCATGATTGATCCACCGAGCCACCCCCTCCGCGCTCTCGACCTCGGGCTCGTCGGCCACCCTCGCCGCGCGCAGCTCCGCCCTCCGCCGACCTGAGCCGCTGACCCCTAAGCCTCCAGCCACCGTCACACACCGTCTCTTCCGCCCCGTCGCTGTGCGGCGCTCACCATCCGCCGTCGCACGCAGCTCCGGCACCGCTCCGAGGTGGATTGCCGCCTGAACCCTCTTCCCCAGCTTCGCCCGACGCCCAGACTTCCGCTCTCCCCCACTCCTCACTTTCCTCCGCCGCGACCAGAGTCCCGACGACCGTCCCTCCGTTTCTCTCTCCCACTCTCGCTGCTTCTCTTTCCTTCCGCTCCCCTCCCCTTCTTCTTCTCTCCCTCACCCGCTCTTTTCTCCTCACCCTCTCTCTCTCTCTGCTCCTCTCTATTAGGGCCTTGATGTTTTTTTATTTTTACCGAGGTTTCTCCCTCTTCTCTCGAAGAGAGTTCACGAGAAGAGTACTGTTTCTGTATGTGTTTTGTTTATATTTTTTAATTTTTTTACTTTTAATGTTAAGTGATATAGTTTTATATATTATTATTATGATGATTATTAATATTATGATTATAGATTATTATTAGTATTTTTGTTATATTGTATTATTATAGCTAACATCATACTTAATATTTTGTTATTACTATTACTATTATTATTTTTAAATTTTTGTAATTATTATTAATAATGGAAATCGGTATTTTATCATGATCAACCAATCCTATCTCTTTTGTAAAATATATAAATATTATTGTTGACTTAGCCTACATAAATGTGGCTTTAAAACACTCAGCCAATTTATATATTATTGAAAATTATATAGGCTATTTTTGATCAAAAGAATATAGTTCCTAATATTAAACTAATTTCTTAATTACTTTTGAAATAATTATCTACATTATTATTTTTACTAATAAAATATAGTTTCTACCTATAAATCCTATTTTTACAACTTAAGAGTTTTCTTTACTTTAAGTATGATTATTTTTAACTCATGGAAAAATAAGTTTTAAGTTTCATAAAATAATTAAAAATTTTATAGATATTATTTATCCAAATTCTATGGATCATTCTCTTGTCCATGACCCAGCCTATCTTTTCTGTTTCTTTACTACCTTATGTCCACCCTAACTAATTTGACCCTCCTAGACTCGATGGAACCATCCGTGCTGCAAACAGAGGTCCCCTTGTGTAGTTGTTACCCAAAGTCGTAGTTCGTGACACCTTGCCATTTGCCATTTGCTGCCAGGCAAGACACCTTGCCATTTGCTGTTTATTTATTTTAGCTCATATTTCATGTATTATTTATTTTCTTTATACAAAATAAACTGTGATACATGGCCTAACCTATTAGAACTTACTGTTCATTTATATTTTCTGCTATGTATTATTTTTATCACACATTAAACCTAGATTTAAGGGACCACCTTTATGTGTTGCATTCATTGGCCTTAACACGTTGTACCACGAAGTTGTGTGTCGCATGTAGAACATGGATATGCGTGACTGGCTGGCCACCGGTGCGTATAAGCCGTGCGATAGGAATAACCGCTAATAGAATTGCACGCTAGTTTGACTTAGCGGTTATAGAGGTTTCTGTTGTGGATACAACATGATAGGCATTGGGTGGGAAGAACAGTTCCTTAATGTCTAGGTCATATATGCACTGTCCTGATTGTCGGTTATCTCCAACGGGAGGTACGGTCCTGATAGTTATCTCTAGTGGGAGGTACTGTCCTGATTGTCGGTTATCTTCAGTGGGAGATACGGTCCTGATTTCTGATATTCCTGATCCGGCCCATGCGTCAAAGGTTTTTTTATTGCATATTCACTAAAGTACGGTTAGGTACCCAATTGCATGCCTCCCTTATTTATTTGAGCAGTATTTATTCAGTTTATATGGCATGATATTTTGTGTCTTGTTACGTCCCTCTGAGGAACTGGTTATCTCGCCAGGTGTGTGCTTTTGTCTTTCGCAGGTGCTCTAGCTTTAGCCGTGACCATCTCCATTTCTTCGAGGATGATTGCGCTTGGATCGTCTTCGCTTCGCTCGCCAAAATCATTTCTTTTCTCATGTATTTTTCCTTTACTTATTGGTAGTGAATTTGTCTCCACCCAACATATTGTATCATGACAATTCATTATCTTTATATGATATCTTTTATTCATTCATTTTGTGGATGAGATTAGTTATGGTTCTACTGCATTTTACATCTTACGTATATTTATTATACGGCTGGCATGTCTACGTTCCTAGTCCTACGTATTTTGGAACTGGAGCGTTACACCTTGGATGACGGCGGGGTGATTGGGCCGATAATGTCCATTTCCTATGCTTCAAATGGCCAAGAGGCCACTGTTGGGTGCAAGAATTCGGATGGTTGATATATGAAGTCTGCGTGGATCTGACAAGCTCTATAATTCTTTGCATAATCGACCGTATCTGCTACCATTGTAGGCCAGTAATAGCCCATCCGGCTGAGACGGTCTTACAACTTTGGGCCAGGTTGGTGAGCCCCGCAAACGCTATCGTGAGCCTCGCGTAGGGCTTCTTTGGCTTCTGTATTTGATAGGCAGCGTAGCAGTAATCCGTCGTAGGATCATCGATATAGCATTTTTGTTTCTGTATCATAAATGAATCTGAAAGAAAGCCTTCTAATTGAATTTGCTTCTTTCACATTCTCTGGCAGAATTTCGTAGACTACAAAGTCGATGAACTAGAGTATCCAGTCTTGTATGTCATTGATTATCTGGGTGGAGTAACTCGTACCTAGTTGAATATGGTTTTTGGGATATACCAGCTCATGGCCTATCATGTTGACTCGATGATGAGCTGTCGGAGAAGCGGCGAGGCCTGCTAGGGCATCGACTTCAATATTTTAGAGCCTAGGAACAAGCACTATAAAGCACCCCTCTAAGGTTGCAATGATGGTAATCGCTGTCTGAAGATAAGGAATCAGGTCCTCGTTGCGGACCTTGTATGAGCCTCGGATTTGATTAACAATCAACTGCGAGTCGCAATATTCTTCTAGGTATTCGACCCCCACTTCTTTGGCGAGTCGGAGCCCGATGACCAGAGCATTAAATTCGGTCGCATTATTTGAACAGGGCTCTGTGAGAGAGTACGCCCGATTGATTACCAATCCAGAGGGGGAAAGTAATACTATCCCGACTCCAGCGACGATATTACCTTGTGGCCCCGTTCTTGAAGCACCGTCGAAGAACATTCGCCAAATGGCAACATGTGAAGTTATGCTTGAGTTGACGACTTCGTCTGGGATTTCTTCATAGATTTTGACTATTTCTGAGCCTAGATGGGCTACTAAGAAGTCAGCCAAGGCTTAACCTTTGACAACCTTCTACGGAATGAAAACCATGTCGTAGGGACAATAATTTCGCTCAAGTGGCTAGACGAGAATTGAGTGCGCCTGGCTTGGTCATGATAACCCTAAGGGGGTTGACTTGTGAGACAACATATATGGTCTGTCCTGTCACATAGTATCATATTTTCTGAATGGCGAACACCAAAGCAAGGCATTCCTTCTCCACGGCAGTGTACCTATGCTCCGCCCCTACCATCATTCGATTAAGGTAATAGATGCCTTGTTCATGTCATACGTCATTATTCTGTGCCAGAAAGCGCCGAGGGAGTGTCCTATCGCCCGTACATAGAGCAGGAAGGGCTTTCCAGTCTCCGGGGCTACCAGAACTGGCAGATTTGACATGTATTCCTTAATATCATCAAAGGCGTGTTGACATTCTTTATTCCATACAAAAGAGACGCCTTTCTTCTTGAGTTGTATGAATAGTTGACATCATTATGATAGGTTAGATATGAACCTCCTGATGTAGGCTAGTCTTCCCTGAAGGCCTCGGAGTTCACGAAGGTTCCTCGGTGGACTCATCTCTAGGATTGCTTTTATCGTATCGGGGTCTATATGAATAACCCGGGAGGTAATGACAAAGCCCAAGAATTTCCCACTGGACATGCCCAGGAAGGATTTGGTGGGAATCATCTTCAGATTGTGCACTCGTATGAGATCGAACACTGTCCTCAAATCGTGTAACTAGTCATCCTTTGAGCGGCTTTTGCCGACGATGTCGTCAACATAACACTCCCCTGTCCTGCGCAAGTGGTCTCTGAAGATGACACTCATAGCTCGTTGATATGTAGCACCGGCGTTCTTTAGGCCGAAGGGCATGACTGTGTAACAATATACGCCGATCAGTGTTCGAAATGACGCATGCTTCTCATCATCAGAAAACATTTTGATTTGATTGTATCCCTAAAAGCCATCCATTAAGGACATGCGCTTGAATCCACATGTATTATCGATCATTATGTCTGTGATGGGAAGAGGCAATTCATCCTTAGGACATGCCGCATTCTGGTTGCAGAAGTCGATACAAATTTGGATCTTTCTGTTCTTCTTGATGATGGGTACTATATTAGCTACCCAGTCTGGGTGTTGCTCCTCGGGGATGAAACTGCTAGCTATAAGCTTGTTTACTTCAGTTTTGATGGAATTCATGATGTCGGGACGGAACCGCCATCGCTGTTGTTTGACTAGTTTTGCATTTGGATGAATATTAAGCTTATAAAGTGCGATCTCGGGGTTTAGCCCTGGCATGTCTTCATATCACCAAGCAAAGACATCGACATATTCTCTGACGAGTTGCAACAGCGGCCCCCGCTCGTCGTCCGTCAGGCTTTTACTGATGAAGATTGGCTTTGAGGAGGATTCGTCACCGAGGTCAACTTGCATAACCTCATCTTCAGTGGGAAGGTCTCGTTATTCAAAGTGCTTCTCCTAATGTGCATCCAGCTGTTGAACCCATGGCTCCAATTTAAGGAATTCGGGTAGATCTTTGTCTTCTTCCTGAATGTCGACGGATGCCATATTGACAGACAGTGTTAACTTGAATATATTTCCAAAGCTATCATCGGAATCGTGAGTGGGTGATTCGGATGAATGAGAATGCCACTAGCATTCCTCATCGGAGCACTCGGGCGTTGTTGCTGGTGTAACGTAACCTAGACCGTGTCTGGACTTATTGTAATAATTTTGAGGTTTCCCAGCCGGGACTGGCACCTGCAGAGGCGATCGCTGGCCGTTGCCGTAGTTCAGGCCTGGGGTAGTCTCCATATTGTACCCCTGCTTTTGCATGAAGTACTTGGCTCGAGAACTATACAGGTAGAGCGACAATCTTCTAATGTCGGGTTCAAAATCGAATTCTTCTGGCATAAAAGGTTGAGAACCTTGTTTTCGGTCGAAGATGATTGTGTGATCGCCTTTTCTTCTACTTGGGACTAGGAAGTAGGCACCTCTAGTGGGAGTAAGTCGGTCTGCTGTATAGACAATTTTTACCTGCGTACGCAGGTTAATGTCCAGACCATGCTCCATAGCATACATCAGATTAAGCTTATTGTGCTCAGGATAGTTCAACGACAACCTTTTATTGATGAAATAAGATATCTTGTCTAGAGGAATTACATCATCAGCAGAGGGACTATCAATATTTGCAACCAGATATTTTGCCAGTTCAACCTCCTCTTCAGCCACCCCCTACATGACCAGAGGCTGGGGCGACGTCCGGGGCAGCTTGACCACCAAGGGTTCTGCTCGTGGCATTGACTTGTCAGAGGGTCTCAGATCAACACTTTGCTGTCGCCACGTGTTGGGGATACAGATAACCATCGGATCGACAGAGGACTTTGCATCTTCTGTTCGTCTTTGATTTGATTTCGGCAATCGGATTACCATTAGCTCCACAGAGGACCTTGCATCTTCCATTCGCCTTTGATTGGACTTCGGTAATCAGATTACCATCGGCTCCAAACGGGTTTTAGCTCCTGGCTAGAACTCAGGAGCCGGATGACCATCGGCTCCAACTGCACAGTTAGGGCGGGGGAACCGAGCACTTCTTTATGCAAAGTTGTGATAAGGGGTACGGCTTTACCTAGTTTGCGGGCCTGGAGACAATTTTTAGAGGTTCCTCTGACCCTGTTTTGGCCTCCAGTTTGTTTTGTGTCCCCACATCAACTGTGTACTGTTTAGATTTCTCATATAGACAAGCCTCAGACGAATAGTAAGACTCAACCCCTTTGAAGGGATCGTTGTCAACGAATTCCGTTTTTACGGAGCCGTGCTTACTGACAAACTTGAAGCACTTGTGGAGCGTGGATGGCACGATCATATAGTCATGTATCCATGGGTGCCCCAAGAGGATATTGTAGGACGTATCTGTGTCTATGATGTAGCAGGTAACCTCCGTCTTCAGGTCGTCGATCTGACATTTCTAGTGAATCTTTCCCAGGGTTAGCTTCTTCCTGAGTTAAAACTGCTAATGGTTGTGTTGGTTGATGCTAGCCGGTACATAAGGATGCCCAGGAGTTGAAGTAAGCTTTTTACGATGATGCTTATTGACGAGCCAGGATCGATGTGCATCCGATCCACCTTGATGTCTCCTATGTATCCAGTATAGTACAAAGGGCGATCATGCAAGTTGGTTTTGATTAACATGTCCTGTGGGGTAAATATGATGTTGGGCATTGCATCTGCACGATTGCTGCCGTGGAGATCTACTGACGAGTCTTCCCCTGTAGGCTTGACCTGAGCTAAGTAGGTGTCAGCATTCTGGAGTGCTTTGCTCAATGCGACGCGAGTATCCTTGGAGGGCCTTAGGAGCTCGTATAATGACAACTTTGCTGGCGTATAAGCCAGTTGTGCTAGTACGTCAAAGTTGTAAGGTCTCTCCAGCTCCTAAGGTGTGTCCTTACGGAGCGGCCTGTCGAAGCGAATTTCCTTTGGCTTGGATTTGTCTTCCGGTGGAGGCTGAGATGGTCCTAGAACATCAGTAGCAGGCAGCGTTGTCGACTGAGGGTGCTCGACTGAGTTACCCAGAGTGGGCTGGAATTGTGCGCTAGACAGGGTAACAACGGCCTCCGCCTCTTCAGCTTTGATCGAAATTGTGTGGCAGGATCTGGACTTCCCGCCCTTCTTCTTGCTAGTTTAGGATGGCACGGCCTGGGTAACTTCGGGCACTAAGTCCGGGTGGACCCACAAGACATCTTGTCGTGACATGGTGAGAGGTACCAATCCAGTCATTTGGTCCCGAACAGGTGGAAGGTTAGTGACCTCCATTATTGCCCGGGGAACGCGTACTACCACGTCTTGAGTTTTTGTTGGAGGATGTCGCCGAACTGAAGGGATACCATGTTTGCAGCCACAGTAACGTCATCAAAATCCAGCGACAGAGTATTGGAGTTGATAAGGTTCTGGATTTACCGCTTTAATGTGAAGCACTCCTGTGGGGGGGTGGTGGACATAGCGGTGGAAGTGAAAATACTTTAGATCCTCGATCTCTGTCGCTCGAGGCTCGCGCTCTACGTTACGGAGTCGAATCCTACCCACCTTCAGGAGCATATCGAAGATAGGCTTGACATGGCTATCTTCAAAAGAGTATGTCATCTCTTTGGGCCTCGAAACTTCCGTTTGCTTTTGTTCAGGCTTTTTGGTTATACCAACGACCATGTCCTGTTTGCCTTTGGTGACTCGATTATTAGTTTTGCCACTACTATTGTTGTTATTGGAGGTGGTACTAGGACATTTGCCCTTGTCCTGTCCATCTGGGATGCTAGCTGGCGAGCCTTTTTTAACTTTGTCTCTGTATTTGTAGCACTTATGATGAAAGTCGTCCAATCCCTTAATTGATCTTCACCCATCTAGAAGCTGATTGCGGGGAGCAACTTCTTTTGGCAGATTTCAATCAAAGAGCTTTCCGGATTGCCTTGGGGCAATCTCATCGCGGTTTGGCAAAACCGCTCAATGTAGTTTCTTATTAGCTCTCTTTCTCCCTGAATGACGTCCATGAGAGACGACATTGTCACATCATGCCCTACTTCATAGAACCTTTCCAGGAACATGTGTTTAAAGCCATCAAAGGAATGGATGCAGTTGTCTGGGAAGTTGCGGTACCAGTCGAACGTGATTCCCTCCAATGCTTCGACAAATAGTTGTGTGAGGATGGCGTCATTATGCGGCAAATGGTCTATTGTGACCTCAAAATAAGTTATGTAACGGCTAGCAGAGGTCTTTTCGTAATATGAATCGATATGAAATGGCTTGTACCGCGGAGGAAAAGGAACGTCTTTCCATGCAACGGGATACAGCTGCCTTATTTTGAGATCCCGGAAGAAGTCTCGGGCATTAAACATTGCTTATAGCTCCTAAACTTCTTTTCTTGCCTTCATGGCCTCGTCTACAGCTGAGGGAGCAGATATTCTAGGAGGATTGTCGCCCAGAGGAAGAGCGATCGTGTTTGAGTCCACATTGACTGCGAGGCCCAAGCTTGTTTGTCCAGGTGTACTTGTTGGTTGAGTCGACAAGGCAGCCTTGATCTCGTCTACTGACTTGACCAAGGTTAGGATCATGGCTTCAAGCGCTTCTAGACGTTGTCGATCACTAAGCCCTTCGTGATCATCTTCTGCCATAAATACCGTCCGCAAGTGGAGAGAGACTGTGGGGACTGTAGAGGATATGCTTTCCGTATCCTACCCTCGTACAAAGAAATTGTCGGGGAACGTCGGAATGTCCTCCTCCTCGAACTCGAAAGTGGTTCTACCCCCTGTGCAGGAAGCTGCGTCGTCTTGGCGAAGGCGGTCACCCTCGAGGACATTAATGTCTGTTGCATAATTCCAGTAGATCGCTACCCCCTATGCATCCACTTGGAGCACTGGGTTGTCGCATACGTACATGGAACTACTACCCCCGGCTTTGTTCACCCCCGGGGACATCGAGGATGAACCCCCGGGTGTTGGAAGCTTATTTCTTGAACGGGTGCCTAGGTAGACTCCTCCGGTGTTCATCGGCGGCAATCCTCCAGATGAGAGTTTCCTTGTCGTACTGGCTAAGGTTGCCGAACTGGAGAAGCCCATCTTCTTTCCTCCCCTGCCGGCGGGAACCTTTCGAGTATAATTATAGGAGGTGAAAGGAAATTTTGTGTCTCCCAAAATTTGCACTTGTCTTCCGAGTTGTCGTCGGACAGGTGCTGGCTGGTGTAGTCGTTGGAAGATGGACTGCCGGTCTTTAGGTGCTGCCGACTTGTTGCAACAGCACTTGATGACGAATTTGGTACAGTTATATCCCAGAGAGGGCTCACCGCATGCCAAGGTTGCCTCCCTCTTCTTGCGTTTGTGGATGAGCACCTCTCGTAAGTCGAGAGCAGATTGTTCTACCTTTGCATCCGTTTGGTGGGTCCAGGTATCCCCGACACATGGGTACGTAGGTATCATGTTTGCTCCCTGATCTGAGGCTAGTAAAAGCACTTGCTCTAGATCATTGTGGGGAGACTCTTGGGACCTACCCTGTCCATTTGTCGTTGAGGGCTGGACATAGGAGGTTCTGTACAACATTCCATCAGGGGCCCGTGTGACGACTAACGGTACCTGCTGATGGTCAGCAGATTGGACAGTTGGCTGGGCTTGTTGAGCCCACACTGTCCTAGACTTCATCGATTTAGCACCCAAACGTGCATAGTAGGAAGAGTCCAACTTGGAATCTTAAATGTTCTCTGTGGGTCGCATGGGGTCTGGCCCATATGAGATACGATCGAAGACGGAGCTTCTGTCGAGGCTGCATGGGGTACCCTGTCTCCGACCAGGATTGGCTGTGCATAGGCCGCCTGTCTACGGTCGTCGCTCCTATGCGGTCTCTTCTTTGATGGCATGGATTTCCCCTGTGCCCCCGATAGTCCAGCATCGTAGTGTTTTCTTCTGTTGGATTTGGGGACAGAGGGGTCCTCTGCGGTTCAAAGCGAGACCGCATGGGAGCTTTGGTTGCCGTCTTGAGCGGCAAAAGGAGTTTCTTCCAGAGACTGGCGAGGGACAGCGGTCTTGGGCCTCCGTGTCCTGTGGGCTCTTTTCGGGTTGGCTCGCTTCTGTGCTGGACTGGTGCTCCCATCAGAGGGCATTTCCTCTAATGCTTGTTGATCAAAGTGAACAATAAGCATCTGCTGCGTAGAGACGAGCTTGAACGTGTCGAATTGCATCACCAATTTCTCATTGGTGGAGAAAGAAGTCCCCAGCAGAGTCGCCATCGTGTTTGCCATTAATTATCAAAACAAGAACTACAAAGGAACCAGATTTGATTACAGACTTACAAGTACAAAAGAGAGCCTAGAAAGAAAATATAGAAAACAATCTAAGTACAATTGTTTAGTTTTGATTCTGGGTGGTGACGGTGGAGGCTCAGAAGAAGTGTAGAAACTCTGCCTTACTCCTTGGACTATCGGACGCAGTCTTTGCTCTTGAGAAAATGTTCTTAATTTTTCTAGCCCCTTTGCATGTGTGTGGTACCCTGCTATTTATAGAGGTTTCTGGATGAGGCATATTTTGGGCCGTATAGGTGGTCAAGCAGCCACGTGGCCGTAACAGTGCACCAAGACCCGGTCTTTAGCAGCCAGCTGCGTGCCTGTTGAGATTTTTGTTGTTGTAACATATCGGGGTGGTTCAAGACTTGGTCAATTCGCCATGTGTTCTAGCACAAAGTAGAATTAATATGTTGAGGGATTTTGGAGAATTTTAGACCGCATAAGGCTCATACGGCTCGAAAATAGGTCACAATCTCCCTTGGCCGTAGGACAACCCTGCCTTATCTTGGCCGCATAGTTGTCACAGGAATCTTCCTCTGCGGCCTGAATCATCTTTGGCCGTATAGTGGTCTCACGAGCCCTCCTTTTGCGGGCCATATTTGATGGAACAGGGGATTCCCAGGACCCTTCCTTTGGTGTGCGTATTGATCGATAGAAAGTTAAACAGATCTAATACGTGTTCTAACCCTTCATAGGCGAAAACTAGGGTTCACGAATTATACCTGCGACGGAAAGGAGACAAGTAATTCCTGGCAATCTCGAGCGGATGACCCCAAGATCTTCTGTACGTATTCCTTCCTCGAGTTGGACGTCGTGTGGGCGACGATCTCCCAACCTTTTCTTCTCCTTGGTAGCCCTCTCTTTCTCTCCTTACGTGATTCACGAATTTAGAGTAAGTTTCAGATTTCTGATCGGTAATATGGCGGCCAGAGAATAGAGGATATATATAGGCTACGGCAGGGACCATGAGGAGAAATTAGGGTTAGGCCTCCTAACGGATCTGGATATCCCGTGTTCAGCCCGAACACAGAATCCAGGCCTATTAACAATAGCTCGGTCCACTAATGAGCTATTGTTGCACTACCTCCCTAATCCTAAATTATGTTTGTGGGATCCTTTTATTATATGCTCGTTTGGCTCCCCATGTTAAGATATCGTATGTCCGTCGATCAAATTAAGTTACTGACAACTATATTGATTCGACATCTTTTATCCTTAAGTAGTACCGCTCAACTTTATTTGTCATGTCGGATATAATCCACCTGCAGGGTTTACATGACAATCCTTATGAGCTCCTTAAGGGGACATCATCAACCCGATGTATCGGGACATGGATTTCATTTATAATCAACAACTCATCATACATATAATGTTATTACCCAATCATAGAGGCTGTTGATCCATAATGAATCTCACTCTTTTATGAGTCAAAATAATATACACTGCATATACATGTCCGTTATTATATCCGGGTTAAGAGCACAAGCATCCATAATAACAGAGGTGTTTATTCTCTTATGTAGTCAGTACAAAGAGAACAACCTCAAGTGGTCCTGTTCAATACACACAAAGTGTACTAGTGTAAACCTATAGTCAAGATAGACTAATACCAGATTACATTATAACCTTTCCAATAGATTGTCTAAGTCCATCTAGGTTGTGAACTATTTATATACTCTATAGGGAACTGATAATCGGATCTTCTGTGTGACACCACACACCATATTATCTACAATATAGAATATCAGACATTTGCATTAACACTTGCAACAAATACAATATGCAAATATTTGCCCATATGATTCTCATTCAAAATTTAAGGAAATAAGGTTACTAAAAAAAGTGATGCTTTTAGTATATAACCCTAACAAGATTAACTTGGCCGCAGAGTTGTCCTATGAGCATTCCTTCTGCGGCCTGAATCAACTTGACCGCATAGTGGTCTCAGGAATCTTCCTCTGCAGCCTGAATCAACTTTGGCTGCATAGTGGTCTCAAGAGCTCTCCTTCTGCGGCCTGGATTAACTTAGCCGCAGAGTTGTCATAGCAGCCTTCCTTCTGCGGCCTAAATCAACTTGACCTCATAGTGGTCTCAGGAGCCCTCCTTCAGCGGCGCCGATTAACTTGGCCGCAGAGTTGTCATAGGAACCTTCCTTCTGCGGCCTGGATCAATTTTTGCTGCATAGCGCATAAATGATAATCCGTATGAACTCTATTTTTTCTTCATGTATCTACAAAAGCTAACAACTAGCTAATGCTGCTGTCTAGGCTTCTATTTGCTGTACAGGTGCTGTATTGTGCAAGGCCTGTTGCTATTAACTGATGTTTCTATTAATGCTCACACTAATCCCCCCTTTTCTCTTTTTCACCACACACCGTGATTGGTACACTACTACATACACAACACCAAGTATCACACAATGCACCTATATGATACTCTAATGGACACTCTCATATTTTTTTCCAATCGCCTACTAAGCGTCCCCAGCTTCAACGGAGGTCTTTCTAGTGGTCTTAGCAGTTTCAAGCTCCAGCTAGGGAGTCAGTTCTTCAGGTACTACAGTAGCAGCAGAGACAGGCACCGTAGGATCTTTTTTCCATTAATGCAAGAAGCTCGACCATATATGGGTGGTTTGTAGGAGACAGATGGGAGTGTGCCCGTATTACGACGCAGTAGGGCATCAGCTGAGAGATTGTCCTTCGAGCCCTCATCATGCAACTCAGAGAGCACTAGCGAGGCCACCTGCAGTACAACCGAGGGGGCGACCACTCCAAACCCAGCAACATCAATTTGCTCAGCACCAACAACAGAGGGGTGCTTAAGGCTGGGCATTTGCTATGACGATCGAGGAGGCCGAGCCCACTGGAGATGTTATCGTGGATTTTGTTCTTCTTGGCTCTATTCTAGCTTCGATATTAGATAGTGGTGCTTCTTATAGTTTTATATCTGTTTTATTTGCTCCCAAGCATCATATTCCAGGCCGAGCCCACTGGAGATGTTATCGTGGATTTTGTTCTTCTTGGCTCTATTCTAGCTTCGATATTAGATAGTGGTGCTTCTCATAGTTTTGTATCTGTTTTATTTGCTCCCAAGCATCATATTCATGCTGAGCCTTTAAGTAGGAATTGTAATATCATGACTGAGGGTGGCATTATCCTGGTTTGTAATGTTTGTAAGGCATGAAGTGTTTCTCTAGGAGGCCAAGAATTGAGTGTTTATTTACTCGTAATGCCACTTTTGATCTACGACATTGTAATCGGGATGGATTGGTTGAGTATGCACTATGATAGCATATATTCTAGAGTAGGTAGATTATTGTTTAGGCCACCAGGAGAGCCAGAGTTTAAGTTTGCTAGAGAGGCAACAGAGCAGGGTGATGGTATTATCTATGAACCTTTGGTAGAAGAGAATGAGTTACCTCATCCATTGATAGCTGAGTTTATGGATGTAATTCTATAGGAGTTACTAGTATTGCCACTTGACATAGATGTTGAGTTCTCTATTGACCTGGTGCCAGGTACGAAGCCGTTTTCGTAGCACGTCTATAAGATCAACAACAACGAGCTGACTGAGTTGAAGAAGCAACTGGATGAGATGTAGGATAAGGGGTTTATTATATCCAATTCTTTACCATGGAAAGCTCCAGTATTGTTTGTACCGAAGAAGGATGGATTGGCATGCATGTGCATCAATTACAGGGCATTAACAACCTCACTATCAAGAATAAATACCCGTTGCCAAGGATTGGCAATTTATTTGATCTGTTGGGTAGCGCAAAGCTATTTTCCAAGATAGATCTAAGGTAAGGCAACACCAGGTAAAGGTGAAGAATGAAGACATTCTAAAGACTGCTTTTTGGGCTCGTTATGGCTAGTACGAGTTTATTGTGATGCCGTTTGGTTTGACTAATGCCCCGACAGTGTTTATGAACTTGATAAACAAGGTATTTCACCAAGACCTTGACAAGTTCGTGTTGGTATTTATCGATTATATTCTTATCTACTCGAAGACACCAGAGGAGCACGAGGAGCAACTGAGGATTGTATTGAAGACTCCCAGGAAAGTGAAGCTGTATAATAAGCTGTCGAAGTGTGAGTTCTTCCTAAAGAAAGTGGAATTCTTGGGGGCATGTTATATCTGGTGATAGGATTTCTGTTGATCCAATGAAGATCGCAACAGTGAAGCCTTGGACTATTCCGAGCTCAGTTGCAGAGATCTAGAGTTTTTTAGGTCTGGTAGGCTACCACCGGAAGTTTGTACAGGACTTTTCAAGGATTTTAGAGCAGATAACCAGACTCACCGGGAAGGATATGGAGTTCGTATAGTCCTAGGAGTTTCAGGCTAACTTTGAGGAGCTGAAGAATAGGTTAAGGACCGCTCCTATTTTGACGTTGCAATCAGGGACAAGTAGATTCACTATCTATAATGATGCTTCTGGAAAAGATTTGGGTTGTGTTCTTCAGCAACATAGGAAAGTGATTGCCTATGCACCCAGGCAATTATGTCCTCATGAGAAGAATTATCCGACCCATGATTTGGAGTTGGCAATGGTCATTTTTTCTCAGAGGCTGTAGAAAAACTATCTGCATAGAGAGCATGTGGAGATCCACAAGAGCTTGAAGTACATATTTACCCTGAAGGAGTCGAATATGAGGTAGAGGCGGTGGTTGGAGCTGATGAAAGATTTTAATATTTTTTGCAACATCATCTAGGGAATGCCAACATAGTCGCCGATGCCTTGAGAAGGTATCTGGTAGCTATGTACTTAACCATAAACCATCACTTATTGGCAGATCTGGAGAGCTTGGGTATCAAGGTAGTGGTTCCCGTGATTGAGATACATATGTGGGGCTTACAAATTCATTCAGAGTTGATGGGTAGGATCTAGTCGACACAATATGAGGATGTGACTCTCAGGAGCATCAGAGTTCAGGTTAAGGCATGATTGTTGGATGATTTTGCTGTTGTCGAGGACGGTTCCTTGAGTAACGGTGGTAGCTTGTGTATGCCCAGTGTAGGGGGGTATGTGAGGAGGTTCTTCAGGAAGCACATCGCTCTCAGTATTATGTGCATCATAGTGCCAATAAAATGTATAGGGATCTGAGAGAGCACGTGGGGTGGTATGGCTTGAAGCGGGAGGTGGCACAGTTTGTATCCAGATGCTTAGTGTGCCAGCAGGTAAAAGTAGAAAGGCAGAGGCCAGGTGGATTGCATCAGCCATTACCCATTCAGAGTGAATGTGGAAACATATTAATATGGATTTTGTGTCCATATTTCCACGTTCTCTAGGAGGGAAAAACATATTTTGGGTCATCATTTTTGACCAAATCGGCCCACTTCTTGCCATCCAAGATGGGTTTTTCTACAGAGAAGCTAACAAAGATGTATGTGAGGCATATCATCAGGTTGCATGGGGGTTCCTATGAGCATAGTCTCAAATTGGGATAATCATTTTACTTTTCACTTTTGGAGGAGTTTGAAGGCTAGCTTGGGCACTCAGCTCAAGTTTCTTACGAAATATCACCATCAGACAGATGGTCATGTTAGCCCATGTAGCCGTGATCAACATGATTTAGATAATTGACTTAAAACTCCGACTTTGATATGGAAAGCAAGAAAACTTCAAAGATGACTACAGAAGATTGCACTTGATCGTTAAGAAGACTTTTTCTACTTTATTCTGTATATTTTCCTTTCTTGAGTCTAGGTAATTTTGTGAGTCGGGACTACTGGCATCTAGAAGTTTACCCTAAAAAAAAACAAACCTTCTTTTGTCCCACACCAAAACCTACAACCAAAAGCCTACATGAAGCAAAAATCTTCTGAAAATCACTTAGCCGAACTTGGGCCAAGTTCTACCCGAACTCGGTCCCCTAGGATCACTCATGGTCAATAGTACTTTCTAGTCTTTTGGAGCTTCAACGTTCAAAATTCGAACATTTACCCTTACCGAGTTCTGCCCAAACTCTGGTTTAAAATCTACTATAAATAGAGTAGAATTTGACATTTTAATCACTCAATCCATTCTTCAACTTTTCTATCTATTTTAAGCCTTCTTATTGCAAAGCACATCATAAGACAGCCTCCGATAACGAGAGTAAGACCAATAGCTCAAACAACGAGCAAATGGCTCTTATGACAAGGAACTTCAGAAGATTCCTGAAGTACGAGAATACTAATAATAAGAAGAAAGATTCTAGAGATGACGAAAAACAAATTTGCTACAGCT
This sequence comes from Iris pallida, assembly GCA_029216955.1. NCBI lineage: Eukaryota > Viridiplantae > Streptophyta > Magnoliopsida > Asparagales > Iridaceae > Iris > Iris pallida. The sequence continues at coordinate 17,678,922 of JANAVB010023800.1, read as the reverse complement.
GTAAGAAGATAGGTCATATCAAGAAAGACTATCCTGTTATAAGAAAATGGAGCAGATATGATCAGTCGGACAAAAGAAGGACTTCAACAACGAATTATGCAAATACCAGCATCTGGTGTAAAAGTGAGGCGAGTGATTTTGAAGAAGAAGAAAGATCTCATAGTACAACAAATCTATACTTCATTGCTACGGATGCTAAGGTAATTTCAAATCCTGTTTATGAAGAATTGACTTTTGATGAATTATCTGATACCTTCACTTATCTACTAAAAGATTAAAAGAAGATGATGGGTTTGTACAAAAGTGCCAGAAAAGAGTTGAAAGCTGTACAATCTGAGTTTTCTAAGCAATTTCAAATACTAGAAGATATTAGAGATAAAAATTCTTCTAGTAACACGGATGAGATTTCTTCTTTAAAATTGAGATTACATGATACTCTTGAGAAGCTTGAGAAAGCAAATCGAGAAAATATAAAAATCAATGATCTCTATGAACTAGAGATAAAAAAAAGTATTATATTATTGCTTAGAGAATAGATGCACTCACGGCCAAGTACAATGAAGACTATGATGTCTCTAAAAAGTTAGAGATTAAATTAGTTAAACAGGTTGTCAAGCCTATAACTCAAGTAAACACAAATCACAAGGTTAAACACAAACAATACAAGACCAATACTACAAGAACTACTATGAGTCATGCATTCATGTATAAATTTTCACACAAGAAGTCACACACACTCTTCAAAAACTCACATACATGATCTTTTAACTTTTCCTAGCATGAACACTTTTGCTACATGTCATTATTATGGTGTAAGAGGACATGTATCACATCATTACAAGATTAGGAAGCTAGTAGAGATGAATATATATGTTTGGGTTCCTAAAATAACATATTTCGGCCCTTAAGAAAGTAGGTACCAAAGGTTACATCTTCAACTTGTGTTGTAGGTGGACCTTCCTCCTACCAGTAGAAGTAATTGGATTCTCGATAGTGGTTGCTCCAGACATATGACAGACAATAATACTTTGTTCGCAACTCTATCGATGAAGAAAGAAAACTATGTCTCCTTTGGAAATAATTTAAAAGGACATAATTGATAATGGCGACATAGTTACTTATCCCTCTTCTATTATTAAAATGTATATTTAGTAACAAAATTAAAACATAACCTGCTGAGTATTAGTCAGTTGACTGAAAATTGTTATAGAATTAATTTTGTTAAAGATAAATATTTTATTTATGATAAATCTTTTGGAACAATCTCTTTTGAGAGAATAAGAGAGGACAACATATATGTCTTATATCTGTCAGAAAGTTGACAGTACATAAAAGTGTCTATACACCTCTCAAAACAAAATCTAGGTATGACATATGAATCTTGGACATGCAAACATAGACACTATTGCAAGATTGTCCATAAAGAAATTGGCATGAGGCTTACCTGATATTACTTTCACGAAAGATATAGTTTGTGCCGAGTGAGAAAAGAACAAGGCATCCAGATCATATTTTAAATCAATAAATGTTGTAAGTACCTGTAGACCACTTCAACTGTTACATATGTATTTATTTGGACCAAGTAGAGTCGCCAGTCATGGCGGTAAGCTATTGTGCTTTCGTGATAGTTGATGACTATTCATGATACACTTGTGTTTACCTTCTTGGAAATAAAAATGAGGCCTTTTTTGAATGTCTTTTTTGTAAAAATGTACAAAACGAGAAAGGATTCGTGATTACTCGTATTTGAAGTGATCATGGAGGAGAATTTGATAACCACGATTTTAAAATGTTTTATGATTCAAATAGTTTATCACATGAATTCTCTTGCCCCAGAACTCTTCAACAGAATTGCTTTGTGGAGAGGTTGGACAGGACTCTTGGCAATATGACCAGAGTTATGCTTAACCAGCATAATCTTCCACAGTATTTTTGGGCAGAAGTTGCTTATACATCATGCCATGTTTTGAACAGAGTTTTTAATAGACCTATTTCCAAGATGACTCTTTATGAATTATTTTTCAATAGAACTCCTAATATCAGCTATTTCAAAGTGTTTGGTTGCAGATATTTCATCTTAAACACTAAAGATAATTTAGGCATATTTGAAGAAAAAGCTGATGAAGGAGTATTTCTTGGATATGCGACAAAGAGCAAAGGATAGAGTATTCAACAAAGGGTTACTTGTTGTTGAAGAATCAATAAATGCCACCTTCGACAAGCTGAATAGTCAACATGACAATGACAAGGATAATGAAGATGATAGAACTCCCTCAGACAAAACACCTGAAGTTACACCAACCTCATACTTGGAAAGTCTGCCGAAGCGATTACGATTTACACCAAATCATCCAGAAGAACTAGTAATAGGTGATGTATCAAAAGGTATAAGTACTCGTTCAAGCACTAAAGACATAGTTACTAATGTAGCATATTTCTAAAATATAACCGACGAATTTTGTAGAAGCTTTTGATGATGAATTTTAGATTTCTGCAATGCAAGAGGAACAAAACCAATTTAAATAGAATCAAGTTTGGGAACTCATTCCCAGACCAAGTGATCACCCAGTTATTGGTACTAAGTGGGTGTTTCGAAATAAGTTAGATGAGAATGGTTTAGTCATACGTAACAAAGCACGTCTAGTAGCTCAAGGCTATAACCAAGAAGAAGGCATTGACTATGATGGGACATATGCTCCAGTTGCTAGACCAGAATCCATTCATATGCTTTGTGTTTTTGCAAGTTTTTATGATTTTAAACTTTTTCAAATGGATGTCAAAAATGTTTTTCTGAATGGTTTTATAAAAGAAGAATTTTTTGTTAAACAACCTCCTGGTTTTGAAGATTTTAAAAGTCCTGATCGTGTATTCAAGCTTTGTAAGGCTCTCTATGGAATAAAACAAGCACCTCATGCATGGTTTGAGCGCCTTAGTTTATTCTTACTTGAATACGGTTTTTCAAATGGAAATATTGATTCTAGTTTTTTTATAAAATCTTTGGATAAGAATATTTTATTAGTACAGATCTATGTAGATGATATAATCATTGGATCAACAAATGAGATACTATGTAACGAGTTTGCTAAGTGTATGTAGAGTGAATTTGAAATGAGCATGATGGGAGAACTAACTTTCTTCCTTGGGCTACCAATCAAAGCAAGATCAGAAGGGATTTTTATCAATCAAGCCAAATACACAAAATACCTATTGAAGAAGTTTGATATGGACAACGTCAAACCAATTGGAACTCCTATGGTAACGTCTACCAAGCTTGATATGGATGAAAGTTATAAACCAACTGAAGTACGTAAGTACAGAGGTTTGATTGCTAGTTTAATATATCTAACTGCTAATCGTCCAGAGATTATATTTTTAGTATGCTTATGTGCAATATAACAGGCATATCTTAAGGAATCACATGTGAGCGCCATTAAGCGTATCCTCCAATACCTTAAAGGTACTTTGACAACCGGTCTTTGGTATCCAAAAATAGATTCGTATGACCTGATAGGTTATTCGAACGCAAATTTTGCTGGATGCAAGGTCGATCGTAAAAGTACCAATGACACATGTTATTTTCTAGGAAAATCCTTAGTCTCCTAGTTTTCTAAAAAGCAAAATTCTGTTGCCTTATCAATAATCAAGGCTGAATATATAGCCGCTGGACGTTGTTGTGCCCAAATTTTGTAGATGAAGCAAACTTTGGAAGACTATCAATTATCTTTCAACCACATCTCTATTTACTGTGAAAATACTATCTCGATAAATCGAAAAAAATCTATTAGTCACTCACGCACTAAACACATAGAAATTAGACATCACTTTCTTAGAGAACATGTTTTATAGGAAGATATTAGTTTAGAGTATGTCGACACAGAATGCCAATTAGCTGACATCTTCACTAAACCCCTAGCTAAAGATCGTTTTAACTTTATACAAAGAGAATTATGAATTTTGGACGTTGAAGTTTTATAATTATATATTTCTTGATTTGAATATATAAAATGATAGAAAGTATTTTAGTTATAAATCGAAAGGGTCCTTCGGACAAAAAGACGTAAAAGTCTAAGTGATACGTTACCAAGTGTCTTCGGACTACCGCTAGCTGGGATCTGGCACCTATAGCTAACCCGAAATATTTGAAATGTTTTGTGAATTTTGATTAATTAATATCAATTATTTTTTATCAACATATTTATTTCAAATTACATTTTTTTATCTATTTTAAAACCTGTATCATATTGTCCAAGTCTGTCCAGATTACCTGGAGACCGAACTCGGATCGAGCTCTGGCCGAACTCGGTCCAGGGTAAATCAGCACATAACTGAACATTCGGGTTTCCCTCCTTATAAACCCCCTCAAACTTCATCTTCTTTATCAAACAACAGCCAAGTAGCTACCGATAAACCTAACCCTAGCCACCCCAAACTCTCTCCTCAAAGCCTTCCAAGGTCTACGATTTTGGATTCAGATCTGTCTCAGAGTTCTCTTCCACCTCCTCTACTCAATTTTGGATATCTCAACTTCTTTCCTCCACTTTTAATTTCCAATGGCTCCCAAAATTCCTCATTCTTCCAAAAAAAAGAGAAAGGTTACAGAAACTTCCTCCTCTAATGTCTAAGAGGAAAGGACCTTTTTACTTTTTAGTCCCGCCATGCCGGATGGTGACTATTTTGATGATTTTATTTTCGTCTCTTGATGCATCTAATGAGTGGTTCAATGACTTTTACCAACAAAAAATTTGTCCGGGAAGTCCACTCAACTTTATATTATTTTTCGATCACTTGAATGTGTTTGAACACTTTAATATTGAAAATTTAGTTCAATCCATGTATCCAATCTATTTAAATGCTATTCACATGTTTTACTATAATCTCACGGTCACGAACAGTACGGTTAGATCTAAGGTCAGTGGGATCGATATTGAATTTGATGCCGATGATTTGGCAATTATGCTTCATATTTCCAATGAAGGGGAAGCATTGGTGGATATCACCAAAGTTTAAATTTTGGCCTACATGACTTGTGACTCTTTCCGTGATTCGTTATGTGCACCCAATCCATGTTCCAAAGGTAGTCTTTGATCCAAGTATATGAACGACTAATTTTATGACCTTCATCGGATGATATTTTTTGCTATTCTTCCAAAATAATATTCTGCCGATGAGATTAAATACTTGGAACTCTCTAATATTTACCATCTCCTCTTCCAATTTCTTTTCAGTCTACCTAAGACTCTCATCACTGCTATGGAACGATGTCGCAAGAAACCGCGACGACTTCTCTACGCAATGTATCTTCCTTACATCTTTAAGCATTTTGAGGTTATCTTGGATGACTGTCCACGAGAAGCCCCACCTGCCCATCTTCATGAGCATTGTAGAGTCGCTCCTGTTCCCGCAATACAGCCTCCTCCACCTCCTCTTGTTTATCCAATAACTGGTAGTTCACATCCTTTTACATCCTCCCACTGGTGTCACTGTTGAGTCTCTTCATGACTTTGTTTGCCATGAAATATAAAAGAACATAACAATTATCGGAGTACCGGACTTTTACTTCACGTTACAAACTCGCTTGTACAAAGAAAGCCTAGGGACGAAAACCTAGGTACAGCAGTCTAAGTATAATTGTTTATTTTAGATTCTGGGGGGTGATGATAGAGGCTCGGGAAGGCGACGGCAGCCCTGCCTTACTCCTTGGACGATCGGTATGCAGCCTTGGCTCCTGTGAAGAGATGGTTGGCGTTGATGAAGAAATGCTCTTCTTGCTCTCCCTCTATTACTCTTCTGGCTTCTCTCTCTCTCTCTATGTATTTTTTCTCTAATTATTGGGGGAGTCTCTCTGTATATCTCTCGCAAGGGAATGTCACCTTGCTTATTTATAGGAGTGGGGGCATCATTAGGGTTTGGATGATTACCTATTCTTAAAGTGGCGGCGGCCTGATGTTTAATCAATCTGGACCATTAGTTTTAAGCGTGAAGGATCTGGGCCATAAATGGGGATAGTATTGAATCCTGTGAATGATTAATGCTGATTGCTTCAAATCTTCATGATTGGTTGTGTCAAGCTTGGATTTCTCACCACGTGTCCCATTGGCTTGATCATGAATGATATGACCTGATCTCATTAATTATGAGGATAACGTTAAATATGGTCATTGGGATCTGGTAAATCTCTGATTGATTTGTATCCCATAATCATCCTTGCTACCAGCTGTCAAGTCATGGGAGCAATTAAATCTCTGCCACGTGTCTTAATGATGGACTCTGCCAGAGCCGCATGATATCCATGAACCGCATGAGACAGCATCTCAGTGAGCCGCATAGGTATAATACTTGCGAGCCGCATGGGATGGCTTCTTGGTGAGCCACAGGAAGATGATTCTTGCCAGCTGCATGAAACTGTTCTTCAATTGAGCCGCATGGGAGTAGCCACGTAGCAATCTTGGATCGTATCAGAGATTTTCTTCCGTTCCCGAAGAGTCTGTCATTATGACAGGACCATCATGATACTTCATGTCAGAGCCGTCAGCTGTCAAATCATGGCAGAGCATTGAATAAGGCCATTACTCGATGGCCAGCTGTGTGAAGGGATCCCATGGGGACACGTGGTGTTGATCGAGCCGCATATCTCTGTTGGTCATATGTGAGCCGCATGTACTTCTGAGCCGCATGCGGTTGGGGGACTCTTTGAACCGCATGGGACTGTCCCTATGTAAGCCGCATGGACTCTCCTGCCCCGAGCCGCATGAGACTGAGAGTCTCTCTGAACCGCATGGGACTGCTCCTGTATGAGCCGCATGGGGTTCTCCTGTTCCGAGCCGCATAGACCATCATTCTGATATTTTCTATGCTTCTACAAGACCCCCTTCAAAGTTTTTAATTTACAAAATTGAAATACTTTGAATAAGAAGCATGGCCTTTGTTGACCACATAGATAATTTAGTCGCATGGATTTATCTGGCCGCATGAGCTGTTAGGCCGCATAGACTTTTTGCCACGTGTCCCAATCACGTGTGCAAATCTTCTGCATTAAATGCCCTTGATTCATTTTTTGAATTAATGCCGCCTTTTGGAGGAGGATCCCAAGGGTCAGTTTTGTTTTGACCAAAGCGTTTTGCCTTTACTCTTTTAGGCGGCCCGTGGATCGAGGCGTTTGTTGATTTTTGAGCCTCCTTCGCCTATAAATAGGAGTAATTTTATTCTTTGAGGGTTTCTTTACCTTCTCTCTTTGCTCGAACTCCTTGTTGCCGACTTCCTTTTCGTCTTCTTCCATCAACGATCGGCAATGGCTCCCAAGAAGACTATCACTGCTACGGGCAAGAAGGCCGCATCGTCGTCTGCGGCAGCGAAAGGCAAAAAGGCCGCATCTTCATCAACTACGGCGGCGAACATGGCGGCTCCTCCGTCGACTGACGTGCCTATTTTTTACCACGACGTTCACCCGCCTATTGCTGGTAGGACCATTAACATGAACTGTCATGGCTACGTCGCATATCTTATGTGCGAGCCTGTATTTCCAAGTGTGCTGCGTGTCCGACTCGTGTTCGAGCCGCATGGGATATGACCCAGGCCTGAGCCGCATGAAAGTTGTTGTTTGCAGCCGCATAACTACTTCATCATCAGGGCCGCATAAGCGCATCTGGACTGGACCGCATGAGCTTTTTCAAACTGAGCCGCATAAGCCTGTTTCGAACTGAACCGCATAAGAACATTTGAACTAGACCGCATAAGCTCATCCGTACTGAACCGCATAAGCCTATTTCGAGCCGAACCATATAAGCTTATTCGAATTGGACCGTATGGGCTCATCCGAACTGAACCGCATATGCTCCTTTCGAACCGAACCGCATAAGCTCATTCGAATTGAACCCGCATGAGCTCTTTCAAACTGAGCCGCATGAGGCTATGCTGAGCTAAGCCGCATAAGCATCACGTAGTTTGTGTTTCGGCTATCTTTTTGACTTGTTTCTTTTGTCTTTCTTCAGTGAATCTGCCAGTAAATCCTGCGGGGGAACTTCTGGTTGGCTCGAATTAATTCGTCTTGGGCGTACGTCGGGACGATTTAGTTCGTCAAGTATCCAAGCAGCTCCTTGTTAATGAACCTTTGGAGCGACTAAATGTTATCAGGGTTCAATCTTTCCAATTCCTTAGTGACATGATGAGTTCCGGGAAGCCTAATGGGAAGCATCTGAGACCGATCTTCCTCTTTGGGGATACGTTGATCATAGAAAACTCCCGAGTGTTGGATGTTTCCGAGAGTTGGGATTTTAACCTGGACGGGATGCCGATTCACATCCCCATTATGAAGCGTCATTTCCCTTTTGCGTGGTTCAACATGATCGTTTTGGACATGCAGATGCCAGACCCCCTCACTCCAACCAGACCGGGGATGTTTGTTGGTAACATCCGTTACAACAAAACTACTGGCTCAGTGCAAGCGGTCAAGGATCCGGCCAGTCGATCTGTGACGGGGTTAGCTCCGGGTACCTTTATCAACACACCCGGTCCAAACTTCTCATTCTCTCAGGCTGATATCTTTCTGAGCCAGCTTGCTCGTAAAGGATCCTATCCTGTTGGCAGATTGGTGCTGCCGAGCGGGTTACACCCCATTCCCCCGTGGGCTAACCTGACCTCGTGGGTTCTGCGGAACTACAGGGAATTTTTGCGAGAAGTCAATCTTTATGATGCTATCCGGGGTACCAGCCACGGATTGCCCGTTAATAAGCCGTTATTCATGGCCCTTCTGGAGATATATAATCATCGGATAGGAACTTTCTTCACACCTGTAGGGGAGTTGGGGCTCGCTCTTCACGAGATGTATGCTGTCTCCAAGCTCCCCTGGGGAGACGAACCCTTCGAAGCGTACACTCCGACGAATGAGGAGTTCCAAGATTTGGATCGACGATTCTCAGGCTTTGTCACTGTGTATCAAGAACTGTTGTGTCATCATAGCACCTGTCACCGAACGGCTATCCAGAAAAATGATAGCTCGGAAGGGGACGCTCCCCATACCAACTCTTGGGTCTCATATCTCTTCAAATTCAGTGCTGCTGGCCGAGTTACTTCCCGAGATCGTCAAACCCCTAGGGAAATAGAAGACTTGTTGTCGACTGCTAGGAGGTCGAAGTCTAAGAGTGACAAATTTGGAAGCCAGATTGACTCCTTTAGCTATTTTTATTATAGTACTCGACGGCTGTCGGAGAAGGCACTATTGGCAGGGTTTTTAATGGTATGGCTGCGCAATTGTGTGGTCTCAGGAGGGGCAGGTGCTATTGAGAGGATCGGCCGTCACTTCATTCTTTCCGCCGTGAAGTTGGCCTTCGGGGTCAGGCTGGCTCTTCTTTCCGCTATGGTGTGCAGCATTTAGCATGGTCTCCGTACCTTCTCGTCCAAGGTCATCGCTCGTGACGTAGCGATGGACTTTGAACGTATAGAACTGCCTTACCATTACTTGTTGGAATGGCTGCAATTGCATTATCGGTCTTTAATGAGGCCTGGGACGGGAGACAGCGTTACGGACGATGACGCTTTTCTTTTCAGACACCGTCATCAGCCTTGGGAATATAGTACCATGTCGGTGTGTCGGAGGATGCTGGCGAGGGCAGACGGATATGATTTCTTCATGTCCGTTCCCCGTTTTACCGACCAGGAAGTGAAGAATGTCCATGTTGATGGCGTTGGATCTCCTCATTTCTTACCTGAGAAGATGCATTTCTGGTTGTGCAATATTCGTCCGGCGTATTTAGTTTATCGCAATCACAATACTGTGTACCTGGAGCCCTACTTACCCAGTAGGTTTGCCCGCCAGTTTGGGTACAGCCAACTATTCCTTGGGCGTCCCAGTTTCTGCCTGGGATTTGAGGGTAGCATTCTCGATGGTATTAGAGCGTGGAGCTACTATGACACTTGTCATACTCGAACTAGCTTCTCGGTTCCTGCAGCAAATGTGATAAGGGAAATCTTGCATATGGCAGCCTTATATAATGTTACGGCAAATAAGCCTCCTCTCGATTTTGACCTGAGGACTAGCTTCATCGTGGGCACTCGTCTGGCAGAGAAGGCTACGGTGTCGAGGGCAAAGAAGAAAGGGGCGAATAGAGTTCCTACGCTCGATTCCGAGTCCTTTGACACAATTGAGAAAGACAACGAGCTGGACGACGAGGACTCTCTCTCTTCTGGTGGCGAAGCAGAGGCGGGTCAACCGCCCATCATGGCAGATGAGATGATGACGGATCAACCGTCGGTCGTATTAGATGAGGCGGTAGGTCAGTTGCCACCTGTATCGGAGGTGGTGCGGGTAGAACTACCGCCTGTCGTGCCTGGTCCCTCGCGTAAGCGAGGCAGGCGTGAGTCTACTGGCGGAGGAGTAGCCTTTTCTGTGAAGAGAGCGGCGGTCGGACCTCATAGGCTACTTATTACGGAGAGGGGTGAGGATGCTGATGATGTTCCGAAGGAAAGACCAAGGCGGAGCCATCTTCTTGTTGTGGTTTTCTTTTTCTTAGGATACGACTTAATCATTTTTCTTTGTAGGTGTCTGATGAACCGGCCTCCCATGAACCGTTTGCCGCCCCTGAGGTTGACCTGGCCCTTACTGCTTTGATTAGTGTTATGTGTTTCACGATCCTTTCAGCGGGGGCTCTTCCAGCAGCGGCTGAGGATTTCCAAGTTGCTGAGGCCCCAGTCCGGGATGACGAAGGTTCCCTCGGGCCTGCCTCTGAGGTTGCTAAATTTTCGCAAGATGACGCCGATCTCGTTGCATCCCCTTCCGAGAGGGGAGGGGCGGAGGAGCCTATTCTCCCTGACTCGGAGACTGTTGGTGAAGAGACTGCGGTGGCTGTAGGCGAACCTCAGCCTCCACACTCCTCCACTGGTAAGATAAGCCAAATATTGACTAGTGAGGGGGCTTATTTGCTCTACCAACATATCCTCCGGGGCAAATTTATTCATGGGCCTTGGCCCTACAGGTCCTGACCCTTTACTTCCTACCGCGGATGTTCTTGGGGAAGGTTCGGCCCACCGTGATCTGGGGGAAAGGAGCGTTTCCTCTCCTTCGCCGTCTCATGTCGAGGTGCCTTCCGCCAGCTCCGGGCAGATAGGAATGGAGCTGGCGATGGTCTCCGCCTCATCCTCTGCTAATTATACGGCTCCGGAGATTGACCTCTCGACCCTGCCGAGCATTCAAGTTCTGCGGGCTGCCGAAGAGGAGTTGGCCGCTGTTCATGCGTCCTTCCATGCGGAGTTTGTTTCTCTTGTGGCAGAAGCGGCAGATTCTGTTGCGTCCGGCTACACTCCCGTTGACACCGGCTTCTTCGGAGGCTCTGGACGAGGTAACGCAGGATGTGGTTGACAGCTTCTATCGCCACTTAAAGAGGGGTGTAGATGCTGCTGTAGAACGGGGGACCCCTTTTACTATGTCTCTGCGGTGCGCTCGGGGCCAGGTTGCAACTTTGAAGTCTCTTCCTGGCGGGGTGGGATTGGCTGCACTCCTGGAGCCTAAGTTGGCAGAGGCTGATCAGCTTGTGACCCAATTGCTGGCGATACGGCAGGCGGGCTTGCCTGTTGTGATTGATCGGGAGCGAGGCTTCCTCATTGCTGCTCGGAATAGGATCAAGCTCGCTCGAGATACTGTCGGGCCAGTTGTGCAGGGAGACCATGACAAGTTCTCCGCTTCGTATGACAGGCTGGGTCGTCAAAGTCAGACTTGTCGGGCTCGGGAATAGTCTGTTTCTTGTGGAATCGCTGACACGAAGGAGCGGATTCTCGCACTCCAGAGGGAGTTGACCTTCTTAGAGTCAGAGCTGGAGGCTGCTCGTGCGGAACATGAGTCGATTGCCTGGGAGGCCGAGAGGGTTTCCCGATCTTCTGTCAACCTGGAGCGGGCCTTTAAAAGATTCGAGGATAACTGGCGAGCCCATGCTCAACTAGAGGACGAGGCGGTGCTGACTCGAGAGGCGGAGCGTCGAGCTACCCAGAGGTTTGAGCGGTCGGTTGCCTTGCTGACGGACCGTCTCAGGGTGTTATGTGCCCCGGAGCAGTGATCGGTTTTCTGTTTTTCTTTTGCTGTTGTTTTCTTTTTTCGTCTTTTGTTTTGATTTTGTAAAGGATGCGATCCTAAATGATGTAGCACCTTAAATTTTGAATGAATGAGCATGTTTCAACTCATCTTCTCTTTCTTGTACTTGCGGTATTCGTGGAACTGGACTTGCTGGGGGATTATTTGTGGACCTGTTACCCTAGGCGTACCTTGGTTTTGGGTACGGATAACAAGTTTGGTCAGGATATCCGGAACAGCCATGGCAAAGTGGTCATGGGTGCTCTCGGTATTGGGAAAAAGAATGCCGTAGAGCAGCTGGGCTCCCGGGGCATGGTGAGATGGTGTATTTATGCTAAGAAGCTTAGCAAGGGATATTTATGGACTTATTATCCTTGGCGTACCCTGGTTCAGGATACGGATAATGGGATGAAAGGAAACCAACATATTTGCTCAGAGGTTATGAGGACATGGCAAGCATGAGGGTTTTACCGTGGAATCTTCCTGCTCAGAGGTAATGAGGACATGGCAGGGGAGACTTCACGGAAGATACTTGTGGTCAACAGCGGACATTTGTGGTCAACAGAGGACATTTATGGTCAACAGAGGATATTTGTGGTCAACAAAGGACATTTATGGCCAACAGAGGACGTTTGTGGTCAACAGAGGACATTTGTGGTCAACAGAGGACATTTGTGGTCAACAGAGGACATTTGTGGTTAACAGAGGACATTTGTGGACCTATTATCCTTGTCGTACTCTGGTTGTGGGTACAGATAATAGGTTGAAAGGGGACCGACATACTTACTCAGAGGTAATGGAAACATGGCAAGCATGAAGGTTTCTTCGATGGAGCCTTCCCACTCAGAGGTAATAAGGACATGGCAGGAGTGGGCTCAATGAAGAGGGGGTACATAGAACGACTCAGAGATAGGAGAACGTGGAAGTTCTATGCGAGGGGGCGGTTTGTTTTTGGTGGAAGTGAAAACGACTCAGAGGTAATGAAGACATGGCCGTTTCGGAAATTTGTGGATCGATTACCCTTTTTGTGCACTGGGAGTACGGGTAGTGGATCATGAGGGAGGATCTCTTCCAGGAAGAAAGTTCAGAGGTATAATCATACGTGACTTACTGTCTGAAAGAGTGACCGAAATGTGAGTTCAGAGGCACCAGCGGGTACATAACTCAGTAATTTAGAATATTGAGAAAGTGTGAGTTCAGCGGCACCAGCGGGTACATGACTCGATAATCTGAAGGGAATATGGAGGTGAGTTCAGCGGTACCAGCCGGTACATGACTCGATAATCTGAAATGTTGTGGATGTGAGTTCAGCGGTACCAGAGGGTACATGACTCGATGATCTGGAGAGAATGTCGTTTAGACATAATATTTCTTCAGAAACTTGCCATTCACGGGCAACATGAGCAAGTCTCCATTTTGTTTTACGAGGCGGTAAGCACCGTTGGAGAATACTGTCTCAATGATAAATGGGCCTTCCCTCTTTGGCTGGAATTTGCCGACGGTCTTGTGAGTCATGACCATCGGCCTTCGGACTGCAAGAACGAGATCGTCCACCTGGAATGTTCTGATTTTGACCTTCTTGTTGAAGGCTCCAGAGATGCGTGCTTGGTATAGCTCAATTCGTTGCTGAGCCAAGAGGCGCTTTTCATCTAGTGCTTCCAATTCCTGTAGCCGACGATAGTAGTTTTCGTCTGTCGTCAATTAATGTGTGAGGGCGACGCATAGTGAGGGATCTGAGTCTCCAATGGGAGGACCGCCTCACTCCCGTACACCAGGAAGAATGGTGTATTCCCGGTGGCTGTTCGAACTGTAGTGCGATAAGCCCATAAGCATTCGCCGAGCTTCTCGTTCCAGTCACGTTTGTTGGAGGAGACAAACTTCTTGAGGAGTTTGATAATTGTTTTGTTGAATGCCTCTGCCAACCCGTTCGCTGTCGGGTTGTATGGTATCGAAGCGACATTCTGAATACGGTGCTTATCGCAAAACTGATAGAATGCGTGGCTTGCAAACTGCGGACCATTATCATGGATGATCCTTCGGAGCAGTCCAAAGCGGTAGATAACGTGATACTTAAGAAAGCTGATCACGTTTAAAGTCTTAACTTCTGCGAGTGGGACAGCTTTCGCCCATTTGGAGAAGTAATCAGTGATCGCAAGTATGAAGCGATGTCCTCGGGAGGAAGATGGGGTGATTGGACCAATGATATCCATTCCCCATGCTTCGAATGGCCAGGATGCCACTGTCGGATGTAGAAACTCGGATGGTTGGTGAATAAAGTCCGCGTGGACTTGGCAGGATTCGCATTTTCTAGCATAATCTATCGTATCTGCCACCATTGTGGGCTAATAGTAGCCCATTCAGCGAAGGCGATCTTGCAGTTTTGAGCCGGGTTGGTGGGCCCCGCAGACACCGTCATGAGCTTCTCGTACGGCTTCTTTGGCTTCTGCATTTGACAGACACCGAAGCAGTAATCCATCGTAGGAGCGGCGATACAGCATTTTCGTCTCTGTATCGTAGAAGAATCTGAGAGAACGCCGTCTGATGGAAGTTGCTTCCTTTGGGTTCTCGGGCAGGATGTCGTAGATGACGAAGTCGATGAATGGTTGTCTCCAATCTGGGGCATCCTCGCTCGTCTGTGCGGAATAACTCGCCACGAATTGCACATTATTCTTGGGACAGACCAGTTCGTGGCCTATCACATCCACTGATTGGCAATCATGATTCGGAACTGCTAGGGAAGCGGCAAGACCAGCTAAGGCATGAGCTTCCATATTTCGGAGTCTGGGGACATGTTCGATGAAGAACCCCTCGAACGACGAGATGATGTCAATCGCTATTTGGTGATAAGGGATCATGTCTTCGTGGCGGACCTCATATGAGCCCCGTATCTGATTGACGATTAGTTAGGAATCGCCGTATGCTTCAAGGTATTCTACCCCCAGCTCTCTTACGAGTTGGAGGCCAATGACCAGAGCGTTGTACTCGGCCACATTGTTAGAGCAGGGCTCGGTGAGGGAGTAAGTGCGGTTAATCACCAATCTGGAAGGGAAGATCAGCACTACCCCGACTCCGACGACTATATTACCTTTAGGTCCGGTCCTCGAAGCACCGTCGAAGAACATTCGCCATATATTATCGTGAGAGGTTGCATGCGAGTCGACGACCTCATCTGGGATCTCTTTATATATTCTGGAGGACTTCGAGCCTGGGTGGGCTGCTAGGAAGTCTGCCAGGGCTTAACCTTTGACTGCCTTTTGTGGGACGAAGATCATATGATAAGGGGACAGCAATATTGCCCATGTAGCGAGTCGAGAGCTAAGTGCCCCTAGTTTAGTCATGAGGACCCTGAGAGGGTTGACTCGTGAGATCATATGCATCGTTTGTCCGGTGACATAGTATCATATTTTCTAAATGGCGAACACCAGGGCGAGGCATTCCTTCTCCACAGCGGTGTATCGGTGCCCTGGCCCAATCATCATTCAGTTGAGGTAATATATGGCTTTCTCATGGCCTGTATCATTGTTTTGTATGAGCAGAGCCCCGAAGGAATGTTCCATTGCTCGTACATAGAGCAGGAATGGTTTTTCAGGAACCGGGGCCACCAAAACTGGAGGATTTGACAAATATTCTTTGATGCTGTCGAAAGCACGCTGACATTCCTCGTCCAATACGAATGAGACTCCTTTCTTCATGAGATGCGTGAACGGTCGGCATCGCCCGGAGAGGTTAAAAATGAACCTCCTGATGTATGCTAGCCTCCCTTAGAGGCCTTTGAGTTCGCAGAGGTTTCTCGGGGGACCCATCTCCATGATTGCCTTTGTTTTCTCCGGGACTACATGGATACCTTGTGCCGTGATGATAAAGCCCAAGAACTTCCCGCTGGATACGCCCAGAAAGGACTTCGTAGGATTCATTTTCAAATTGTGCGCTTACATTAGGTAGAATACCATCTTTAGATCCTGCAGATGGTCTCCCTTACAGTGACTCTTAACGGCTATGTCGTTAACATAGCACTCCACTGTCTTGCGTAAGTGGTCTCTGAAGATGATGCTCATGGCTCTTTGATAGGTGGCACCAGTATTCTTCAAACTGAAAGGCATGACTGTATAGCAGTACATGCCAATTGGCGTTCGGAATGATGTATGCTTTTCGTCATCAGGAGACATTTTGATTTGGTTGTACCCCGAGAAGCCATCCATGAATGACATACGTTCGAAGCCGCAGGTATTGTCGATCATGATGTCTATGATAGGAAGGAGGAATTCATCTTTGGGGCAAGCCTCGTTCAGATTGCGGAAGTCGATGCAGATTCGAATCTTTCCATTCTTCTTGAGGACGGGTACTATATTGGCGACCCAATCGAGATGTTGCTCCTCACGAATGAAGCCGCTGGCTATCAGTTTGTTGACTTCGGCTTCGATTGCGTCAATGATGCTTGGGCGGAAGCGTCACTGTTGTTGCTTGACTGGCTTCGTATCTGGCCGAATGTTGAGTTTGTGAAGAGCAATGTCGGGATTTAACCCTGGCATGTCTTCATAGCTCCAGGCGAACACATCAATGTATTCTCTCACAAGTTCTAGCAGCGACTCCCGTTCTTCGTCTGCTAGGCTTTTACTGACGAAAATTGGTTTTGGAGAAGATTCGCTGCCGATATCCACTTGTATGACCTCATCTTCAGTAGGAGGTTCTCTCTGTTAGAACCGCTTTTCCCATTGTGCGTCCAATTACTGGGCCCACGGCTCTAGCTCGAGGATTTCGGAGATGTCTTCGTCTTCTTCGTAAGCGTCGACGAATACCATGTTGACTGTCATGGCTTGTCTGAACACATCTCCGATGCTGGTATCCGAGTCCGAAGTTGGTGATCCGGTTGAATGTGACTGCCAGTCGCATTCTTCATCTGAACTCTCAGGGGTTGTAGTAGGCGTTACATACCCCAACCCGCATCGAGTTTTGCTATAGTAGTCTCGTGGTTTGCCCGTCGGGACTGGCGGCTTCAAAGGTAATCATCGTCCAGTGCCGTAGTTCAAACCTGGCGTCGTCTCCAGATCATACCCCTGTTTCTGCATGAGATATTTGGATTGAGGGCGATAGAGATACAGAGGTAGTCTTCCGGCATCTGACCCGAGGTCGGCTTCCTCTATGGTGAAGGGATGCGGGTTGTTCGTCCGGTCGAAGATGATTGGATGGTCCCCTCCCTCAATTATTCGGTAAGCGTCTTCTACTGGAGTAAGCTGGATCGCAGTGTACACATTTGTCACCTGTGTGTGTAGGTGAGTGCCTATACCGTGTTACATAGCATACATTGTACATAGCTTATTGAGCTCGGTGTAGTTCAAAGATAACCCTTTATTGATGAAGTAAGGTATCTTTTCTAGGGAGATTACATCATCATCGGAGGGGACATCAGTGTGGGCCGCCACATACTTGGCTAGCTCCGGTTCCTCTTTGGCTACCTCCTGTGTAAATAAAGACTGAGAGGACGACCTGGGAAGCTTGATTGTCAGTGGTTTAGTTGATGGAGCAGAGCGTGGAGTCGTTGGCAGACTAGCGACCCCCAATTTGGTATTTGATGTGGAGCGAGGAGTGGCCGGTTCGCTAGAAGTGTCAGACCTCGCATTGAGGTGATGACCCTTCTTGGTAAGGCGTATCGTCAGTGGCCTATCGGAGGGATTAAGCTTCTCCGTTTGGGGTTGACCGACTCTCGGCAGTCTGATTGTCAGTGGCCCCGTTGTGGGTCTCGGCACTTGGCCGGACCTTGGCAGCCGGATTATCATCTGCTCTTCCTGTGCCGAGAGGCTAATCGCGTCCTTCCGCAGAGTGGCAGTAAGGGGTACGAACTTGCCCGGTTTGCGAGCTTGGAGGTGGATCGTCAGAGGTCCTTCTGATCCCGTGGCCGTTTCGGTACCAGCTTGTTCATTTCCTTCGTCAAGGTGCCTCTTCGACTTTTCGTATAGGCAGGAGTCCGAGTAGTAAGATTCGACCCCTTTGAAGGGATCGATGTCAGCAAATTCCGTCTTCACAAAGCCATGTTTGTCGACATATTTGAAGCACTAGTGTAGCGTAGAAGGCACGATCATGTAATCGTGTATCCATGGGCGTCCCAAGAGAATGTTGTAAGAAGTGTCTGCATCTATGACGTAGCAGGTGACTTCGGATTGGAGATTGCCAATCTGACACTTCAGACGAATCTTCCTAATAGGGTAGCTCCTGTCCGAATTGAAACCGCTGATGGCGGTACTTGTAGGTGTCAGGCGATGCATTGGGATACGGAGATGATGTATCAGACCCTTCGGGATGATGCTTATGGAAGAGCCAGGATCAATGTGCATCTGATCCACCTTCACGTCGTCGATGTATCCCGTGTAGTATAGCGGGCGATCATGTATGTTGGTTTTGATGAGCATGTCCTACGGAGTAAAGACGATGTTGGGCATTGCTCCCATGCAGGCGCTGTCTTGGAGATCCACGGGTGAGTCCTCCCCAGTGAGGATAGATTGAGCCAGATAGGTATCGGCATTTTTGAGTGCTTCGCTCAATGCAATACGAACGTCCTTGGAGAGCCTTAGGAGTTCGTATAATGACAACTTGGCCGGTGTGTTAGCCAATTGGACTAAGATGTCAAAGTTGTAGGGCCTTTCTAGCCCTTGGGCTGCTTCTTTTTGGAGAGATTTGTCGAAGCGAGTCTCCCTCGGCCTAGGCTTGTCGGTCGTCGAAGGCTGAATCGATCCCAGAGCATCAGTTGTAGTGGGTTGATGATTTTTAGCTAGATTATCAACCACAGGTTGGGATTGCGCTCCGGACCGCGTGACGACGGCTGTAGCTTCCTCGTTGTCTGCCGAGATTGTGTGGCAGGTCATGACTTTTCTACTTTTCTTTTTGTCGATGGAAGATGGTATGGGCCGAGTCACTTCTGACACCAAGTCTGGATGGATCCACATGACCTCCCCTCGTGACGTGGTGAGGGGTACTAGACCGGCAGCCTGATCTCGGGGAGGTGGAAGATTGGTAATCTCCATTGTCACTAGAGGGACGGGAACCACCCCATCTTGAGTCTCCGTCGGAGGGAAGCTGCCGAATTGTATGGACACCATATTGGCCGCCACGGTTACCTCTTCGAAATCGATGGCCAGAGTGTTCGAATCGATGAAGTTCTGGATGTACCATTTCAGCTGGTAGCAATCGTGTGTAGCATGATGGACATAGCCATGATAACGGCAGTACTTTGGATTCTCCATCTCTGCTAGCCGCGGTTCCCGTCTTGGTGGAGGAAGCTGAATCCTGTCCCCTTGTATGAGCATGTCCAAGATGGGCTTGACGTGACCGTCTTCGAAGAAGTAAGTGATTTGCGGCCATTATTTGTCTGCTGGCTTTGGCTCAGGTTTTTGTGCTGTATCGGCCACCATAGCCTGCTTTCCTTTGCTATCCCGATTGTTGGAGGGGCTACCCCCATTATCGTTGTTGGGACGCTTGCCCTTGTTTTCTCCTTCTGAAATGTGCAATCCCAGTTGCCGAGCCTTTCTCAATCGTTCTTCGGACCTTGTGGCACTGATGATAAATGCCTTCCAGTCCTTGAATTGACTCTCGCCCATCCAGAGACTAATTGTTGGGAGCAATCTCTTTTGGCAAATTTCAATTAAGGAAGAATCCGGATTTTCGGAGGGCAGCTTCATGGCGGTTTGGCGGAACCGCTCAATGTAGTTCCTTGTCAACTCCTTCTCCCCTTGGACGACGTCTATGAGGGTGGACATGGTGACGTCCTGCCCTACCTCGTAGAATCTCTCCAAGAACATGCGCTTGAAGCCGGCGAAGGAGTGGATGCAGTTGTCCGGTAGATTGCGATACCAGTCGAAAGCGACTCCTTCCAATGCCCCAATGAATAATCGCATAAGAATAGCATCATCATGGGGCAGATGGTCGGTGGTGACCTCGAAGTAAGTGATGTACCGACTTGCTGAGGTCTTTCCATCATACAGTTTAATATTAAACGGCTTATATCTTGGTGGGAATGGAACATCCCTCCATTCGGCAGGGTTTGGTTGCCGCATTCTGAGGTTTTGAGCATTTTCTCGGGCATGGAACATGGCTCGGAGCTCCTGAACCTCTCTTCTTACTTTTCGGGCCTCATCTGTCGCGGTAGGGGCTGTTATTTCGGGAGGATTGTTGCCCGGGTTCGGTGTCGCCGAATTCGAGTCCGCATTGACCGCGGGACCCGCGCTTGTTTGGCCAGGCGTTCCTCCTTGCAGAGTTGGAAGGGCCGTTTTAATCTCGTCTACAGACTTGACCAAAGCAAGTAATATGGCTTTGAGATTGTCGATGCGCTGGCGATCACTGGAACCACCTTGATTGTTGTCCGTCATGAACATCGTCCTTACTTGAGGAGTGATGGAAGAAACGGTGGAGGATGTGCCCTCCGAGTCGTACCCATGCACCGAGAAGTCATCGGGGTAGGTGGGAATGTTCTCTTCAGGCTCGGACTCGGAGGGAACGGTATCCCCAGCCTCAGAGCTTGCTTCGTCTTGAGAGTCATGGATGTCCTCGGGGACATCAGCGTCTGTTGTACCTGATGGAAGAGTTGTTTATCCGGTCTCGGCTCCTTGAAACATCGAATTGTTGTAGATGTTCGGAGGAGTGCTACCCCCAGTTCCCACGACCCCCAGCGATGTGGATGATGAATTTCCTATTGCGACAGATTTCGTCTTTGAACGGGTGTGTTGGAATACTCCGGTGGAGGACAACTGTTTAGACGACAGTTTCTTAGCTGTAGTGGTTGATATCTTGGGGCTGGAGATGCTTGTCTTCTTTCCTCTCCCCTCGGGGCTAGAGATGCTTGTCTTCTTCCCTCTCCCCTCGGCGAGAACTTTCTGAGTGGAATTGCAGGAGATAACAGGGGGTGCCTCGTCCTCTAAGCTCGGATGTTGTAGTCTTTGGAAGAATGACGGCCGACCTTTCGTCGCTGCCGCGTTGTTGCAATAGCAGTTGACGATAATTTGGGTGCAGTGACGTCCAAGCGAGGACTCTTTTCACACCGAAGCCCCTTCTCTTTCCTTGCGCTTGTGGGGGATCGCCTCACGCAAGTCAGAGAAACCACTTTGTCCTTTTTCCGTCGGGGTCTGGACTCGAGCGGTTCTGTACAACTTCCCATCGGAGGCCCGCGTGATAATCAGCGGGACGCCCCGATAGTCAGAGGTTGGGACAGCTGACTGGGCTTGATGAGTCCGCGCTGTGCTAAACTTCTTCTTTTTAGCACTTGCGGGTGCGTAATAAGAAGAGTCTAAGTTGAATACCACAGAGTCTGGCTTATCATCCAGAGAACTATCAGGGTCAGGACCGTATGAGAGACGGTCGAAGACTGATTGAGAGAAGCGTGGAACAGTCGCTATGCGGCTAGGATTGGAAACTGTACAGGCTGTCTGCATGCGGTTGTCCTTAGCTGCCGGATGAGTTGCTTTGGTGCGATTAGTAGGAGTCACGATCGTGCAGGCTGGCCGCATGCGGTTGGTAATTGCGGCCGCATGGGTTTTCTGCAAGCGATTGTATTCAGTAACCGCATAGGCTTCATCCATGTGGTTGGAGACTATAGCCGTATAAGCTATACGGCTGACAGATGTGACCGCATGAGTTTTCTTCATGCGGCTAACGGATGTGGCCGCATGAGCTTTTTCCATACGGCTAACACCCTTATGCGGCTCGGATCGCGTAGAGTTCCTCTTTGCCCCTGCAAGTCCAGCATCATAGTATTTTCTTCTGCCGGACTTGGGGATAGCAGAGTTATCTACGGTCTGAAGTAGGGCCGGAGGAGAGTCTTGCTCGCCGTCTTAAACAACAGAGGTATTTCTGCAAGAGCTTCAGTAGGAACGAAGGATCGGGGTCTCCACTCCTTGCGGGACTTCTTTGTGCGGGCTCGCTTCTGGACCGGGCCAGCGCTCTTGTCGGAGAGCATTTCTTCGAACGCCTGTTGGTCGAACCGGGCGACCATCTTTTGTTGCGTGGAGCCAAGCTTGGCTGCATCCGATTGCGTCACCAACTCCTCAGCCGTGGAGAAGTTTGTCCCCAGCAGAGTCGTCATCATGTTTGCCATAAAATATAAAAGAACAGAACAATTATCGGAGGACCGAACTTTTACTTCACGTTACAAACTCGCTTGTACAAAGAAAGCCTAGGGACGAAAACCTAGGTACAGCAGTCTAAGTACAATTATTTATTTTAGATTCTGGGGAGTGACGATAGAGGCTCGGGAAGGCGACGGCAGCCCTTCCTTACTCCTTGGACGATCGGTATGCAGCCTTGGCTCCTGTGAAGAGATGGTTGGCGTTGATGAAGAAATGCACTTCTTGCTCTACCTCTATTACTCTTCTGGCTTCTCTCTCTCTCTCTGTGTATTTTTTCTCTGATTATTGGGGGAGTCTCTCTGTATATCTCTCGTAAGGGAATGGCACCTTGCTTATTTATAGGAGTGGGGGCATCATTAGGGTTTGGATGATTACCCATTCTCAAAGTGGCGGCGGCCTGATGTTTAATCAATCTGGACCATTAGTTTTAAACGTGAAGGATCTGGGCCATAAATGGGGATAGCATTGAATCCTGTGAATGATTAATGCTGATTGCTTCAAATCTTCATGATTGGTTGTGTCAAGCTTGGATTTCTCACCACGTGTCCCATTGGCTTGATCATGAATGATATGACCTGATCTCATTAATTATGAGGATAACGTTAAATATGGTCATTGGGATCTGGTAAATCTCTGATTGATTTGCATCCCATAATCATCCTTGCTACCAGCTGTCAAGTCATAGGGGCAATTGAATCTCTGCCACGTATCTTAATGGTGGACTCTGCCAGAGCCGCATGATATCCATGAACCGCATGAGACAGCATCTCAGTGAGCCGCATAGGTATAGTACTAGCGAGCCGCATGGGATGGCTTCTTGCTGAGCCACAAAAAGATGATTCTTGCCAGCCGCATGAAATTGTTCTTCAATTGAGCCGCATGGGAGTAGCCACGTGGCAATCTTGGATCGTATCAGAGATTTTCTTCCATTCCCGAAGAGTCTGTCATTATGACAGGACCATCATGACACTTCATGTCAGAGCCGTCAGCTGTCAAATCATGGCAGAGCATTGAATAAGGCCATTACTCGATGGCCAGCTGTGTGAAGGGATCCCATAGGGACACGTGGTGTTGATCGAGCTGCATATCTCTATTGGTCGTATGTGAGCCGCATGTACTTCTGAGTCGCATGCGGCTGGGGGACTCTTTGAACCGCATGGGATTGTCCCTATGTAAGCCGCATGGACTCTCCTGTCCCGAGCCGCATGA
The DNA here is from genome assembly GCA_029216955.1 of Iris pallida. Classification (NCBI taxonomy): domain Eukaryota; kingdom Viridiplantae; phylum Streptophyta; class Magnoliopsida; order Asparagales; family Iridaceae; genus Iris; species Iris pallida. The sequence goes on along the minus strand of JANAVB010023800.1, from coordinate 17,655,549 downwards.
GACTGAGAGTCTCTCTGAACCGTATGGGACTGGTCCTGTATGAGCCGTATGGGGTTCTTCTGTTTCGAGCCGCATAGACCATCATTCTGATATTTTCCATGCTTCTACAGACTTGATGATGGATTACTTTAGGTCCATGGACTTCCGTACTACACTTCTGTTCTAGGCCATGACCAACACCATGAGGGACTTTAGGTACAGTTTTGCTCATAACCCTGGCGGCCCTTGTCCCATGGTTCATGACCCCTCGGTGCTTGGTTATCGATTGATGATAGAGATGCTCAACGCTATTTCGACCTAGCTGCTGCTCGCTATGATCCCCACCGTACTGTTGAGTCCGATCCTTCTCGGGGAGTGGATGATGATGATGATGATGATGATTGAGGATAACATCCAGTGATACAGAGTCACTGTTTATGTTTTAGGTTTTTTTGTTAGTGCTTATGTATTAGTGATATGTTTCTTTAAAGCATTTTCAGTATCAGTTTAGTTTGGCATGTAATAGACTTTGCACTATTTGTATCAGTTATCTTTTCAGCACTTTATGCATTTTTAGTTATGGAATTTCATCTATGCTTACTAGTTAATGCCATATTAGTTTTTATCTGTGCTGAGTACATTTCCAAATTATGTCATTTTGGTTCTATGACAAACTTGGGAGAAATATGATACTTTTTCTATTACATGTTGAATATTTAAATACATTATACATATTGCTCTAAAAAAATTGGTTTGGGACATTTTTTTCTAGACCTCACAATGTTCAGAGGACTTGATCATTTGTTGCAGGAGAGCAAAGCTATTGTACAAATGAGCAAGTTAGTTCCGTAACGTACCAATCTACTTCCAAACAAGTCAAACATTTGCTAAAAGTATCCATCCTAGTTTTGTTAAATTATCAAAATGGGGGAGATCGTTGGCCCATGTAGCCATGATCAACCTAATTTTGATAATTGATATAAAACTCCGACTTTGATATGGAAAGCAAGAAGACTTCAAAGATGACTACAGAAGATTGCACTTGATCGTCAAAAAGACTTTTTCTACTTTATTATGTAATTTTTCCTTTCTTGAGTCTAGATTATTTTGTGAGTTGGGATCAATGGCATCTAGAAGTTTACCCTCACAAAAACAAACCTTTCTTTTATCCCGAACCAAACCTATATCCAAAAGCCTAAATGAACCAAAAGTTTTCTGAAAACCACTTAGCCGAACTCGAATCGAACTCAGTCCCCTAGGATCACTCCTGGTCAGCAGCATTTCCTAGTCTTTTTGATCTCTAACATTCAAAATTAGAACGTTTACCCTAACCGAGTTCTGCCCGAACTCTGTTTCAAAATCTACTATAAGTAGATAAGAATTTGACATTCTAATCACGCAATCCATTTTTCATCTTCTCTATCTATTCTAAGCCTTTATATTACAAAGAGCTTTCAATCTTCACATTCCCAAGACAACTTCCATTCTTCTATGTGCCGGTGGTTTTCGAGTAGGAGTATTCGAGTTGTACAAGCTTGGAGTATAAAAAAAATTTCATACGAATTGAAGTTTGATCGTGGGCTTTGGCGGAAAACACGACGAAGTTGAAGTTGGCATGTTCTTCGGAGTAAAGCATGCGGTGTAACCTCTATTTCAAATAATGTGTTAAACATCGAGCATGAGTACTCGAGACTGGACTAGTTCTCTCAGAGGAAAACCAGTGTAAAATCTCGATGTCTGCGTATTGCCTTCTTGTCCCTATTTTCTTACTGCTTTACTTTACTGCATTCAAGTATCTATTTATGCCTTTATCTGCATAAATTTTATTGGAGATATTTCTTTTGCTACACTCTATTTACCCCCTCTAGAAGTGCCATCAATGCTACAGGGCAGTCAGAGAGGACTATTCAGACTCTCGAGGATATGCTTTACACCAGTGTTCAAGACCTCGAAAGAATTTGGGAGGACCATCTCCATCTGGTAGATTTTGCTTACATCAACATCTATCAGGCCAGTATAGGGATGTTACCATTTGAGGCTCTATATGGTCGAAGGTAGGTGTTGGAGAGAGAGCTTTGCTACGGCCAGAGATGGTTGTGGATGCAGCGGAGAAGGTTAAGCTGATTAGAGATAGACTTCAGGTGACGTATGTCAGACAACGGCATTGGGCCGATAGCCATCAAAGACCTTTGGGGTTTGAAGTATAGTTTAGATTTAGTGTTTGTGTTTGATTGTGGTTATTTGTTATAGCTTAAGTTCAAGGCTTTGTTTTGTTACAGGTTGGAGATCTGGTGTTTCTGCGGATTTCTCCGACACGGGACATGATTCGCTTTGGTGGAAGCAAGAAGATTACTCCATGGTTCATTAGACCTTTCAGTATCCCTGAGAGGGTCGATGCATTGACGTACCGAGCAGATTTCCTGCCTGCACTAGAGGGAGTTCATAACGTGTTCCACGTGTTGTAGTTGAGAGAGTACATGGCGAATCCTAGCCACGTATTGGACCACTCCAAGATAGTGGTGTGCCCGACTTGCAGCTATCCAGAGCAGCTAGTATTCTGGATCGTCGAAAGATGGTACTGTGACGCCCCAGTTCCAAAATATATAGGAACCCAAGACATGAGCATGCCAGCTGCACTACTAGAATAAGTATTCCCAATTTAATTGACTTATCCTAATCATAATACGCTGATCTAATCCACAGAACAACAACATCAACACAGAAGAATATAAAAAAGTCTGAGATAATCAAGTTTGGTAGAAATATATCCACTGAAACAAAGTAGAACACTAGAATAGTAAAATACTGAAATAAAGGAATAGTCAGGACATAGCTAGCTAGATAAAATGTCCATGACTCTAATCAACTGTCAATTCCTGGGTTAGGGAAACTCCTCGGGCCCAACCTTTATGTCCTCTCCAAGATATTCGGGCTTGAAGACGACTTTGCATATGTATGTCGAAGACGACTTTGGGCTGTATGGGTAGGTAAGGAAGTAGCATTAGTGTCAACTAATGCTGAAATATATACTAGCATACTTCGCTGACCGTACCGGATTCTAGTCCGTGGCCGCTGCCGGATATATCCACTAGTATAGCCTGTAACAGGGCACACTGAGTCTGATATGAAAGTGTTTGTCCAATATGCCTACTAATAGTCTTTCCCTCCCGTGTTCCGCTCGAATCACATCCATGACTTTGGCATTCCACATTACTATGAAAGTCTCTATCTAGACTTGCTCTAACCACTATATGAACCGTCACACGACCCATCCGTATTAGTAGCTAGCTAAATACGCAGACTCATGCCAACACAATGTAAATTCACTCAAAGTGTCGTGTCATGAGATGTGTCCAACCATAGAAGTCATAGAAAATAACTTCATTGCTAATTGGGAGAGTCTTATAACCTCTAAGTCAGACACGTACTACCGTAATGATGACACTATTGATAGCACCCAAGTCTCACTTAGATGCACACAACTAACACATTTATTCCTATGCACAACAACAAACCATGTATTTAAATAGTACAATAGAGGTAGCAAGGTATCTTGTCTGGAATTGCCTCGAGAGTGTAGATTATGGATCAGACTCCAACTTCTGCAGTCTCGGTCTCCCGAACTCCTATAAATAAAATAGCTAACATTAATAACCACACTAACTTTATTATATATATATATATATATATATATATATTATTAAAAGGAAGTCGTGAGCTCTGGGAGACGCTTCTTCAACTCCAGGCGACTACCAGTGGCGGTCCATTGGCTATTGGTGGAGACTTTAATGTGGTCGCTCGATCAGATGAGAAGATTGGTGGTTGGCCGCCACATCCCTCGGATATACAGGAGTTTCTGCAATTCCAGGTTGTTGCGGGTCTTCAGGAGGTTGCATTCTCTGGAAGCCTTTATACCGGGTTCAATGGACAATCTGGCATCAAACGGCAAGGTTCCAGACTAGATAGACTTCTAGTCGATCATCACCGGTCAGCTCTTCCTCTGCTTACTAGATGTGAACATTTGAATAGGGCAGAGTCGGACCATGCACTGCTTCTAATCACTATCAAGCCCAGGTGACAATTGTTTTAAGCAATTTTGCTTCCTGAATTTTTGGACTAATCATATAAAGTTTCTCGAGCAAGTCTGTGTTGCTTGGTTTTCTATTTCTAATCCGAATGGGTTAATACGGATTGGTCTTCTGTTGGCGGCTACTAGGAAGGCTCTTTCCTCGTGGAGCTGTACCACTTATGGGGATATATCCAAGCCGTAAAACTTGCTGAGGATATTGTGCTTCAGGCCGAGCTTCAGTGTGATTGCACTCCATCCCCGCAAACTCGAAGCACACTTCATGCTGCAAAGGCGAAGCTTAAGGACATGACCATAATTGAGGAAGTGTTTTGGCGGCATAAAGCTCGACTGAAGTGGGACTTGAGTGGGGATCGGAACACGTCATATTTTTACGATTATGTTTCGAATAGGAGGAAGCAGTTATACATTCATCAGCTGAGAAGGGATGATAGGTTGATTCTTACAGATCCTACTGATCTTCATCAGAAGGTGGAGGATTTTTTTGGTAGGCCCTTCACCCAAGAGTCGGTGTCCGATTCGGTTGCTATTCTTCAGGCGATTTCGCTGTTGATCACGGAGGAGGATAATACTACTATGGAGGCTCCCTTTTAAGGAGGAATTATTGGCAGCAGTTAAAAGCCTGGACCCAAACAGTGTAGCGGGTGTGGATGGTTTCACTGGATGCTTCTTTGTGCATTGTTGGTGGATTGTGTCAAAAGATGTGTTAGAAGCCGCTACTTTAATTTTCCAAGGCTTCAGTTTACCTCGCACCATCACAAGTACGTAGCTTGTCCTTATTCCAAAGGTGGATCATCCGACCAGATTATCTGAGTTTCGACCAATAAGTTTATGTACTTTTGTTAACAATTTTTTTCAAAAGTACTGGCTAATCGATTGGTTGACATTCTTCCCCGTATCATCTTAATGAAACAGAGTGCTTTTGTTAAAGGTCGCGAGATTATGGATAATATAATCTTGGCCAAGGACATTATTCATGTTATGAAGCATAAGAACCTGGGAGGAGGTAGAAATGTGGCAATTAAACTTGACATAATGAAGGCTTATGACAGAGTTGACTGGACTTTTCTTCTCTGGGTGCTCTGAAAGTTTAGATTCGGTACAGTATGGGTGGATATGATTTATCACCTTGTCAATAACAGTTGGTTTTCTATCCTTTTAAATGGACAACCTACAGGATTCTTCCATGCTACGAGGGGGTGCAGCAGGGAGATCCGATCTCTCCGGCATTGTTCATTATTATGGCAGAGGCATTATCTAGGAGTTTGAGCGGTTTGTGGGCACCCCTGAGCCAGAAGAACTTCTATGCCCCTAGTGGATGCCCCCGGGTTACCCATCTGAGCTACGTGGATGGCGTACATCTGTTTGCGGCTGGTGAAAAGAGGTCTTTATGGCGGTTACGAAAATTGCTCCAGAACTACGAGGTGACATCGGGACAATGCATAAACTATGCAAAATCTGCTATGTTTGTGACAGTCGGCTTGGACAGCAGTAGGATTACTGAGCTTCAAGAAGTTTCAGGTCTTCAGGTGCAACATCCTCCATTCCAATATTTGGGTTTCCTGATTACCTACGGGAGAACAACTATTGGGATGTACGAGAATCTGCTTGCTAAGATTTGAAGGCGTATTGGTGGTTGGCATAACCGCATATTGTCTCCTGGAGGTAAATTAATATTGATAAAGTCAGTTCTTTCTTCTATCCCGACATATACCATTGCTGCTAGTAGCCCGCCAATTGCATTTCTGGCACTTCTAGAAAATATGTTTTTAGGATTTTTTTGGGGGTCAAAAGATGGAATTGGAAAGCGTAGATGGCTATCATGGGACCAGGTGACTATTGAGAAGGAAGGAGGCCTTGGAATTGAACGATTGCATGATATTATGGACACTTTTGTGAAGAAGTTCTGGTGGAAGCTTCGTCAACAACATGCATTATGGGCCCGATACATGAAGGCGGCATAGTTTTCTGACCGACACCCCAACGCCGTCGGTCACGCACAGCGGGCCTCCCCGATTTGGCGACGGCTACTCAGAGGGCGGGACTTGGGAGAATGGAACATTAGGTTAACGATCAGATATGGGTCTTTATCAGCGCTGTAGGAGAGATGGCTCCCATCTATCGAGACATTGCAGGATGGACTGGTTGCAAATATTAGGATACGGGACCTGCGGCTTTGCGACGGGCGATTGGACGAGGGGCGGGTGCTGCGTCTCCTTAGCGCTGATGTTGCCGCCAACCTGGACGACGTAACATTGACAGATGGAAGGGACTCCATTTGCGGGCGACAACTCGGGGAGGGGCATTCACGCTCAAATTCGCATGGGACTCTATTCGTCCTCAGATGTCGGTTTGACCCCACTTCAAATTTATTTGGAGCACACGTATCCCATGTAAGTGGTCCATTGTTCTTGGCGTCTACTTCACAATAGGCTACCGGCGGATGACAAGGTTCAACAGATTGGTGATCTCCTTGCCTCCAAATGCCATTGCTGCATCTAGGCGCATGGGGAGTCCATGAATCACGTTTTTCTCCACGGGGAGCTATCTTGGCAGGTTTGGGACGTCTTCCATAATTATTTTCAGATTTTGGGAAACGTTCATTCTTTTCCCCAACTGTTTCAAAAATGACGGCGCAGAGGTCGCAAGCATCTAAAACAAACGGTTGTGGGGGCTATTTGTTGGGTGTTGTGGAAGAACATAAATAAATACCGCCACGAAGGACGAGGCTTCAATGTCGGACGCTTAATCCAGGAGGTGAAATGCCAAATTCGGAAAGCTCTTACACGTTGTAGTCATATTGATCACTTTCCAGACTGGCTGGATTATTGATGTACTTATTTCCTGGTTACTCTTAATAAAGATGGTTTCTCCGCTATATATATATATATATATATATATATATATATATATATTTTATATATATATATATATATATATATATATATATATAGGGTCATTTAACTATATACTAGTCACAACTAGATAAAATACATAACTAGTTATATTATTCCTTCTAGGACTAAAAATATTTCACAAAATATATGTGTAAAATATAAATCTTTAATATTATGGAAATATAAATTATATAATCATTATTTCATAAAAATCATTTAGAAACAATCTCATGATCAACCTAGTATCAACATTGATGAATGAATGTTATAAAAACCTTGTTAACCATCAATAAAATAACTTTAATATTCTAAAATAAATATAAAACATTACTTAAAATATCAAATATTCATAATTATATTTCAAGGATCAATAATATTGAGCCTTGGATGCACCCAAAATGTTTTGCGACTCACAATTTGGTAATTATAATGATTCACTTTACTGCAGAATTTGTTTTTCAAAGATGTGATATTTCAAGCATTAAAATAGTAAAAAATATGAAAATATAATTGAAGGGGATTATAGATAATCAAGTTATGACCGTTTTCATGTATGATTTCAATGGTAAAAGTTATTCTAACTAGATTAAATCCTTCTTACAGCAAACAGTGTCAATTCTGGACACACTTTGGTAAAATATGTGTCTTGACTAACCTAAAAAGAATTTTAACATGCAATTTTATAGGAAGGTAGTAGACACATATATAATCCAAAAACTTTGGTTTCACGAAGATTTGATCTCTAGAAGTGGAGACAACACGTTTACAAAACATGCATAGCTGCTGTGTTTTTGGACAACAAGTTAGGGTTGACATGTATGGGCTGTTGCGATATGTATGAGTGATTTTAGGTGATGGACGTCCTTGGAAAGGTGGAGAAGGGTGCTAGTCATGTCGGGGATGAGGTGGCAAGGTCTAGAGTGGCCAAAAAAGCCCCCAAACAGCAACGAGAAGAAGGACAACAACGACAGCAGATCGACATCTCTTAGGGTTAGGTTTTTGGTTTTTTTTTTTTTGTGGGGGTGAGTCGGGTATGTGGGAGTTTATATAGGTAGAGGGTTAGGTTTTTGGTTGTTTTGTGTGGGGGTGGGTCGAGTATGTGGGAGTTTATATAGGTAGATGGATAGGGGGTTCGGGTAGGGGCTGTTTAGGTGGATTTTCTATGGGTTTGGGTAGGTTTTAGAGTCTAATTACTCATAGGATTGACACAAGAATATGCAACTTTCCAAATATAGGAACCCAGATTTGTAGAGTTTCCTTGTTAGAGCTTAACCCAAATAAATACTCCATAAATCTAAAATAATTATCTAGGATGGCTCCTCTACATGGGGATGAACCTAACATTGTCCTATACAAGTTGTTGGACAAGTTTAGGCTCGATAAAAATTACCCGAATTTGAAATAGGCTCTAAAAGTAACATAAATGGTCTTAAGTGTCATTTGAATTTAAATAGCACATGGGATCCCGATTGAGTAGGACACCCTAGGCATGTGTGTAGTAGGCTAAGAAATAGTCAAAATCATGTATTGGATCATTTAGGTTAGATCGATGTCGAGTCCCGAATTCAAGTTGGAAGCTACGACAACTCTTACGGTAGATAACTTCTTGGCCTAAATTGACCCCAAAGTTGTGCGAAGCAAATAGAATAGAAGAAGACATATTTGAGTGGAACATGATGTACCAAATCGAAGATGAACTTGTCTAGGTCAAACCTCATGAAGGTAGTTTCTAGAGTTTGGCAATTCTTGTGCTCAAAAAATCAAAGCTACGGAAGAGTATATTTTATGATCATGAAGAAAAGTTGGAAAATATATAACAACCAATATATCTCAAATAAAATATATAAATATATAAATATAATATGTCAAAACTTCAGAGGTCTAACAACCTCTCTACCTTAGAAAATTTTGTGCTCGAAATTAAGCACACACTAATATAAAGCAATCAATAATGACTAATTAAAAAAACATACCTAATCCCATAAAGAGATGAGGAAAATGCTCCCTAGTAGCATCCGCGCGCTCCCATGTCGACTCGCCTGGTGCATGATGCCTCTACGCGACACGAACTAAAGGAATGATCTTGTCCCGTACGACTTTCTCTAGACGGTCCAAAATCTCCACAGGCTGCACTTCGTAGGACAAGCTCGGCCCCACAGTAATCTCAGAATGGTCTAGAACGTGACTAGGATATGACATATACCTCCTCAGCTAAGATACGTGAAACACGTCATGAACGCTCTCCAAGCTTTGTGGCAACGCAAGTCTATACGCGACTTCTCCAACTCTATCTAGCTTGTCGAACAGTCTGATGTGCCTCGGACTAAGCTTCCTTCTTCCTACGAATCTAATGGTCCGTCCAGTAGGAGAAATCTTCAGAAATACATGATCTCCTGGTTGAAACTCCAATGGTCGACGATGACTGTCCGCCCAATGCTTCTATCGATCTTGTGCTGTTCGTGTCCTTGAATTTGTTTCACCTTCTCCATAGTACGAACTACTAATTCTGGTCCCCGTATCTGTCGCTTACCAACATCACTCCAACACACTAGTGAGCTACACTTTCTTTTATACAAAGCTTCGAATGACACCATCTGGATACTCGCCTGATAAGTGTTATTATAAAAAAAACTCCAACAAATGCAGATGATCCACCCATGAACCTCCAAAGTCGAGCATGCACGCCCTCAGCATATCCTCCAAGGTCTGTAGGGTACAATCTGACTATCTATCCATCTGTGGGTGATATGATGTACTAAACTTCAACATCGTACCGATCCTCTCCTACATGCTCCTCCAAAAATGTGAAGTGAACCTCGAATCTCTGTCAGACACAATGCTAACTGGCACTCCGTGTAGCCGTACGATTTGCTTCATATACATCTCGGCTAACACCTTTGTAGATTGGACCACTTTGAAAGGCAAGAAATGGGCTGCCTTCGTGAGTCTATCTACTATAATCCAAACTGCATCTCTGTCAATCGGGCTTCTCAGAAATCCTATCACAAAATTTATGGTAATATGCTCTCACTTCTACTTTGAAATGGACAATGCCGGGTGCAATCCTGTTGATCTCTGATATTCAGCTTTAACTTGCTGACATACCAAATACATTGCCACAAATTGAGCTATCTCCTACTTTATTCCATGCAATCAATAATGCTGCTTCCAATCTCTGTACATTTTTGTCCCTCCTGATGAATGGAATATGAAGAACTATGTACCCCAGTCATCAACTCCTGTCGAATCTCTCTATTAGAAATATAGAAGTGATCCCCACACCTCAGGGTTCCGTCCTCATGAATACGTAATCCGGTCTGCTTACCTGCCTATGTCCTTTATCGAAGTCTCTGAAATTTCGCATCCGTCGGCAATGCGGCCTTGATCCTCTCAACCAATGACGACTGTACCTAAAGATTCATCAATTGGCCATCTACTCTTGGCAGTATAACTTCTATCCCTAACTTCTATAGATCCTCTAATAATTACGGTTGGCTAGTCAAAAAAATGCCATAGATCTCCTACTCAAAGCATTGGCTACTACATTCGCCTTCCCCGAATGGTACTGTAAGTCAATCTCGAAATCCTTCATCAATTCTAACCATCTTTTCTGCCTCATATTCAATTTTTTCTGAGTGAAGACATACTTTAAACTATTATGATATGTGAAGATCTCCACTCGCTCCGCATATACATCATGCCTCCAAAGCTTCAAGGCAAAGATCACTACGGCAAGCTCCAAGTCATAAGTAAGATAGTTCTTCTCGCGAGTCTTTAATTGCATAGAAGCATAAGCTTCCACCTTTCCATGCTGCATCAATACACATCCCATTCCTTTCCTGGAGGCATCGCTATAGACCATGAAACCTCTGGATCCAGATGGAATCGTTAAGATGGGTGCAGTGGTCAGGCGCTTCATCAGCTCATCAAATGTCGTTTGGCACTCCTCAGTCCACACGAACTCGTTCTCCTTACGGGTCAATCGAGTCATCGGTTCCGTAATCTTCATAAAATTCTCAAAAAACCTTTGGTAATATCAACAAGCCCAAGAAAACTTCTCACAACAGAGGTATTGGTCGGAACAGGCCACGTCTCTACTGTAGATATCTTGGATGTATCTTTTGGCCCATTATCTAATGGTCAAACCTGATTTTGATAATCAATGATGACTTAAGTCGATACACAAAATATACGAACTGCTATTGTTTCAGGTCATTGAAATCAATATCATAAGAACGTACTACATCTACAACAAGCTTTCAAGTCATCATCCAAAAGCGATTGGTACTGGAATTAATTTTGAGTCAAGTTTTACATTTCTCCTGTATTTTTATCTTTATTGAGTCTAGGATACGAAATATAAAATCGATCGGATATTAGTAGCTTTGGTTAACTCCAGTCCACCTCTCTAAATAGCCTACCTATGTCTCAAAACCCTACATATCCAAAAAGCCCTAAATTATATGCAATTTGGCCATTTAAATTGAGTTCCAAAATGACAGAACTCTGACCGAGTTTGGTCCGAGTTTTGACCGACTTCGGTTAACCCAAGTTTGAATTTCAGTTGACTCTAAGTCTGCATCCAACGTTCGTTTGTGAGATCTTAGCATCCGAACTCTGCCCGAGTTCGATCAGAAAAAGTACCTGTAAATAGAGAAGGATTTTTTCACTTCAAATCACTCATTCACTCTTCTCTCTATATATTCTTCAAAGTGTTTTTCTGTGATCTAAAGCTTTCGCATTCTACTTATACTTCTCTTAGCCAAAGCTAGTAATATCGTGTTCGATTTAGAGTCTTTGGTCTGCAGAGTTGTAAAGAGGTTATAAGTTCATAAAACATCTCAGTTTTTGGAGTCGATCATACGCTCGTCACCAAGCACGGTATTGTGAAGTCGATTGTACACATATCACCAAGCACGGTATTATAAAGGGACGGCAAGCTCTCATTTAGCTTATAAATAGTGGATTAACAGCGGGCAAGAGTACTCGTGAATAGATTAGTCCTCTTATAGGAAAACCAGTGTATATCGTGGTGTTCACTGAGTTTGATCTTCTATCTCTTACAGTATTTATATTATTGTCTCTTTATTCCTGCCATAGTTTATAACTGTTAAATTTTTAATTGGTGATTATTTCTGCTGCACTCACACACACTCTATTCATCCCCCTCTAGAGGTGCTCAATGATCCTATAATTGGTATCAGAGCATGTTCTATTCTAATATAACAACCACAGAGAGTATATAGCAGCCGAGAAATCAATATTCAACGGTGAAGGGCAATCCACAAATAAACCCCTACTATTTGATGAAATAAACTACACATATTAGAAAACACGAATGACTTTCTTTCTAAAGTCTCTTGACATTGATCTTTGGTTTATAGTTGTCGACGGTTATAAGAAACTGACACCTATATTGATTGAGGTCGTACTTGTAGATAAGCCACATGATAAATACATAGACGAAGAAAAGTCAAAGCCTAGTCTAGATACACGTGCCATCAATGCATTAATATGTGCTATTGACAAAACGAAGTTCAATCGAGTTTCTACATGTACTACGTCTTATCATATTTGGAGACTTCTTGAGGTAACCCATGAAAGGACTTCCTAAGTAAAAGAATCCAAAATTAGCAGACTAACACAGGAATATGAATCTTTTAAGATAAAACCCGGTGAGGCAATTACACAGATGTTTACTCGTTTTCTAGATATTACTAATCCTTTACAATCTCTTGGTAAGGATTACAATAATCATGAGAAGATCAGAAAAGTGCTGTAGGCTCTAACCAAGAATTGGAACCCAAAGGCAACAACAATTATTGAAGGAAATGCTCTCACTACCCTGACTCTGGAGACAGTTATGGGTAAGTTGATAACCCATGAACTGGACCTACAAGAATTTGAAGAAGCGACCCCTAAAGATAAATCGATCCCCTTCAAAGCGCAAGCAAAAAGTGTTGCTTGTAAAGATTCTGATAAAGAATCATCTAGTGGTGAAGAGCAAGCCCTGCTAGTAAAGAACTTCTGTAAATTTTTAAAGTTTGAAAGATCAAACCAAAGGAAGAAAGATGTCCACGAAAGCAATAAAGAAGAAACAATATGCTTTGGATGCAAGAAGTCAGGGCTTATGAAGGACTGTCCAATGTCAAATAAAAGCAGTCTATATGATAGATCAAGATCAAGCAAGAAAGCTACAACTGGTTGAAAGTATGCAAATACAAGCATCTGGCACGAAAGTGATGTAGTGAATCAGAGGAAGAGGACAGACCCTACATCAATGCTAATGTCTATCTTATGGCATTTGATAAGGTATCAGCTAACCCTCTATATGATGACTTTACTTGTAATATCCTTATTCTGAATACGTATTTTTGTCAAGCTTGCATGTATTTCAGACCTGTATTTATTTTCTCGGATTTTGGCATGTACTTGTAATTGGTTTGACTTGCAGATTTTGGTTCTCGTAATTGGGTTTTACCTAGCTTAGTTTATTTTGTGGAGGAGAATTGGTTTAATTTGGTTTGGTTTGGTTTAACATGCATTGGAACACCTTAGCCTATGTTCAACCCTCATTCTACCACAACCCACCCTCTTTATTATCCCCACCTAACACTCTCTCTCCTCATTACTTCCCTCCATTAATTTCTTCTTCTTCTTCCTTCCTCTACACAACACTCCACCCATAGGCAAGTGCGCCTTGGCACCACATGAGAACCACATTTTATTTGTTCATTAGCTAGATTAGGCCATGGTGATCAATATTAGTACTTGACATTTTATGATTTGGAGTCTCCATTGTTCTAGATCTAGGTTTTAACTATTTTTGGATTTACATGGTTTTGATCTATTTAGGTTGGATTTTTGTGGGTTTTGATGCTTCCATGTGGAAGAGAATTCAATTTTACTCAAGATAGAACTTTGAAAATCTAGATTTGGCTTTGATTTGACCAAGATATGATGAAAGGAATTTTTGGTGTTCTTGAGCTTCCTCTCGGCCTGGAGAAGAAGACTGCAGCCTGCGCTCTTAAGCGTAGTGCTGGACTGCGCATCCCCTCTCGGCCTGCGCTCTTTAGCGCAGCGCAGACCGCGCTGCTTGCCCCTTGGTGAACGGCGCTCAAACCCATGCGCCATCCATCCATGCGCAGTCTGCTCCTGTGTAGTCTGCTCATGCGCAGTCTGCTCCTACGCAGTCTGCTCATATGCAGTCTACTCATGCGCCATCTGCCCCTGCGCCCTGTATTCTTGCGCACTTGACTCCTGTGCACTTGACTCCTGCACACTTGGCACCCTGCGCCATCTGCTCCTGCGCCTTGTGTTCCTGCGTACTTAGCACCCTGCGCCATCTGCCCCTGCGCCCTGTGTTCCTACGCACTTGGCACCCTGTGCAGCTGACACCCTGTGCAATCCAATCCCTGACCCCTTGCGCAAACCATTGGCTCTTGGAGTTTTGGTTTTATTTTCTTAAGCTTGGCTCTTCTATAGCCCTGTATATTGATATTTTCTTAGATATTTTATGCCCATTTTATATCCTTACGCCTTTTGTCATGAACTTGATTTTACTTAATATGTTTGGAATGACTATTGTACATGGCATGGTATGACAAGAAACTAGCATAACACGACAAGTGACCCATAGTGGTGCACTCCTGACATGACCAACCTGACATGATAGTGGCCCATCGTGGCGCACTCCTGACAAGTACCCTGACATGATTTATCTTGATGTTGTTGCGACGGCTAACTTGACTCGTATAATCAACTTGACACCGTGGGTGTTCCTGCTTGCTTGCTTGTGCAATCCACCTGTCTTGTCTTGCATCATGTCTAGGACGTGACTCCCTGGTTCCCACGGTCAGGGATTTACACTGAATCTGGATTAGGCTAATGATTAGATCAAACTATAGTTCATGGAAAATTTCCAGTCACAGGCAATCTCATTATCTGGGCGCTCTTAATTGGACTTGTAGCTTGCCGAGGAGTAGAGCACATTTCCAGCGCACTGTCATGTGTTGCACCCTCTAAGTCACCTAAGGGTATATCGTCTCCTGGGCGATGTACCCAACCATACTCTCAACCCGCGGAAGGATAACTGGATGGTCTGCAGGGCTTGGGACTGGGAAATTCTTATTGTATCTTGTTAGTAATTAAGGCTTGTGAAAACCCTAGTTACTTAAGTAGTAAGCCGTAGTACTTGCTTGGCCGCTTGTGAATGGATGGAGTCCAGCCCTGTCTAAGTCTTGTCTAGTCCCTGTACCTGGTACTCCTGAACATGATTGTTTTACTTGCTTTAACAATAATTGGGTAGAGACAAGGAGCTATTCAGGCGAAGGGTTACAACCCCGGTCCTTGTTTGGTTTACGGGTTGTAACCTGGCTCCCAGAATGGTTCCACGTCCCTAGTCGTTTATTGCCCTGACATGCTCTTTATTACTTGTACTTTTCTTTTATTTCTTATGTTCTGATATGCTGGCTTTTGTTCTTATTTCGTGGCCTCCTTTGTGGCACTTTCTCTTTTGGGGTTTGACCTAGCTGGTTTAGTGTGGCCAAATTTCGGAGCAGCTTCCGAGGATCTTCCGAACCTCCAGTCCGATGGTGGCAACTAGAAGGAACCTGGGCTACGAGTGGGTTTTCTATTTTGTTTCGCTCACTCTATTGTAAAGTTATTCTTTTGAGGCGTTTAGACGATGAGCACCTGTTAGCTCGATGTACTTTACTTACTGTCTGTCTACGGGCTGTAAACATGATTAACAAATCCTAGGGTTGATCATGTATGACTTAACTCTTGCTAGTCCCAGCATTTTGTACGACTAGCTTCATGATCAGCTGATATGTAATATTTAGGACGCCTTTTATTGTATATTTGGTGGTCAAACATCTTGTGATCATATTACTTGCTTGAGATTGAGACAATAGGCTTGACCATAAGAGACCGTTGGCTTGTAGTAAACCCTTATATCTAGACAGCCGTGACCGTATAGTTGAGATGTTTTCTATTTCAATATACGTAGCTGGCTATGTACGCCCCCGCTCTCCAGTATTCTGGTTCTGGGGCATGACATGGTTTAAGTGGTAGCCCATACAGGTCTTGTCAATCAAGAAATGTGGGGGTTTACCGAATAGATGTCTCAATCAGTATTCGCCCTTGATCTCCGCTCGTATTTTCAAATCCCTGGAATTCTTGCCCTGATTACATGCTTGTATCGTTGATCTGTCATGGTCCTTCCTTATTGTTTCTCTGTGTCGTCTTCTTCAGCGGCACTATACCTGACCCTGCCGATCAGCAAGGAGGAGCACCTCCCGTGGACCAGCAACCAGGAGATCAAGCCCAACATTCTGGAGTAGCCTCCAGAGTTATACCTACTGGAGGAGAGCCCCCAGTTCAGCCCGTTTAGCCTGCCGAGCCGGATGATGGCACCTTGGTAGGTCTCATCTGGACCTTGATAGCTTCTCAAGATCGTAGAGGAGACGCCTTGCACCAGACTGTGGCAGATGCTTTGACCAGAGGCGGTCATCCAGGGAATAACGCGGCCAACAGCTTCAAGCGTCTGAACCCTCCATTCTTCGACGGCAGTGAAGATGCGATTACCGCGGATGCTTGGCTTCAGGATACCGAGGTGATTCTGGAAGCAGCTAGGACACCTGAGAATGAGAAGGTGGCAGTGGTACGCCTGCAGTTGTTGGACTTAGCTCGCAGTTGGTGGGCAGCACAAGCCATGGGATTAGTGGCACCCATTGCTTGGGCAGTATTTAGAGAGAGATTCCAGATGATGCATTTTGATGCTGTGGCTCGGTACGACCTGCAGACCAGATTTACCAACTTGAAGCAAGGCGGCAGAACGGTCGACAGTTATGCATCTGAGTTTTCTAGACTCAGTAGGTTTGCCCCCACCTTGGTGGCGACCGAGTTTGATAGGGCCCAGCTGTTCCAGCAGGGACTGTATTTGGAGATCTTGTTGGTAGTTCGAGCACCAGACGTTCGATGCAGTATTGAGGGCAGCTAGGAGGCATGAGTACACCTCCCAACGGATCGTGGATAGGATCGAAGGCAGGAAGCGGTCCCACAGTCAGATGCACCAATCATCAGCTCCAGCCCCAGCAGCTAGAAGTTTGACTATTGGTACTCCGAGGCGGGCGGCCTCAGTGACGTCGGTTCAGCATTCGACCCCGACGTACCCGCAGCAGCAGAAGCAGAAGCAGACTTCCGCGATGGGATGTTCTCATTACGGGAGGCCAGGCCATGTGGTGGCAGATTGTCGTAGGATGCAAGGATTGTGCCTAGCTTGTGGAGCGGCAGATCACAAGATAGGAGCCTGCCCGAATAGGGGTAGTTCTTCCTCTTCCAACCTAACCAGTCCATCGGTTAGGGGATCAGCACCTGTGCAGCAGCAGCAGTACCCGGGGCCATTGTTGCCTCAGGCCCAGGCATTTCATCAGCAGAACCAGCAGCAGTAAACCCAAGCCCAAGTGCAGAACAGACAGAGAGGTTTCCAGCAGAGGGGACCCGCAGCTAGAGGTCAGGCCATGATGATGGCTATGGAAGAAGAAGTTTCTCCAGGTGAGGTAGTGGCAGGTACTATTCTCGTCAACTCCTTTCCAGCTTCAGTATTATTTGATTCTGGTGCATCGCATTTATTCATGTCTGTACGATTCACGACACGGATAGTATTGGAGCCCGAGTCATTATCTGTGAGGCTCAATATACTTACTGGTAATGGTCTTCTGGGAGTAGATCGAGTGTTTTCCTCGTGTCGGATCGTAGTTAGCGGTAGAGAGTTCCCCGCTAGATTTATAGAATTCCCTATGGCAGACTATGATATAGTCCTAGGCATGGATTGGTTGAGGAACCAGTATGTTAGGATAGACTACCATGTTGGCAGAGTTATTTTCAGCATTCCAGGCGAGCCAGAGTTCTCATTTTCTAGAGGAGCAGTGGAGCCATCCTCCCCAGTGTTGCGGATGGCAGTAGCAGTAGTGCAGTTGTCCCGGATAGTTGAAGAGTTTCCAGATGTCTTCCCAGAGGAGCTTCCAGGGATGCCGCCAGAGAGGAAGATCGAGTTTACTATAGACTTAATCCCCGGAACAGAACCAGTATCAGAGCGAGTCTACAGGATGGCGCCTTCAGAGTTGGAGATTTTGTACAAGATGATTGAAGAACTCAGGACCAAGGGATTCATTCGTGCAAGTGGATCGCCTTGGGGAGCCCCGATGTTTCTTGTGAAAAAAAAGGATGGTACGTCCAGGCTATGTGTAGATTATCGTACCTTGAACTCAGTGACAATCAAGAACAGATACCCTCTCCCGAGGATAGATGACTTGTTTGATCAACTTAAAGGGGCTTCAGTATTCTCGAAGATAGACTTGCGGTCAGGATACCACCAGATCAGAGTCAGAGAGCAGGACATCCCGAAGACAGCTTTCCGATCTAGGTATAGACATTGGGAGTTCCTTGTTATGCCCTTTGGAGCAACCAATGCGCCAGCTGTATTCATGGACCTCATGAATCGCATTTTCATGCCTTACCTGGATCAGTTCGTGATCGTATTCATAGATGATATCCTGGTCTACAGCAAGAGCGAAGCAGAGCAGGAGCAGCATCTCAGAATCGTCCTTCAGACGCTTAGGGAGCACCAGTTGTACGCCAAGTTCAGTAAATGCGAGTTCTGGCTTGATCGTATTTCGTACTTGGGTCACATCATTACTCGAGGAGGAGTGGAAGTGGATCCCCAGAAGATTATGGCTATCGAAACTTAGCCAGTACCTAGTTCAGTGGCAGAGGTTCGTAGTTTCCTTGGATTGGCCGGCTACTACCGGCGATTCGTTTCAGATTTTGCAAGAATTTTAACGCCGATGACCCAGTTGAATCGTAAGGATGTGCCGTTTGTTTGGACAACAGAGTGTCAGGATTCGTTCGAGAAGTTGAAGCGAGGATTGATAACGGCTCCTTTTCTCACACTTCCAAATAGGACCGGAGGATTCACAGTTTATTGTGACACTTCAGGCAGAGGATTGGGGTGTGTCTTGATGCAGCATGGGAAGGTAATATCTTATGCATCATGTCAACTTCGTGATCATGAGAAGAGTTACCCGTCCCACGACTTGGAGCTAGCAGCAGTAGTGTTTGCACTTAAGTTGTGGAGGTACTACTTATACGGAGATAGAGTGGAGATATTTACTGATCACAAGAGCCTGAAGTATGTTTTCACCCAGAAGGACCTTAATATGCGGCAAAGAAGATGGCTCGAGCTACTGGTAGACTACGATATGGATTTGCAGTATAACCCAGGAAAGGCCAACGTTGTAACAGATACGTTGAGCCGGAGAGCCGGAGTTTATTTCTTGACGACGCAACCAGAGTTATTGGCAGATTTTTAGAAGATGGGGATCGAAGTGGTTCTTCCTTCCAGCGTGGCATTGATGGCCAGTCTATAGATTCAGTCCAGCATAGTTGAGAGGATCCGTATAGCGCAGTCTACAGATTCCAAGCTTCAGCGGCTCAGAGCAGAGTGTGAGGCAGAAAGAAGGCCAAAGTTATGCATTCATAAAAATGGTACACTTTGACACGGCTCTCGTCTTTGTATACCCAGTGGAGATATCAGACAGGAAGTCATGGCAGAAGCTCACAGTTCGCAGTATTCTATTCATCCCGGTGGCACGAAGATGTACCGTGATATCCGTCAGCACTTCTGGTGGAATGGCATGAAGAGGGAGATAGCCCGGTTTGTCTCTCGGTGTTTGGTTTGCCAGCAGGTTAAAGCTAAACATCAGAGGCCCGCTGGACTTCTTCAGCCCTTGCCAATTCCAGAATAGAAGTGGGAGCACGTGACTATAGATTTTATGATTGGATTGCCTAGATCCCCAGCTGGTCGAGATGCTATTTGGGTTACAGTAGACAGGCTCACGAAGGTGGCTCATTTTCTTTCATTCAGAGTTGGGCAGTCAACGGCTCAGTTGGCAGAGATGTACCTCAGGCAGATTGTCAGGCTTTACGGTGTGCCCGTTAGTATCACCTCGGACCGAGATTCAAGGTTCACGTCGCACTTTTGGCGTAGCTTGCAAGAGAGTTTGGGAACTCGTCTCCAGTTCAGTTCAGTATATCATCCGCAGACAGATGGTCAGTCAGAACGCACAATCCAGACTCTTGAAGACATGTTGAGGTCTTACACCCTCAACTTCGGTAGTTCATGGGAGGATTACCTGCATCTCATAGAATTCTCGTACAACAATAGCTTCCAGGCCAGCATCCAGATGGCACCATTCGAAGCTCTGTACGGTAGGAAGTGCAGATCCCCGCTAGCGTGGGATGATATTGGAGAGAGGCAGATGCTCGGTCCAGAAATGATTGCCCAGACAGTCGAAGTGGTCAGAAGGATCAGAGATCGTCTTCGAGTTGCCCAAGATCGCCAGCGGCATTGGGTCGATGCTCATCGGCGTCCCTTAGAATTTGCTATCAACGACCATATATTCCTTAGGATCTCGCCTAACCGCGGCGTCATTCGCTTTGGCGTACGGGGAAAGCTTAGTCCTAGGTATATAGGGTCGTTGGATATCCTGGAGCGAGTAGGAGATGTATCCTATCGTCTTGCTCTTTCGCCGTCGTTAAGTGAGGTGCATGACGTATTTCATGTGTCCTAATTACGATGATACGTCCCGGACCCGAGCCATATCCTGGATCATTCGGAACTGGTTGTTGGTACTAACCTTTCGTATGAGGAGAGGCCAATGTCTATATTGGACCGGAGAGAGAAGATACTTAAGAACAAGACTATTAGTTTAGTCCGTGTTGCTTGGGGTCATCACTCTCTAGGTGAGTCAACGTGGGAGCGTGAGGACAACATCCGATCACGATATCCTTACATGTTTGACTCGTAAGGTATAATGTCTTCCTTATGCCTTATGTCTTCCATCCCTTGCTTGCATGTATGATTGTCTGATTGCTTGCCTGGTTATAGCTTGCCTGTGATTAATATAGCTTTTTCTTGTCTCTCTAGCCTCTTAATTAAATTCCGAGGACGAAATTCTTTTAAGGTGGGTAGAGTTGTAACACCCCTATTATGAATACGTATTTTTGTCAAGCTTGTATGTATTTCAGACCTATATTTATTTTCTCGGATTTTGGCATGTACTTGTAATTGGCTTGACTTGTAGATTTTGGTTCTCGTAATTGGGTTTTACCTGGCTTGGTTTATTTTGTGGAGGAGAATTGGTTTGATTTGGTTTGGTTTGGTTTAACATGCATTGGAACACCTTAGCCTATGTTCAACCCTCATTCTACCACAACCCACCCTCTTTATTGTCCCCACCTAACACTCTCTCTTCTCATTACATCCCTCCATTAATTTCTTTTTCTTCTTCTTCCTTCCTCTACACAACACTCCACCCATAGGCAAGTGCACCTTGCCACCACATGAGAACCATATTTTATTTGTTCATTAGCTAGATTAGGCCATGGTGATCAACATTAATGCTTGACATTTTACGATTTAGAGTCTCCATTGTTCTAGATCTAGGTTTTAACTATTTTTGGATTTATATAGTTTTGATCTATTTTGGTTGGATTTTTGTGGGTTTTGATGCTTTCATGTGGAAGAGAATTCAATTTTACTCAAGTTAGAACTTTGAAAATCTAGATTTGGCTTTGATTTGACCAAGATATGAAGAAAGGAATTTTTGGTGTTCTTGAGCTTCCTCTCGGCCTGGAGAAGAAGACTGCAGCCTGCGCTCTTTAGCGCAGTGCTGGACTGCGCCTTCCCTCCCGGCCTGCGCTCTTTAGCGCAGCGCCGACCGCGCTGCTTGCCCCTTGGCGAACTGCGCTCAACCCAATGCGCCATCCATCCATGCGCAATCTGCTCCTGCACAGTCTGCTCATGCGCCGTCTGCTCCTGCACAGTCTGCTCATACGCAGTCTGCTCCTGTGCAGTCTGCTCCTGCACAGTCTACTCATGCGCCATCTGCCCCTGCGCCTTGTGTTCCTGCGCACTTGACTCCTGCGCACTTGGCACCCTGCACCATCTGCCCCTGTGCCCTGTGTTCCTGCGCACTTGGCACCCTGCGCCATCTGCCCCTGCGCCCTGTATTCCTGCGCACTTGGCACCCTGTGCAGCTGACACCCTGCGCAATCCAATCTCTGTCCCCTTGCGCAAACCATTGGCTCTTGGAGTTTTGGTTTTATTTCCTTAAGCTTGGCTCTTCTATAGCCCTGTATATTGATATTTTATTAGATATTTTATGCCCATTTTATATCCTTACGCCTTTTGTCATGAACTTGATTTTACTTAATATGTTTGGAATGACTATTGTACATGGCATGGTATGACAAGGAACTAGCATAACACGACAAGTGACCCGTAGTGGTGCACTCCTGACATGACCAACCTGACATGATAGTGGCCCGTCATGGCGCACTCCTGACAAGTACCCTGACATGATTTATCTTGATGCTGTTGCGACGGCTAACTTGACTCGTATAATCAACTTGACACCGTGGGTGTTCCTGATTGCTTGCTTGTTCAATCCACCTGTCTTGTCTTGCATCATGTCTAGGACGTGACTCCCTGGTTCCCACGGTCAGGGATTTACACTGAATCTGGATTAGGCTAATGATTAGATCAAACTATAGTTCATGGAGAATTTCCAGTCACAGGCAATCTCGTTATCTGGGCGCTCTTAATTGGACTTGTAGCTTGCCGACGAGTAGAGCACATTTCCAGCGCACTGTCATGTGTTGCACCCTCTAAGTCACCTAAGGGTATATCGTCTCCGGGGCGATGTACCCAACCATACTCTCAACCCGCAGAAGGATAACTGGATGGTCTGCAGGGCTTGGGACTGGGAAATTCTCATTGCATCTTGTTAGTAATTAAGGCTTGTGAAAACCCTAGTTAGTTAAGTAGTAAGCCGTAGTACTTGCTTGGCCGCTTGTGAATGGATGGAGTCCAGCCCTGTCTAAGTCTTGTCTAGTCCCTGTACCTGGTACTCCTGAACATGATTGTTTTACTTGCTTTAATAATAATTGGGTAGAGACAAGGAGCTATTCAGGCGAAGGGTTACAACCCCGGTCCTTGTTTGGTTTACGGGTTGTAACCTGGCTCCCAAAATGGTTCCACGTCCCTAGTCGTTTATTGCCCTGACGTGCTCTTTATTACTTGTACTTTTCTTTCATTTCTTATGTTCTGATATGCTGGCTTTTGTTCTTATTTCGTGGCCTCCTTTGTGGCACTTGCTCTTTCTGGGGTTTGACCCAGCTGGTTTTGTGTGGCCAGATTTCGGAGCAGCTCCCGAGGATCTTCCGAACCTCCAGCCCGATGGTGGCGACTAGAAGGAACCCGAGCTACGAGTGGATTTTCTATTTTGTTTCGCTCACTCTATTGTAAAGTTATTCTTTTGAGGCGTTTAGCCGACGAGTGCCTGTTAGCTCGATGCACTTTACTTACTGTCTGCCTACGGGCTGTAAACATGATTAACAAATCCTAGGGTTGATCATGTATGACTTAACTCTTGCTAGTCCCAGCATTTTGTACGACTAGCTTCATGATCAGCTGATATGTAATATTTGGGACGCCTTTTATTGTATATTTGGTGGTCAAACATCTTGTGATCATATTACTTGCTTGAGATTGAGACAATAGGCTTGACCATAAGAGACCGTTGGCTTGTAGTAAACCCTCATATCTAGACAGCCGTGACCGTATAGTTGAGATATTTTCTATTTCAATATACGTAGCTGGCTATGTACGCCCCCGCTCTCCAGTATTCTGGTTCTGGGGCGTGACATTACTTTTGATGAATTAGAAAATGCTTTTAGCGAACTACTTGAAGAACACATAAACTTGTTTGACAAGTATAAGCAATCTTGCGAAGAGGTTAAGGCATGCACAATCGAAGTAACAAGATTGTCTAATCTTCTCGAAGATATTAGAGAGACATCAAATACCGGTAACATGGATGAGATAGCCAAGCTCAAGGTAGACTATTATGAGGCTATCCTCACCATTAAAAAGAAAGAAAGAGACTATGTCAAGATACAAGTGCTTTATAACATAGAGAAGAAGAGGCACTTAGTCACAGAGAAAAGACTCGTAGATATGACTGCTAGATATGAGGAGTCTTGTGCGATCTCTAAAATGTTAGAGATCAAGTTATGCAAGTAGGCCATTCCTGTGACACAGCATAAGGTTAGTCCTAATACTACGCATAAAACTAAGAGGACTAAACCACAGAAAGCACGCAAACAACACGTTAATCACAATCATGCTTTCACTTATAGGTTTTCAAAGAAGACACAAATGCATGTCAACACAGAAACATAGAGCACTTTTTCAAAACTCACTTACATGTACTGTGTGTGGTACTCACGGGCATATATCACAGTATTGTCTAGCAAGAAAGCTTGTTGACAATCAAACACTTGTTTGAAGGCCTAAGACTAATCAAAATGGACCCTTCAAGAAATGGGTACCAAAGGATTCATTTACTCGTGTTGTAGGTGGGCCCTCAACCCTCTCATGCTAAAAGCAAGTGGATCTTCGATAGCGAATGTTTATGGCACATGACTGGTGATGCACCTTTGTTCGCTACGCTATCGATGAAGAAAGAAGGATACGTCTCCTTCAAAAACATTGAGAGGTGATATAATTGGAAATGGCACTGTTGGTATGTCTTCTTACCCAGTAATAAAGGACGTTTGTCTAGTTACGGAATTGAAACATAACCTACTGAGCATAAGTCATTTGGCAGATAATAGTTATGACATCAACTTTGTAAATGTTAAATGTACTATATATGAAATGTCATCTGGTAATCCCGTATATGAATGGATTAGAGAAGACAATATTTACGTTTTCTTTCTAGATAGTACTAACAATGCAGGAAGGTACCTAGTAGCAAAATCAAGATAAAAGCTGACTGGGGCACATAAGACTAGGACATGTCAATATGGACACTATCTCACGAGTGTGCACTAAAAAGTTGGTAAAAGGACTCCCTAAGATCACATTTGTAACACCCAGTTTTCCAGATGAGGGTAATTTTGAAATTTTGTAATTATAATTATTATTTATTGATATTTATTTCTTATTATGATTTTTGGTGATTTTTAATTATTTTTAAACTATTTAAAATCATGACTTGTGATTTGGTGTTTTGCTAGTGTAACCCTAGAGATAGTGACCTAGAGCCTAGCCATATGATTAGGGTATTTCATTTATTAATTTTAGTTTGAGAGTATTTTTGTCATTTTTGAATTATTTGAATTTAATATATATTTATTGGAATTTAATATGATTATTAGGTATGGTGTGATTTTAATATCATTAATTAATTTCCATGTGGTTTAGATTAGCCTAACCTAGATTGACCTAAACTAGATTAGTCCTAGTTAGTCATGGTTAGACTAAGTTAGATTGGGATTGGTCATGGTTAGTCATGGCTAGTCATGATTTGTGTTTTGGTTAGTTATTAGTCATATTGATTAGTTAAGACTAGTGATGGGCTACCTAGGATTTATATAGCCATTAGATTGTCTAGATTGATGGAGAACCCTTGGATCCACCCTAGCCCTAGATTTTAGGACAGCCATCTTGGGATTTCCCCTATTTAATCCCTCCCAAAAACCTTTGCCTCCTTTATTCATTCTCATTTCTCAAGAACAAGGTGAGCTCCAACTTTATTTATTCTTAACTTCTCCATTTCTCATCCTTTTTTAACCAAATTTCTTGCATTGTAATCTAACCATCACCCTCTTGCTGTCCATGGAGACAATACTGATTTGGGGATCTACAGTGCTCGGGCTACTGTAGCAGTGGGCTGCTTATTGAGTTTTTTTGAGCTTGAGGAGAACCCATTGGTAATCTCTCAAACCCTATCTAAACTAGTGATTTATCATCATAGATGCATAGACCTAGGTTCCCTCTAGCTTCGGGAAGGATCTGAACCCAACCTATATCGGATACGTGTCCGTATCGGACATGTATCAGTAGACTATTAAGGGGTTCGACCTAATGTCTAAATGGGATGAAGTTTGCTATTTTCGAAATGTTTTTGAATAGGAAGCTGTGTTTTGATATGGCTTATGTGTTTTTGTTCGACTGAGCGTGTCTCGTGTCGGTTTAGTGTCGCATCGCGCTCGTGCACACGTGCGTGCGCGCAGCGTGCAGTGCTCCCCTGCGACTCGGGGGCAATTGCACCTTGGACACGGCACGTGGACACGTGACACTCACTGGACACGTTGGGGCAGTGTCTGACACTACACTCTGCAAGTGGCACGACCTCTCGTATCGTGTCGAGGGAGCACGAGGTCAGACATGAGTTTTACATTGACTGGTTCAGTCGATTTTTTGTGCACTGATACGCACTTCTGGACACGACACCGTGACACGTGGACCCATGTTAGGCTGTGTCAGACCTAGAGCTACACTAGGCGAACCCACATGTGTGATCGCGAGATATAATTCGTGTCGTATCGTGTACACGACACGCGTGTATATGTGCACTGCACAGTATTTTGAACGTGCACTGTAAGTGCTCGATTCATGTTCTGTGGCTTGGACACGCGATGTGTCGCATTGTGTTGGAGACAAATCTACCTAGGAGACACGAGCACTTGTTGTTCTTCAATTACCAACCTATCAATTATCATATTAATATGTTTTGATTTATCAAATTCGAAATTCCCTAAGTGGACTGATACATGTTTCTGTTGATGATACTCTGATT
The DNA here is from genome assembly GCA_029216955.1 of Iris pallida. Classification (NCBI taxonomy): domain Eukaryota; kingdom Viridiplantae; phylum Streptophyta; class Magnoliopsida; order Asparagales; family Iridaceae; genus Iris; species Iris pallida. The sequence continues at coordinate 17,628,874 of JANAVB010023800.1, read as the reverse complement.
TGATTCCAGTTTTAAACTAAATTTCTGATGTTAAGTTGCATGTTTAAGTTCACCAACATGTGTATTAGTTCATGTTAGATTGGTTTCACACATTAGATCAGGTATTATGTAAATGAAATGGAATTCGAACCATGGCATGGACTGATTTGACTGATACTTGCTTTTAGTTTCTGAAAACCAAGTTGATTCCCTAAACTGATTTTTATGATTTATTTCCAGCTTTAAATCCATACATATGTGTATTAGCTACTGTGGTTAGGATTTCATTAAGGCTTTGGATTCGAATTGCTGAAATAGAATTTTGAACATATGGGTTGGACTGATACAGTCCTGGTGAAGAGTCCTGAGTTTCCTTCCTTTTAAACTAAATTTGATTTTATTGTTAGTCCCAGTTTAAACCGAGAGATTCAGTTCCTTTTTAAACCAATTTTTGAAGGTTACATTCCATGTTAATTTCTTGAGCATTGTTAGTTCACTGCTAAGGAAATTCGAATTTTGGTATGTTAGTGAACTGTCAATTGATTCACTGTTTTGAACTGATATTTTAATTCCAGTTTTCAAACCAAATATTGAAATGTTATTGCCATGACTAAATTCTCAGGTATTTTGTGAGTTCACTGTTAATGGATTATGCAATGGGGTTTGATGTTTAGTAAAGGGGATTCGAAATTGGTTTGGGATTGTAGTAATCTGTCGTTGGTTTAACTGTGGGTTGTGTTCATATAAACTGTCATGAAGGATTGGGGTTGTGTTGGAAATAATGTATTTCCATGAGTGTTTGAGACTTTGTGTTAACTGTTAACCTATTAATTGTACTGTCAAGTTAGCTAACCGTCATGCTCATTCACTGATTTGCAATGCACTGTTTTCTATTGTGATACACACATACACGTTGCAGTCCTAGTTACACACCATGCCTGAACACTCTACACAAACTCACATGTATTACACTAACTTTTCCTATTCCTCATTTACACACTACTTTAAAACCCTCACACACACACTGTTTTTCCATATGAGACACACATTTTTTGCCTTGATTCCCTATATATATATATATATTTTTTTTTTTTTTTTTTTTTTTTTGCCTTGATTCCCTATATATATATATATATATATATATATATATATATATATATATATATATATATATATATATATTTATATATATATATATAAATATATATATATATATATATATATATATATATATATATATATATATATATATAGCCTAGTGTGAATATGTAAGGTGGTATTGTAATATAAATATTACAATTGCCTATGTGTAATGTGAAATAGAGATTACATTGGCCTATATGTGATATGGCTCATTGCCTATGTAGTTAGCCTAGGGGTGTGGCTTGAATGCCAGTATAGAGTCTAGTTAGACTTGTATAGTCTAGAATTGATGTGGGCTTGATAGAATAGACTAGTATAGACTTGTTTGACTTAGGTTTGACTTAGTTGACCTAGTTTGACTTATAGGGTTGAGCAAAGTTGACCAAGAGTTGACTTTGGTCTAGATTGACCTAGATTCATATAGAATGCATTGAATTGCTTCTTATTATCATTTTAGACTTATAGTGACTTGTACTGTTCTATAGGAGACATATACCACTCCTCGGACAATAGATATTCTTCAGATACTCAGGATACAAGCGAGTACATTCTCTGATCATTTTATATCCTGTTAGAATTATTCTCCTGCTTTAAATTACTTTACTTGATACTGTCACGTTGGTCACACGGATTAGTAATATATGGATCCTTTCTTGAGATGTTATCCCCTCAGGGAGCATCGGATACTACATGTTTTGTGTGTTTCACTTACATTGTGTATCACTATGCTTCATGGTTCATTGAATTACTTGTGACATGTACTCTCATGATCACAGAGTCTTCCTTGAATCCCCCATTTATGGGCTTTCCTAGAATACCCATTTATGGGACTATCATGTACCATCCTTCGGGGGCCATTACATTAATCATAACATAACCTGGCTGGATCCTTGTGTATTGATTGGGGGTACGGGGGAGTAGAAGTAGACATGTGAATAATATCTAAGTAGTATAACATCATAATCTTTTCATAGTGTAGTATCAGAATCACCTATGCCATTCACATGTTTATATTGTACTCTGACTCACTAGCCACTGTTAGTTCTCTATTTATAGTATATATTTCTATTATAGTTCTCTCTCTGTTTATATTCTGTACTTTCTTCAGTTTCCTATATCTTACTTTACTTCATGATTATATTTTCTAACCTGCTATGAACTGTTGAGATGTATTGTGCTCGCTCCGTCCTGATTGGGCACCGTTGAATGTTTACAGAGGACGAGGATGAGGCTGGTGTTGACACCTTCTATGGGACAGCCCTAGACGACACTTGTAAGCTAGACTCTCAGGAGGACCCAGCTCTAGCTGATGACATTAACCCTACTGCGTAGACTAGTTTAGTTAGGCTTTATCTTACTTATGTTGTCTTGGGACTATTTTAGTTAGGCTTTATTTCTGTCATTGAGATCTGGATTGCATATATTCTTTCATACTCTGTAGTTGAGACCTTGTATTCTGGATGTTTGCTGAAATGCTATCTTAGACACTTAGACTCTTTTGATCATCTGTATTTCATTTGAGTTCTATATCATATCGTGCTTCTTCTTCCTTAGTTGTGATTGGGTTTACATTTTGCTATGTCACCCCCATTCGGGGAGTATAAACTGCTTAGCATTATATTATTAGATGTTGTGACCTAGGACAGTGTTCTACCGTCGACACTGCGGCGTAGGCTGGACGTAACCATTTCTTGTGCCCTTACTCTAGGGTGCGGGTCGGGACACGTTTTTAGTGGTGGCCATACAGGTCGAGTTATGTAGTGGTATTCGAACTAGAGTATCACTACAGCCTGCAGTAGGATTAGGATATTTTGAAGGTACTCAATCACATTAGAAAAAACTCTTAATCAGATTCCTTTTATCTAAATTGTTGCTTATTGACTTTCCTTGAATATAAACTGTTCCCTTTTGAATTTTCTCTTCATTCTCAGAAATTACTTCTTGTTTTGATCTGTCTTCATGATGGTTATGAAGACACGATCTTATCGCTCCGGTCCGGGGAATACTATTGAGAGGCTGGCCACCTCTCGTCATGTTCATCAGGGCCTCGAGACCGCAGCTCCTGTTGTGCCGACTCAGGTTGGCGTTTATGCTACATTGGAGGTGCACCTTCGTCTGTATAGAGACCTTTCTCCGTCATTCCCGATTTCTCTTAACAGCAGCGGTTCATGCAGCACCAGCAGCAGACCAGGGAAAACTAGTAGGGACAAGCTATCGTCAAGATAGTCGTGGATGCACAGACCATTAGAGCTCTTGCTGCAAGTTCCGTTGTTCTTGATTCCATTTCCACAATTGCCTCTTATAACTATCTTGAAATCTGATTCCATCTGTTCCTTGTTGATTGATTAATTTTGTCATGTTGCTCTTTTGTTATGTTTGTTTTTCTTCAAAAAAATTACATGGGCTAGGTCACCTAAATCATGGGATCTAGAATCTTCGATAGTCGTATTAGCTGGCATAGTGAGGACATATAGTCAGATTTTGGACATAATCCTCGGGTGTGGGAATTTAAGATTTTTGCCATCGCATCCGGCAATGCAAAAATTTTAAATACCATGAACCTAGAGGTATGTACCTTAGTCAAGGACTCTGTGATTATCGTAGCCTTGCTCACTAGCATGACGAAGACTCTGAGTAACATGATTTTGGACAGACGCATATGATTGTACCCTTCTGTTGTTATAAATAACTTAGGAGTAGGGATATTTAGTTTTGTAGAGCTTATTCATAAGTAGTTCTTTCATAGTGTAATGAGGTGATGACTTGTAGAGTGTCTGTACTCTAAAAATGATAGTTAGTATTGGTATTAGAATAGTAATCCATTGTAGATGATTTCCTTGTTATTATAGTACCAACCAGTTTACATCTAGGATGTTAGTATGCCTTACAGCCTTCATGATTGTTATTACTTTCCTTACCTTTTTTCAGTGAGACACCCATGACCAGAGCCTGTCCTTGAATATAGTGGTAGTTTCGCCTAAGACTGAGAGGTCTATAAACATATAGATTCCAGATGGTATTGGCATATGGGATATGGGTTTGGTTGGTACCTATAGGTCATTGTTGTATAGGATTATTGATATGTTGTTAGCATATATTGGTCCAGTTTTATTTTAGTTAAGTTCTCTTTGTGTTGAGTTCAGTCATGTTTGATCAACCTTTATAGACGGTGTGCAGACCCTTCACTAGATACCCTGTCCCCTTGGTTCAGACTTGTACAAGTTGTTTACTGCACTCAAAATTTATTACCTACCATGTTGCATCATAGGTTTCACTGGACCATAGTTCAGACCCCAATTATTGACTCACCAATATAACCATCAACCCCTTACCATATTTTGCATATCTGGAGAGTTAGTATCATGCATACTAGAGGCCTGTACTCACCACTTGGGACAGTTCACTGTTCTGTCCCAGTACACCTTACAGTATCTGACCCCTTCATTGGAGTGTTAGGCATGTGGTAGAGTGTGTGTGTTTTAGACCCTGAGTAGAGTTGAGGTGATGAGGGTTAATATATATAGTTTGTATATATAGGTAATATATTTTGATTGGTAAGTAGCCTGCACTCATTTGCAGTATACTGCCTATTGCATTCCCTGTACACCAGTTTGGTTCACTTTTTCAGACCACTGTCCTGCATGTAGTTAGTTCAGCCAGATAGAGAGGAGAGCCCAGGTTGATCTAGAGGCATGTTTCAGTCACCATGTAGGTTCCTCTCACTTTGACTATACAAGTGGACCCATATGTCCTGTCCTTTAGCTTATAAATTTTAGTCTCCTTAGCATCATTCCCTTTTTGCCTATATTGATGATTCAGGACATTCATCCTTAGCCTAATTTCTGAGCATTTGTTTTAGTCCCTTATAAGTATAGTATACTTTAACCTTGGTTGATCAGTTATATATATATATATATATATATATATATATATATATATATATATATATATATATATATATATATATATATACAGATGATATACTTAGCATGTATGTGATGGGTTGTTGTTCTTGAGCATATATATATGTGGTATTTGGGATTGGTGTGCTCAGCTTGTAGGTACTTAGTTATAGGTGACTTGATAGGATTGGGAAGTTAAGAGATAGCCTATTATAGAGTTTCTCTTTTTGCTAAATTCTGGTTGCCAACACTTAGGTAGCTAGCATAGGTAAAATCCTAAGAAGTTGACCAGCTGATGACCAAGTACTAGGATGTTAAGAAAATTGACTAGTGATTGACCCTTGTCTATGTTGACCTAGAAGGGGGTGCGATCATCTTAATTTCGAGGACGAAATTTTTCTAAGGTAGGTAGGATTGTAACACCCAGTTTTCTAGATGAGTTTAATTTTAAAATTTTGTAATTATAATTATTATTTATTGATATTTATTTCATATTATAATTTTTGGTGATTTTTAATTATTTTTAAACTATTTAAAATCATGACTTGTGATTTGGTGTTTTGCTAGTATAACCCTAGAGATAGTGACATAGAACCTAGCCATGTGATTAAGGTATTTCATTTATTATTTTTAGTTTGAGGGTATTTTTGTCATTTTTGAATTATTTGAATTTAATATATATTTATTGGAATTTAATATAATTATTATGAATGGTGTGATTTTAATATCATTAATTAATTTCCATCTGGTTTAGATTAGCCTAACCTAGATTGACCTAACCTAGATTAGTCCTAGTTAGTCGTGGTTAGACTAAGTTAGATTGGGATTGGTCATGGTTAGTCATGGCTAGTCATGATTTGTGTTTTGGTTAGTTATTAGTCATATTGATTAGTTAAGACTAGTGATGGGCTACCTAGGATTCATCTAGCCATTGGATTGTCTAGATTGATGGAGAACCCTTGGATCCACCCTAGCCCTAGATTTTAGGGCAGCCATCTTGGGATTCCCCCTATTTAATCCCTCCCAAAAACCCTTGCCTCCTTTATTCATTCTCATTTCTCAAGAACAAGGTGAGCTCCAACTTCATTTATTCTTAACATCTCTATTTCTCATCCTTTTTCAACCAAATATCTTGTATTGTAATCTAACCATCACCCTCTTGCTGTCCATAGAGGTAGAATACTGATTTAGGGATCTATAGTGCTCGGGCTACTGTTGTAGTGGGCTGTTTATTGAGTTTTTTTGAGTTTGAGGAGAACCCATCGGTATGTAGGAACGATATAGTAAAGCGTAATACTCTAGAGGGGGGGTGAATAGAGTTGGCAGCGGAATAAAACTAATTAAAAAATGTTAGCAACACAATCACAGTATATAATCACAGTTGAAATAATGTAAAGGCAGAGTTCAGAAAGCAAACGCAAAGACAGCGATGTATACTGGTATCCCTCTGTTGAGGACTAATCCAGTCGGTAGAACTCTTGCTACCAGTTGAATCCACTATAGGAAAAATCGCAAGTTTTCTTACGAAGTCCTTGCAACTTCTACAACGCGAGCTTTGATACGAAGAACTCGTCCAACTTCAAATGTGAAGAGGTATTCTTCAATCAAGCCTTCTGATTACAATCTCTCAGAAACTTCTATACCGTACCGTACTGGCAAATCGACTAGAGGATTGTAACTGGCTTGGGATCTGAAAATGAAAGCTCTAGAAAACTCTTTGGAAGGCAGAAAGCTTTTTAGATAGAGAGAAGATTGAAAGTGAATGAGTGAATTGAAATGATCGAAATCCATCTCTATTTATAGGAATTCCAAAGGGAGAACTCTGTCATAATTCGGGCAGAATTCGGGCAGAACTCGATGAGCAAATCTCGGTCAAATCCGCAACTGCAGGAGGACCAAGTTCCAGAGAATTCAAAAATCAAACGGCCACCAACCGAACTCTGGCCGAACTCTGGCCGAACTCTGGCCGAGTTCTGTCAGGGTTAGGTTAGGGTTTTAAAATAAATTTTTGGTGATTTTTGAAAACCTTTTTGAAAACCTTTTTATAAACATTTTGATAGGTCATTTTAAAAACATTTTGAACTATTTTGGGGATAGCCTATTTGCCAGTACGACTCGGTGTACAACGTATTCCTAGACTCAAATAAAGTAAAAAATTATATTGCATAGGAAGTACAGACTCAAGTAGGCAAACAGATCTTCAGTCTTGAACGGAGTGAATATCCAATCTTGCTTATGTCCAAGAAGCTGAGATGTCCCAACAAGCTTCGTATATCCAGACAGAGTTTTGATCAATTATTAAAATTAGGTTGACCATATGACCAATGGGCCAACAATCTCTCCCATTTTGATAATTGACAAACTATGAATGATATAACATTAAGCTTGTTCAAAAAGAATCAAAACGTGAAATTGTTCATGTCCTGTATTTAACTCAAAAAATGTTAGATCATTTAATTTTCTCCCCCTTTGTCACTTAGCAAAATAATTGCACAAGAGAAGGCTCCCCCGCAGTAAATGCAGAAGACTCCCCCGCAATCAATGCATAAGTAACAAATAGCGAGAAAACAAATAAAAGAAATATAGTATAAGAATTAGAGATATAGCATCACAGGCATGTATTATTTCTACAAATTATCATCACAGGCATGTATTGCTTCAAAAACATAAAAAAAATCCCAGGCATGCTATTTCACAGGCAGTTTAAAATGGAGAAGCAGTATAAAGAGATAGTGCTTAAACAAAATGCTGAAATAAACTGAGGTGTCATAAATGAAACATCATAAACATGTCCATGAAGATAAAAAGTACTGATAGCAAACTACAAAGTACTGATAAAAAGTAAATAATAAAAACTTGGAATGTCGGAGCATTTCCAAGTATATAATAGAATATCACTAATAATCAAATCATATCTCATAATCACTATCCTCATCATCATCATCAGTAGCTCGGCCAGCATGACCGGGTCGGATGCTGCTGCTGTTATTTGAATTGGTTTGGAAGCAATGAAAGAAAAGAAGCTCTAGGGTTCTTCAAAGTTAATTTTTGCCACTTCTTTTTCATTGTCTCATTTCAAATATTTAATTCAAAGATTAGTTATTTTAGCCTTCAAATAATATAATTAATAATATTTTATGAATTAAATGTCGTTACACAGCGACTGTCTCAGATTAGCTGTAGGAGTACTGTCCCAGCTGGCGGAGGTTCACCGGGGAACTCTTAAATACCGCTTCGCTTCAACCGTAGTTGTGGTGACAGACAGACTCTTTATTGGCTTGTCTCTAACACAGTTTTTGCGTATTGAGATATAATCATAAAACAGAATCAATTAATATTATTGACGTCCAAAATTCCTAATTCTCGACGTAAATAATTGAAACGATCTTCCGCTAGAGGTTTAGTGAAGATGTCAGCTAATTGATTTTCAGTATCTATGTACACAAGGTTTATATCTCCATTTTGATGATGATCTCTAAGAAAATGATGTCTAATCTCGATATGTTTAGTACGAGAATGACATACAGGATTCTTAGTCAAATTAATGGTGCTCGTGTTATCACAGAAAATGGGAATATGTGTGAAAAATAAATCAAAGTCTTCTAGGGTTTGTTTCATCCATAAAATCTGAGCACAACAACGTCCTGCGGCGATATACTCAGCCTCTGTTGTTGATAAGGCTACAGAATTTTGCTTTTTACTAAACCAAGAGACTAGAGCCTTGTCTAAGAAATGACATGTACCGCTAGTACTTTTTCTATCAACCTTGCATCCAGCAAAATCTGCATCCGAATAACCAATAAGGTCAAAGGATTTAGTTTTGGGATACCACAAGCCGACAGAAGAAGTGCCCTTAAGGTATCGGAAGATACGCTTAACTGCGGTCAGATGTGATTCCTTTGGGTTAGCTTGAAAACGTGCACACAGGCAAACACTAAACATTATATCAGGACGACTAGCAGTTAAGTAAAGTAAACTACCAATCATACCTCGATACTTACGTGTGTCGACTGGCTTACCTTGTTCGTCAGAATCAAGCTTTGTTGAAGTTGCCATCGGAGTGCCAATAGGTTTGACATTGTCCAGATCGAACTTCTTTAGCAATTCTTTTGTGTAGTTGGCTTGATTAATGAACGTCCCATTGTCGGTTTGTTTGATTTGTAATCCGAGAAAGAACTTCAGCTCTTCCATCATGCTCATCTCAAACTCATTCTGCATACACTTAGAAAATTCTTGACAAAGAGATTCATCAGTAGATCCAAATATGATATCATCAACATAGATTTGAATTAAAAGCAGCTTGCCATTAAAAGATTTAATAAATAGTGTAGTGTCAACCTTTCCTTTTGAAAAACCGTTGTCAAGTAGAAAAGAGCTTAGACGGTCATACCAAGCACGAGGGCTTGTTTCAAACCATAAAAGGCTTTCTTCAACTTGAAAACATGGTCAGGATTTTTGAAATCCGTGAAACCCGGAGGTTGTGCTACAAAATCTTCTTCTTTTATAAAGCCATTTAGAAAAGCACTTTTTACATCCATTTGAAAAAGTTTGAAATCATGAAAACATGCAAATGCACATAACATTCGAATGGATTCTAATCTCGCAACTGGGGCATAAGTCTCATCGTAGTCGATACCCTCTTCTTGATTGTATCCTTGAGCTACGAGTCGAGCCTTGTTACGAGTTACTAAACCATCCTCATTTAGTTTGTTTCGGAATACCCAACGGGTGCCAATGACCGGATGATCAATAGGCTTGGGAACAAGTTCCCAAACTTGATTCCGTTCGAATTGGTTCAATTCCTCTTGCATGGCATCTATCCAGAAACTATCACTACATGCTTCATTAATAGATTTAGGTTCTAGCTGTGAAATAAATGCAACACTAGAAACAATATCTCTACTGGATGATCGAGTACTTACTCCTTTGGTAATGTCACCAATTACCAAATCTTGTGGATGATCAGCTGTGAATTTTAACCTCTTCGGTAGACTCTGTAGGTAGCTGGTTCCTGGATCTCCTCTAGGGGGTTCAGCTAGTGCAGAGCTTGGTTCAGGTTCAGCTGATGTTGAACTTGATGTAGGCAGATCTTCATCACTATCATCGTGAGTCATTTGGTTCATTTCATCAAAAGTGACGTTGATTGATTCTTCGATGATCATGGTACGTTTGTTGAAGACTCTGTACCCTTTGCTCTTGGCCACATAACCTAGAAATATACCTTCATCGGCCTTTTCGTCAAACTTTTCCAAGTTGTCTTTAGTATTAAGAATAAAGCACTTACAGCCAAAAATCTTAAAGTATGAAACTGAAGGAATTCTATCAAACCATAACTCAAATGGAGTCTTCTTCGATTTGGGTCGAATTAGAACTCTATTGAGCACAAAGCAAGCTGTATTGACAGCTTCAGCCCAGAAGTATTTGGGTAGGCTAAATTGATTTAACATCACTCTGGCCATTTCGGTTAGAGTTCTGTTCTTACGTTCCACAACTCTATTTTGTTGTGGAGTTCTAGGGCAGGAGAACTCATGAATAAAACCGTGTGTGTCACAAAATTGCTCAAAATCAGCATTCTCGAATTCGCCACTATGATCGCTTCTAATGCGAGTGATCATGTAACATTTTTCATTCTGTACTTTCTTGTAAAAGGCGACAAATTCTGATAATGCGTCATTTTTGCGTGTCAAGAAATATACCCACGTGTATCTAGAGAAATCATCTACAATTACAAATACATATAATTTACCTCCGAGGCTAGCAACTCTGCTAGGACCGAATAAATTTATGTGTAGCAATTGTAGAGGTCTAGTAGTACATACTGCGTTTACAGACTTAAATGTGGATCTGGTAGCCTTGTTCTTTTCACATTGGCTGCATACCGAATCCTTCTTGAATGTTATGTCTGGTAAACCACGTACTAACTTCTTTGTGGATAATCTTGAAATTGTATCCATGTTTGCATGACCGAGTCTCATGTGCCATAGATGACTCTCACCACTTTTGGCCATTAAGCATCTACCTGAAATGTTAGCTTCTTCCAGCAGATAGAAAACATATATATTGTCTTTCCTGATTCCTTCAAAGATAGTACTACCAGTTGAGCTATCAACTATAGTACATTTGTCTTTGCCAAAGTTGATACCATAACCATGATCAGCTAGATGACTTATGCTGAGCAGATTATGTTTCAACTCGGTAACCAGACAGACATCTTTAATCACGGGATAAGGAGACTTACCAACATCACCGATACCTATAATATACCCTTTTAAATTATTACCGAAGGAAACATAACCTTCCTTTTTTTTCTTCGACAGTGTTGCAAATAGGGTAGCATCACCGGTCATATGCCGTGAGCAACCGCTGTCGAGGATCCATTTGCTTCTAGCATGTGAAGGGTGTTCCACCTACAAAACAGTTTGCAGATGAAACCTTTAGTACCTATTTCTTGTAGGGTCCTGAATTGTTAGCTTTAGGTATCCAAGCATAAACATTTAAATCTACAAGCTTTCTCATTCTACATGCAGATGATATATGACCAATGAGGCCACAATAATGACATTGTGCATGTCGAGTGTTGAAAGCTGAGTGGTGTGCATGGTTGGTAGGTTTGGGTTTTCTAGTATAGAAGAATGCATACCTATGATCATGTTTGGGCTTAACCTTTTGGGGTAAAGGTTTTATATGGTTTGGTCTGACAGTGTTTGGCTTGGGAATGTTTCAAATTCTCGGTAAGTGACACGTGTTAGGATAGGAAGCAGCAGGCTCAGGCTGTTTTCCTAACCTAATTTCCAACCTTTTGGAAGTGTAATATAACTTAGTATAATCAGAAGTGAGTGATTCCATTCTGATTTGTGCAGATTGAAGACTTTTCTTTTCTCTAGAAAGATCTTCTCTCAATTGGTCTATAATCTTGTCTTTCTCTTCGGATGACTGTTTAGTCTCGTGTAATAAGAGCTTTATAGAGGAAAGCTCACCAGACTCACTAACATTAGCTCTAACCTCAACTAGTAGGTCGGTAAGTCTTCCTATTTCTTTTTTGTACTCTTTGAGTACCTTCTTAGCGGTCTAATATTTACTACGCAGTTTCCTGTAGTCAAGCATCAGGTCACTGAAGGCATCTCCTAATTGTTCAAAGGTGAAGTCATCATATGTTTCTATAGGTTCAGTAGGTACCTGATCGATTGCCATGAAGCAGATGTTTGCAGCGTCCTCTGAATGTTCATCTTCTGAGTCGCTAGCTTCACTCTCATGCCATATGCTGGTGTTGGCATATTTCCGAGACGTTGATCTTTTCAGGTTGCCTTTTTCATACCTGTTGTTCTTTTTGCTCGATGATGAGTTGATGGGACAGTCCTTCTTCATATGTCCCTTCTTCTTACAGCCATAGCAGACAGCATCTTCTTGATACCACTTGTTGCTGTTGTTCTCTTTGACTCTCTTCTTATGTCTCATGAATCTTTTGAACTTTCTTGCTAGGAGAGCTTGATCTTCAGTGTCAGATCCACTGCTGTCTGAGTCATCTTCAGCAGCTTTTCTGTGCTGAGCCTTGAGGGCGATAGTCTTCTCCTTTGGAGCAGGCTCTTCAAAATCTTGTAGCTCCAGTTCATGAGTGAGTAGTTTACCCATGAGTACTTCAAGTGACATTGTGGTGAGGTCGTTTCCTTCAATGATAGCTGTAGCCTTTGGAATCCAGTTCTTGGTGAGAGCTCGCAGGAGTTTGCGAATCTTTTCGTGGTTACTGTAATCTTTGCCTAAGGAGGACAAAGGGTTTACAATATCCAAGAACCTCTCGAATATTTGTGTGACTGTTTCATTTGGCTTCATTTTGAACGCCTCGTACTCTTGAGTAAGTCTGCTGACTTTTGACTCCTTGACTTGAGTCGTGCCTTCATGTGTAACTTCGAGAAGCTTCCATACACCATTTGCCGTTGTGCATGTAGATACCCTGTTAAATTCTGTTCTGTCTAAGGCACAAAAAAGAGCATTAATGGCACATGCGTCAAGACTGGCCTTTTTCTTTTCTTCCTCTGTATAACTGCTTTGGGATTTTTTAACCAAAACTCCCTCAACATTTATACAAGGTGGCTTCTGATAGCCATCAAGAACAATAGCCCATAAGTCAAATATCAAGAGATTTCAAGAAGAAACTCATCCGTGTTTTCCAATAAGTGTAGTTAGTACCATCAAACAATGGGGGTCTGTTTGTGGCCTGACCTTCACTTGTGAATTTCATAGTAGCCATGTGATGTACTGTGATCTAATAAATAATGAATAAATAATAGCACTATTACCTCGCTTTACCTGTAACACCCGCTCTGATACCAATTGTAGGAATGATATAGTAAAGCGTAATACTCTAGAGGGGGGTGAATAGAGTTGGCAGCGGAATAAAGCTAATTAAAAAATGTTAGCAACACAATCACAGTATATAATCACAGTTGAAATAATGTAAAGGCAGAGTTCAGAAAGCAAACGCAAAGACAGCGATGTATACTGGTATCCCTCTGTTGAGGACTAATCCAGTCGGTAGAACTCTTGCTACCAGTTGAATCCACTATAGGAAAAACCGCAAGCTTTCTTACGAAGTCCTTGCAACTTCTACAACGCGAGCTTTGATACGAAGAACTCGTCCAACTTCAAATGTGAAGAGGTATTCTTCAATCAAGCCTTCTGATTACAATCTCTCAGAAACTTCTATACCGTACCGCACTGGCAAATCGACTAGAGGATTGTAATTGGCTTGGGATCTGAAAATGAAAGCTCTAGAAAACTCTTTGGAAGGCAGAAAGCTTTTTAGATAGAGAGAATATTGAAAGTGAATGAGTGAATTGAAATGATCGAAATCCATCTCTATTTATAGGAATTCCAAAGGGAGAACTCTGTCAGAATTCGGGCAGAATTCGGGCAGAACTCGATGAGCAAATCTCGGTCAAATCCGCAACTGCAGGAGGACCAAGTTCCAGAGAATTCAAAAATCAAACGGCCACCAACCGAACTCTGGCCGAACTCTGGCCGAGTTCTGCCAGGGTTAGGTTAGGGTTTTAAAATAGATTTTTGGTGATTTTTGAAAACCTTTTTGAAAACCTTTTTGTAAACATTTTGATAGGTCATTTTAAAAAACATTTTGAACTATTTTGGGGATAGCCTATTTGCCAGTACGACTCGGTGTACAACGTATTCCTAGACTCAAATAAAGTAAAAAATTACATTGCATAGGAAGTACAGACTCAAGTAGGCAAACAGATCTTCAGTCTTGAACGGAGTGAATATCCAATCTTGCTTATGTCCAAGAAGCTGAGATGTCCCAACAAGCTTCGTATATCCAGACAGAGTTTTGATCAATTATTAAAATCAGGTTGACCATATGACCAATGGGCCAACACGGTAATCTCTCAACCCTATCAAAACTAGTGATTTATCATCATAGATGCATAGACCTAGCTTCCCTCTAGCTTCGGGTAGGATCTGAACCCAACCTGTGTCGGATAAGTGTCTGTATCGGACACGTATCAGTAGATTATTAAGGTGTTCGACCTAACATCTAAATGGTTTGAAGTTTGCTATTTTTGAAATGTTTTTGAATAGGAAGCTGTGTTTTGATGTGGCTTATGTGTTTTTGCTCGACTGAGCGTGTCTCGTGTCGGTTTAGTATCGTGTCGCACTCGTGCACACGCGCGCTCGCACAGCGTGCAGTGCTCCCCTGCTACTCGGGGACAATTGCACCTTGGACATGGCACGTAGACACATGACACTCACTGGACACGTTGGGGTAGTGTCTGACACGACACTCCCCAAGTGGAACGACCTCTCGTGTCGTGTCGAGGGAGCACGAGGTCGGACACTGGTTTTATACTGACTGGTTCAGTCGATTTTTCGTGTACTGATACGTACTTCTGGACACGACACCGTGACTCATGGATCGGTGTCAGGCTGTGTCAGACCTAGAGTTACACTAGGCGAACTCATATGTGTGATCACGAGATCTAATTCGTGTCGTGTCGTGTACATGTGCACTGCATAGTATTTTGAACGTGCACTGTAAGTGCTCGATTCATGTTATGTGGCTTGGACACGCGTCGTGTCGCATTGTGTTGGACACGAATCTACCTAGGAGACACGAGCACTTGTTGTTCTTCAATTACCAACCTATCAATTATTATATTAATATGTTTTGATTTATCAAATTCAAAATTCCCTAAGTAGACTGATACATGTTTCTGTTGATGATACTCTGATTTTATTCCATTTTAAACTCAATTTCTGATGTTAAGTTGCATGTTTAAGTTCACCAACATGTGTATTAGTTCATGTTAGATTGGTTTTACACATTAGATCAGGTTTTATGTAAATGAAATGGAATTCGAACCATGGCATGGACTGTTTTGACTGATACTTGCTTTTAGTTTCTGAAAACCAAGTTGATTCCCTAAAACTAATTTTTATGATTTATTTCCAGTTTTAAATCCTTACACATGTGTATTAGCTACGGTGGTTAGTATTTCATTAAGGCTTTGGATTCGAATTGCTGAAATAGAATTTTGAACATATGGGTTGGACTGATACAGTCCTGGTGAAGAGTCCTGAGTTTCCTTCCTTTTAAACTAAATTTGATTTTATTGTTGATCCTAGTTTAAAACCAGAGATTCAGCTCATGTTTTAAACTATTTTTTGAAGGTTACATTCCATGTTAATTTCTTCAGCATTGTTAGTTCACTGCTAAGGAAATTCAAATTTTGGTATGTTAGTGAACTGTCAATTGATTCATTATTTTGAACTGACATTTAAATTCCAGTTTTCAAACCAAATGTTGAAATGTTATTGCCCTGACTAAATTCTCAGGTATTTTGTGAGTTCACTATTAATGGATTATGCAATGGGGTTTGATGTTTAGTAAAGGGGATTTGAAATTGGTTTGGGATTGTAGTAATCTGTCGTTGGTTTAACTGTGGGTTGTGTCATATAAACTGTCATGAAGGATTTGGGTTGTGTAGGAAATAATGTATTTCCATGAGTGTTTGAGACTTTGTGTTAACTGTTAACCTATTAATTGTACTGTCAAGTTAGCTAACTGTCATGCTCATTCACTGATTTGTAATGCACTGTTTTCTATTGTGATACACACATACACATTGCAGTCCTAGTTACACACCATGCCTGAACACTCTACACAAACTCACATGTATTACACTAACTTTTCCTATTCCTCATTTACACACTACTTTAAATCTCTCACACACACACTATTTTTCCATATGAGACACACACATTTTTTGCCTTGATTCCCTATTTCACTATATATATATATATATATATATATATATATATATATATATATATATATATTAAAAAAGAAAAAAAAAAAAAATATATATATATATATATATATATATATATATATATATATATATATATAGCCTAGTGTGAATATGTAAGGTGGTATTGTAATATAAATATTACAATTGCCTATGTGTAATGTGAAATAGAGATTGCATTGGCCTATATATGATATGGCTCATTGCCTATGTAGTTAGCCTAGGTGCATGGCTTGAATGCCAGTATAGAGTCTAGTTAGACTTGTATAGTCTAGAATTGATGTGGGCTTGATAGAATAGACTAGTTAGACTAGTATAGACTTGT
Source organism: Iris pallida (assembly GCA_029216955.1). Classification (NCBI taxonomy): domain Eukaryota; kingdom Viridiplantae; phylum Streptophyta; class Magnoliopsida; order Asparagales; family Iridaceae; genus Iris; species Iris pallida. Next base: position 17,612,210 of record JANAVB010023800.1, on the reverse strand, counting down.
TTGACTTAGGTTTGACTTAGTTGACCTAGTTTGACTTCTAGGGTTGAGCAGAGTTGACCAAGAGTTGACTTTGGTCTAGATTGACCTAGATTCATATAGAATGCATTGAATTGCTTCTTATTATCATTTTAGACTTATAGTGACTTGTACTATTTTATAGGAGACAGACACCACTCCTCGGACAGTAGATATTCTTCAGATACTCAGGATACAGGCGAGTACATTCTCTGATCATTTCATATCCTGTTAGAATTATTCTCCTGCTTTAAATTACTTTACTTGATACTGTCACGTTGGTCACACGGATTAGTACTGTATAGATCCTTTCTTGAGATGTTATCCCCTCAGGGAGCATCGGATACTACATGTTCTGTGTGTTTCACTTACATTGTGTATCACTATGCTTCATGGTTCATTGAGTTACTTGTGACATGTACTCCCATGATCACAGAGTCTTCCTTGAATCCCCCATTTATGGGCTTTCCTAGAATCCCTATATATGGGACTATCATGTACCACCCTTCGGGGGCCGTTACATGAATCATAACATAACCTGGCTGGATCCTTGTGTATTGATTGGGGGTACGGGGGAGTAGAAGTAGACATGTGAATAATATCCAAGTAGTGTAGCATCAGAATCTTTCCGTAGTGTAGTATCAGAATCACCTATGCCATTCACATATTTATATTGTACTCTGACTCACTAGCTACTGTTAGTTCTCTACTTATAGTAGATATTTCTATTACAGTTCTCTTTTTGTTTACATTCTGTACTTTCTTCAGTTTCTTGTATCTTACTTTACTGTATGATTATATTTTCTAACCTGCTATGAACTGTTGAGATGTATTATGCTCGCTCCGTCCTGATTGGGCACCGTTGAATGTTTATAGAGGACGAGGATGAGGCTGGTGTTGGCACCTTCTATAGGATAGCCCTAGACGACACTTGTGAGCTAGACTCTCAGGAGGACCCAGCTCTAGCTGATGACATTACCACTACTGCCTAGACTAGTTTAGTTAGGCTTTATCTTACTTATGTTGTCTTGGAACTAGTTCAGTTAGGCTTTATTTCTGTCATTGAGATCTGGATTGTATATATTCTTTCATACACTGTAGTTGAGACCTTGTATTCTGGATGTTTGCTGAGATGTTATCTTAGACACTTAGACTCTTCTGATCATCTGGATTTCATTTGAGTTCTATATCATATCGTGCTTATTCTTCCTTAGTTGTGATTGGGTTTACATTCTGCTATGTCACTCCCATTCGAGGAGTATAAACTGCTTAGCATTATAATATTAGATGTTGTGACCTAGGACATCGTTCTACCGTCGACGCTGCGGCGTAGGCTGGACGTACCCACTTCTCGTGCCCTTACTCTAGGGTGCGGGTCGTGACAATATTCAAGAGAGACATGGTATGTGCTGACTGTAAAAAGAATAAGACAACTAGGTCTACTTTTAAATCCATCAAAGCTATAAGTACCTCTAAACCCATACAGTTAATTTATATAGATTTATTTGGTCCTACTAGAGTCGCTAGTCTTGGCGGTAAACTCTACGCCTTTGTTATTGTGGATTATTTCTCTCTTTTTGTACGGGTTTACTTTTTATCAAACAAAAGTGATGCAATTTTTGAATTTTAGATATTTTGTAAAAAGGTACAAAATGAAAAAGGCTTCATGATTACTCGTATCCGAAGTGATCATGGTGGCGAATTCGTAAATGCTGATTTCAAAAAGTTTTGTGATGATAGTGGATATTACCACGAGTTTTCTTGCCCTAGAACTCCCCAAGAAAATATTGTTGTGGAGCGAAAGAATCGTACTCTAAGCGAGTTGTCTGGAGTCATACTGAATCAGCATAACTTCATAAATATTGTTGGGCATAAGCTGTTAGTACAGCCTGTTATATTTTAAATAGGGTGTTAATTCGACCTATATCGAAGAAGACACCATATGAGCTTTGGTTTGGAAGGATTCCAAATATTTCTTATTTCAAAGTTCTTGGATGTCGCTATTTTATCCTAAACACTAAGGACAACATAGGAAAGTTCAACTCTAAAGCAGATAAAGGGATATTTCTCGGATATGATGCTAGTAAGAGATATAGATTTTTTTAATAAAAGATCTATGATCGTTGAAGAATCTATTAATTTTACTTTTGATGATCTCAATAGTCACAAATCTAGCGATAGTGATGATGAAGATGCACAGGTTAAATCCAAGTCATCCAAAGATACTGCTACTAGAGAGAGCCCTGTGGAAGATCTAACAGAGAGTTTCAAAACTTGGAAATTCTTGCCAGATCATCTAGAGACGCTCATCATAGGTAATGTATCAAAAGGTGTAAGTACAAGTTCTTCAAATAAAGACACTGATATAGTAGATAATGTAGCTTTTATATCGCAAATAGAACCTAAGACAGTAGCAGATGCTTTTAAAGATAAATTTTGGATTAATGTCATACAAGTAAAACTTACTCAATTTGAGAGAAACCAAGTTTGGGAACTTGTTCCTGAACCTATTGGTCAATCGATAATAGGTACCAAATGGGTGTTCCAAAATAAATTAAGTGATGATGGGCAAGTTCTACACAACAAAGCACGTCTAGTGGCACAAGGTTATAATCAAGAAGAAAGTATTGATTATGACGAGACATATGCTCTTGTTGCTAGACTAGAAGCTATCTGCATGTTTTGTACAATTACATGTTTTTACAATTTTAAATTATTTCAAATCGACATGAAAAGTGCATTTTTAAATAGATTTTTTAAAGAAGAAGTTTTTGTGAAATAACCCTCTAGTTTTAAAGATTTTCAAAAACCTGATCACGTCTTCAAACTTAATAAAGCACTCTATAGACTCAAACAAGCACCTCGTGCTTGGTATGAATGCCTAAGTACCTTTCTACATGAAAATAGTTTTTCAAAAGGAAGAGTTGATACTACTTTATTTATCAAGTCTTCAGATGATGAATTCTTCTTGTGCAAATTTATGTAGATGACATAATATTCGGTTCTACTAATGAAAAACTTTGTTAAGAATATACGAAGTGGATGTAGAGTGGGTTTGAGATAAGTATGATGAGAGAATTGAACTACTTCCTAGGACTTCAGATCAAACAACACTCACAGGGAACATTCATCAACCAAGCTAAGTATACGAAGGATTTACTGAAGAAGTACGACTTCGACAACGTAAATCCTATCGGACTCCAATGGCTACATCAACCTGACATGACATTGATGAAAGTGGCAAACCAGTGGACCAGCATAAGTATCGAGGTATGATTGGTAGTTTACTATATTTAACTGCTAGTCACCTTGATATCATATTTAGCGTTTGCATCTGTGCAAGATATCAAGCTAACCCTAAGAAATCACACTTATGCGCCGTTAAGCGTATCTTTCGATACATTAAGGGAACTTCTATAGTCGGCTTATGGTATCCGAAAACTACATCTTTTGACCTAATCGGTTATTCAGATGCGGATTTACAGGAAGTAAAGTAGACTGTAAAAGTACCAGCGGTACGTGTCATTTCCTAGGTAAAGCTTTAGTCTCCTGGTTTAGCATGAAGCAAAATTCTGTAGCGCTATCAACGACTGAGGCTGAGTATATCGCCGCAGGACGCTATTGTACTCAAATTTTGTGGATGAAGCAGACCCTAGAAGACTATAATCTGCACTACACAAAGATTCTCATATTCTATGACAACACTAATACGATTAACATGACTAAGAACCCTGATTGTCACTCACGCACAAAGCACATAGATATTCGTCATCACTTTCTACGTAATCACCAATAATATGGGGATATTTGCTTAGAGTTCATTGACACAGATCATCAACTAGCAGATATTTTCACAAAACCACTGGCTGAAGACCATTTTAACTATCTGCGTCGTGAGCTAGGCATACTTGAATTTTTGGATTCATGATGCATTATGATTAATAAAAATGCTTATGACTTAAAACTTTGACATTTATTAATTAAAGTTATTTTGGGTACAAGCCGAAAGGGTCCTTCTGCCATACAGGCATAAATAGTCGGAAGCGACACGATGTACTAGTCTTCGGACTACTGCTAGCTGGGATCCGGCCCCTACAGCTAACCCAAAGTAATGAACATTATTAAATGAAGAAGTTTAAAAGTTATTAGTTTATTTATCATTCATTATACATAAATGAAGTGGATATACGAGTGACCGAACTCTGGCAGAACTCGGACCGAGTTCCGGCTAAGTTCGGTCGGTGCTGTTCAATTTTCCAGAACAGCAGTAGTCGACCCTAATTCTATATAAACTCCATTTTCATCTCCTTTCTTCTTCATCTACCCACAGAAAATCCTCCAAAAACCCTGGTCTTCCACTACTTGGAGCTTTCCTCCTTCTTTTTCCTTAGATCTTCAAAGCTCGGAAGGTGACTTCCTCCATACGTTTTCCACTCCTTTGAGGTATCACATTTTCCTTCTCTTTTCAACTATGGCTCCTAAGCAAATCATATGAGGAAGAAAGCTTCCCCCACAGCAGATTCATCTTTAACCTCAGAGTATGAACCAATGAACGCTTATAGTCCCGCTCGTCCCTCCGACTAAGAGGACTTTGACGCTTCACTCTTTCCAACTGTGGAATTCTCAAACTCTTGTTTTGACTCATTTTTCCTTCGGGAAATATGTCCCGGGAGAGTTGTCAACTTTACTATTTTTTCTGAATATGCAAACACTTTCGATAGACTCAGTCTTCGGGACTTCTTTTCTACTGCTGACAAAATATATGATAATACCGTTAGAATGTTCTATTGCAACATACAAGTGAAACCTGACGGTAGTATCTACTCTTATGTCATTGGACAAGAGTTTAACTCAACTGACGTCAGTGAGTATTTTCACATGCCTGATGTTGGCGAGACGTTAGTTGACATTCATAAAGTCCAGTTTCCCAAAGACATGACCCTCGACTCCCTCAAAGTCTATATGTGTCACCCTAACCCTGTCCCTCGCAGTAGTAGGATATTTGCAAAATACCTCAACCAAAACTTTTATGAATTACATCGCTTTGTTTTCTCTACCTTGGTTCCCAAGACGGGATCTTCTTGAAGAACAAATGGAAACTCTAGAGGGGGGATGAACAGAGTTTATAACGATAATAACCAATTAAAAATTAAACTCTTTCACAAGCTGAAAGTAATCAGAGTAAATGCGAAAATAAATAAGGAGCAAGAAAGCATACGCAAACATAACCGATTTTAACCTGGTTTCCCTCGTGGAGGACTAGTCCAGGCCTGAGAACTCTAGCTCAGGATTAAATCCACTATTTATGAAATAGTAGTTACACCCCGTGCCTTTTCTTTAGAAGAGCACGTCAAATTCTTTGAAAGATCGCAGTGGCGATGCTTGGAATTTTCTAAGCGACTTCTTGAACTCTTGCACAAACTCCTAACTGAAAAATACTGAGCACTTAAGGCTTAGGGAGCTTGTGGCTAGTATATGAAGAAGGGTATGGCTTGTATTTAGCTTTAGAGATAAGAGAAGAGAAGATTGGATGAATAAAAATGAGAGAATTCATGGCCTATTTATAGGATACCAGGTAGGCAGAATTCGGCCAGAATTCTGGTTGGAATTTTCAAAAATTTGGCCGTTGGATAACTTGCAACCAGCCAACCCTAAAAATTAGGGTGCTAATTTTTAGTGGACAGAGTTCGGCCCGAACTCTGTGTGGAGGCAGAGTTCGGCCCACACTCTGTCTCCAGAGCACAGAATGGGTCATTGGTCCAATGGGCTTATTTAGATGTGTGTGGAGCTTTTGGATTTTGGGTAGGGTATAGGTTAAGTCTCAGATGCTCAACACAACTCAGCTTACATAAGTCTAGACTCAATAAAATTATAAAATACAGACCAAAAAATGACTTGCATTGCAAAACTGAGCTGTCGTCTGACTTGGGCTGGATGTAGTCTTCATGTGTCGAATTGAATTATCACAAGTATTATTTTGTCAATTCTATCAATATTTGGTTGACTGTGACTTTGTGTCAACAATCTCTCCCATATTGATAATTGACAAAATAATAATTGTATATTCAATATTCATACCTAGACACATTTAAGGACAAAAAGCATAGCTCCCAAAAGCATAGCTCCTCCGTAATCAGTGCTGAGCTTAAAAAAATAGCTCCCCCGTAAACATTGCTTTGAATCCTGTTGGCCTGATAAGAACATTCTCCCAAAAGCACAGATACAGAGACAGAAAGAATATAGAATATACCAAAATATCTCCCCCTTTTGGCATTTAGCAATAAACCATAATCAAATAAGAATTGGCAAACACACCAAAAGATAATAGAAGAAACTGCATAGAAACTGATAAAACTACTAAATGTCTCAAGAGTTACAACTCATAATAAGTCTAATACAATCAAAGTGCATAAAAGCAACTAAAATCCAATGTGCAGAAAGAAACATAAGCTATGATCCTCAATAGCAGCAGCAAGTAGCAGTCCATATCCATCATCGAGCTCGTAAAGGCCCAGCGTCGTCTGATGGATCAGTGAAGGAACGATGAGGGTCCACGAAGGCCTCATCCGGATCCAAGTAGTGAATAACCCAAGGGCCATCGATACGATATCCCTCACGACCAGGGTCCCGCTCCATAGGAATAGGCATGGAAGGATGGCGAGACATGGAGTACCGAATATCGTGAAACGAGTTGCTGATAGCACTCATCTGCAGGGTGGTCCGGTAATTCAGCTGAGTACAACGATCGTCCTCTAAGGTAAAACAATCACGGAGCATGGTCTGAAGAGACTCGAGAGTGGCAGGAGGAGGAGGAGGATCCTGTCCCAAAGGAGGGGCATCTGGCTCATCATCAGAATACTCAGACACGACTGGTGAGCCAACGGCTGCCTGAAGCCACCGTGCCTTTGAAAGAAAGACAGGGGCAGGTAAGAACGGACACTCATCAAGAGGTTTACAAAAAGCACGAAATACCATAGGAAGATATAAAGCATAAACCAAAGATCTTGGTTTCTTCCTAGAATTAATCATCCAGTCCATCATGGTACGTGGAAGATTAAATGGTACATGAAAGTGAAGGTGATATAAGGCAGATATTTTAAAGTAGGTAACTTCATCGGTGGATCCCGCTTTGGGTAGAATGGTGTTAAAGATAATCCGATGAAGTTCATAAAAATAGGGATTGAGATACTTGGCCAAAAGCTTACGAGGACGTGTGTTCGGGGTACCCAAGTCGTCCTCGAAGCTTTCAAGTGAAGACCATCGGGAAATTGAAACGATCGAGCTTCAACAAGCTTTTCCTATGAGTTTGGCTCTTGGAGTTCATGGTGTTCGGTCAAATCAAAATTATCAAACGAGATGTCAATGGCCGCAACCCGTGAATAAATATGTGTATCATCATGAGTTAGGTTGCAGTAGAACATTTGAATAGCACTATGATAAGTGACCGAGTTGGTAGTGACAAGTTCGTCAAGGCAAAGGTCATGAAAAAGTGCATCATATTGAGAGAAAATAGTAAAATTGATAGGGTGACCCGCAAATACCAGACGTGTCCGAAAATTACTAAACCAATCATTAGATGCGTCGAGTGATACAAATATTCGGTCGTCAAATGTGTTTGGGTCAAGTTGACGAGGTGGGTTGAACAACGGATGGCTAGGTGGTTGTTGTTCAACGGACGGTACAACGCGAGGAGGAGCATTCGAAGAGGACGCTACCTCGGTTCGAAGTTTCTTCCTGCGATTGAACAAATGTGGAGCCATGAAATAATAAAGATAATGGAGGAATTGAAATAAGAAAAGTGTTGAGATATACCTCAAAGTAATGATGAACAATGAAGGAAAATGGTGAAAGATGCCTTCTCCTTGAGTATGGGGAAGAGAAGAGCTCTAGAAAGGAAAAACTAGGGTTAGGGTTTTGAGAAAAAGTGTTTGGAGAAGTAAAAAAGATGGCAATAGAGGAGAAGAGAGAGGAGAGCCCGAATATATGTGAAGGGTTCCAATTGGTCGGAACAAATAAGGGCCATTGGATCTAATTATGATTAGCGGCTAAGACTGTTCCCGGTTCTGGAACAGCCAGGCCGAATTCGGCCCGAACTCTAGTTATGGCAGAGTTCGGCCTGAATTTCGAATTCTGTTGACAGAACAGGAATCAGGCTGAAAAGAAGAAAAAAATGGTTAAGTGTGAGAGACCAAAGGAAAAAGAAAGTGAGGACATATACAAGAAAAACTCAAGTGGAGAATGACAGAAGTTTAACTTTGAAGCAAAGTAAAGTTTAGAAAATTTGCATTTTAGCATGTGATAAATTAAAAATGAACCATGTAATAAACAAGGAATTATGTCATAATTCAATATTTTGAAGCTGCCATGGGTTAGCTGCAGGGGCCGGATCCCAGCTAGCGGTAGTCTTGAGGACTAGTGCACCGTGTCGCTTAGGCTTTTACGCCTTGTTGTCAGAAGGACCCTTTCGGCTTGTACCCATAGCAATTTCATCATGAAAGAATCAAGACATACTCGATATTTACGCAGGTTTATTTTAATTAATAACAGCTTCATCCAAAATTCTAAGTTCATGACAGAGAAAATTGAAGCGCTCTTCGGATAATGGTTTTGTGAAGAAATCTGCTAGCTGATGATCATTGTCAATAAATTCTAAGTTAATAGTGCCATTTTCCTGATGATCACACAAAAAGTGGTGACGTATTTCAATGTGCTTCGTGCGTGAGTGACAAATGGGGTTCTTAGTGAGATTTATAGCACTAGTGTTGTCACAAAAGATTAGAATGTGCATAAAAGATAAGTTGTAGTCTTCAAGGGTTTGCTTCATCCACAGAATTTGTGCATAACAACGCCCAGCTGCGATGTATTCAGCTTCTGTTGTGAATAGTGCGACAGAATTCTGCTTTTTGCTAAACCAAAAGACTAAAGCCTTTCCTAATAAATGACACGTACCGCTCGTACTTTTACGGTCGACCTTGCATCCGACGAAATCAGCATCAGAGTAACCAATGAAGTCAAATGATGTTGACTTGGGATACCATAGGCCCACTGTAACCGTACCTTTAAGGTATCGAAAGATACGCTTAACAACAGTCATGTGTGATTCCTTAGAATTTGCTTGATATCTAGCACACAGGCAAACGCTAAACATAATATCAGGGCGACAAGCAGTTAAATAGAGTAGACTGCCTATCATACCTCGATACTTACGTTGGTCCACGGGTTTGCCACTTTCATCTGGTTCTCGTTTAGTTGTAGTAGCCATTGGAGTGCTGATTGGTTTGACGTTTGTCAAGGTCGAATTTCTTCAGCATGTCCTTTGTATACTTCGACTGGCAGATAAAAGTTCCATTTGACATTTGTTTGACTTGCAGTCCAAGAAAGTAGTTGAGCTCCCCCATCATGCTCATCTCAAACTCGGTCTGCATACACTTGGCAAAATCTTGACATAGGGTTTCATCACTAGAACCAAATATAATATCATCTACGTATATTTGGACTAAGAGAATAGTGTCTTTAAAAATTTTTATGAAAAGTGTGGTGTCAATTTTCCCTTTAGAAAAACCTTTCTCAAGCAAGAAATTGCTTAGCCGTTCATACCAAGCTCTAGGGGCTTGTTTGAGGCCATATAGCGCTTTCTTCAGCTTGAAAACATGGTCAAGAAATTTGTGATTTTTAAAGCCAGGAGGTTGTGTCACATAAACTTCCTCCTTAATAAATCCATTCAAGAAAGCACTTTTAACATCCATTTGAAATAATTTGAAATTTTGAAAATTTGCAAATACACAAAGCATCCGAATGGATTCAATCTAGCAACAGGAGCATACATCTCATCGTAGTCGATACCTTCCTCTTGGTTGTATCCTTGGGCTACTAGACGAGCTTTGTTGCGTGTAACTGAACCATCTTCATTTACTTTGTTTCTAAAAACCCATTTGGTACCAATGATCGAGTGATTTGCCGGTCTAGGAACGAGTTCCCATACTTGGCTCCTCTCGAATTGGTTGAGTTCCTCTTGCATAGCAGAAATCCAAAATTCATCATTAAAAGCTTCTAAAATATTTTTTGGCTTAATTTGTGAAATAAAGGCAGTACTAGCAATAGAGTCTCTTAATGATGATCTAGTAGTTACTCCACGTGAAACCTCATCTATTACCAAATTTTCTGGATGTGACGGCTTGAAATAGAATTTCTTTGGCAAGCCCTCCAGAGAATTGGTTTCAGTTGTGGTATTCATTGGAGTAGAAGTTGATGGCTCAACATCATCATCAAGAGTAGCTGCTGTACTGTTATCTTCATCAAAAGTCATATTTGTAGACTCTTCCACAATTAATGAGCGTTTGTTAAATACTCTATATCCCTTGCTCTTGGCAGCATAGCCAAGGAAAATACCATCGTCACCTTTGGCATCAAATTTGCCTAAGTTGTCTTTGGTGTTAAGGATAAAACATCTACAACCAAAAACTCTAAAATAAGAAACATTTGGGGTTCTCCCAAACCAAAGCTCATAGGGTGTTTTCTTCGTAATAGGACGAATAAGAACCCTATTCAAAATGTGGCAGGCTGTACTGACAGCTTCAGCCCAAAAGTATTTCGAAAGTAAAAACATGTTCAACATGACTCTAGCCATATCGCCAAGAGTCCTATTCTTCCACTCCACAACACTATTTTGTTGGAGAGTTCTTGGACAAGAAAACTCATGATCAAAACCATTAGAATCACAAAACTTTTTAAAATCTGTATTTTCGAATTCGCCTCCATGATCACTTCGGATTCGAGTAATCATGTAGCCTTTTTCATTTTGAACTTTCTTTAAAAAAACCTTGAAAATCGAAATAGCATCACTTTTATTTGTAAGAAAGAAAACCCATGTAAATCTAGAAAAATCATCAATAATGACAAAAGCGTAGAGTTTTTCACCAAGACTGGCTACTCTACAAGGGCCAAATAAATCCATATGAAGTAATTGCAATGGTCTAGTAGTTCTTACAGAGTTTATGGAATGAAAAGAGGACTTGATTGCCTTATTCAATTCACATTCGGCACATACCATGTCCTTTTTGAATGTGATTTCGGGCAAGCCTCTAACTAGCTTCTTAGTCGATAGCCTGGATATAGTATCCATGTTGGCATGACCAAGGCACTGGTGCCATAGTAATCTTTCATCCTTATGAGCATATAGGCATCTACCTGCATTGTTAGTATCTCTAGACAAATAAAAATATAAATATTATTCTCTCTTATCCCTTCAAAAACGATGTCTCCTGTTGACCTATCATAAATAAAGTATTTATTTTGTCCAAAGATAATGTCATATCCATGGTCAGCAAGATGACTAATGCTGAGCAGGTTATGCTTTAACTCGGTCACTAGGCAGACATCCTTTATTATGGAAGAGGGAGGATGACCAATAATACCATTACCTATAATATACCCTTTTAGGTTGTTACCGAAGGATACGTATCCTTCTCTCTTTATCGATAGTGATAAAAGATTTGTGTCTCCCGTCATATGCTGCGAGCATCCACTATCGAGAATCTACTTACTCTTAGTTGAGGAGGGAAGGTCCACCTACATCAAGAGTAGATGTGACCTTTGGTACCCAAGTTATTGAGGGTCCTGAAAAGTTAGTTTTCGAAAACCATGCATATATCTTTCTATCTACCAATCTTCTAATTCTACATTGTGGTGAAAAGTGTCCATGTAATCCACAATAAGTACATATAGCATTCATATTTATGTTAGGAGCATGCTGATGATGTCTATAAGTAGAGTGATAAGGAGTAGCATGATGATATGTAGAGCTAGCATGGTGATGATAACTATATATAGAGTGATGTGGAGTGGTATGGTGATATTGTCTATATGGAATAGCATGGTGATGATGTCTATATGTAGAGTGATGGTGATTTTGTTTTTGTGCAACATGGTGATGATTGTATCTATGTGTAGCATGATGATTCTGTGACATATGAGAATTATTTCTACGTGCATGTGGTTTGTGTGCATTATGAAAGTGTGTGTATATGTATGCTTGATTACGTGCTGCAGGTGGATGATGTGGTTGACTAGTATGAGTAGTGTCATGCTTTGTGTGTGTCTCATGTGATTGGGTTTGAGGTTGAGCAACCTGTTTTTCCAATTTAGTCTTTAATTTCTTGGAGATAGCCTACAATTCAGTAACCTTAGCATTCAAACCACATATCTTAGTAATATAAATCTTGTGACTACTCTTTTTTTCTGCAAGCTCCGTGTTGAGTGCTGTGATTTCTTGTGTTTGTTGTTCAATTCGTGCTTCGACATCATGTAAGCTTATTTTAAGCTTAGATGCCTCATTCGTGACATCTGTGGGGGAAGTGTCTCTAATGTTATCAAGCAGTAAAGAAAGTCTTTGAATTTTGACTTCATGACTTTTGATCTTTTCCTTGGCATGTTTATATTTACCAATGACCTTTTTACGATCATCAAGTAAATCGGTAAAATCATCGCCAAGTTCATCAAAAGTGAAGTCATCAAGAGTTTCGTTTGATACCTTGTCGGATGTTTCCATTAGGCACACATTTGCCGTATCTTGAGGAGAGTCATTTTCTTCCTCGGAGTCACTAGCTTCGCTTTCACGCCAAATGCTTGTGTTGGCATATTTCTTGGAGGAAGTCTTCTTGTATGGTTTCTCATAACGGTTGCTCTTCTTTAAGTATGGACAGTCTTTTCGGTCATGTCCCGTCTTCTTGCAACCGTAGCAGGTTAGCTCTTCTTCTTCGTCTTCTTGTGGTTCCTTTTTTCTTCGGTTGAAGCGAAGGAATTTCTTGAAGTTGCGGACAAGGAGTGCTTGATCATCACCTTCCGAGTTGTCGTCATCCGTCTCTTCGGAGTCAGTCCTTCGTCGGTGAGCTTTGAGGGCGATCTCCTTAGCCTTAGAAACAGGCTCTTCGAAGTCCTTGAGGTCAAGCTCATGAGTCATTAGCTTTCCCATCAAGGTCTCCATGGACATAGTTGTGAGATCATTTCCTTCTATGATGGCTGTCACCTTAGGGTTCCAAATCTTTGGTAGCCCCCTAAGTAGCTTGCGAATCTTCTCGTAATTTGAATATTGTTTGCCGAGCAAAGATAGAGGATTGATGATATCGAAGAATCTTGTGAACATTTGCGTGATCGTCTCATTTGGCTTCATCTTGAAAGCCTCATATTCTAGAGTGAGACGGCTTATCTTTGATTCCTTGACTTGGGTGGTTCCTTCATGCGTCACTTCTAGAAGTCTCCATACTTCGTGAGAGGTGGTGCATGTTGAGACCCTGTTGAACTCATTCCTGTCTATAACACAGAATAAAGCATTAATAGCTCTCGCGTCTAGACATGACTATTTTTTCTCCTCGTCAGAATATTTGTCATGTGATTTCCCAACGAGATCACCATTGACAACTATCCTGGCGGGCTTTTCGTAACCATCAGTGACGATGGTCCACAGGTCGAAGTCTAGCGACTTTAGATAAAAGCTCATCCTAGTTTTCCAATAGGTGTAGTTAGTTCCATCAAATAGGGAAGGCCTATAAGTGGACTGCCCTTCACCGTGATTAGAAATTAAGGATTGTGTGGTTGCTATGGATCAGCTCTAGGATGTTAGTCCTTGTTGAGAGAACAGAGCTCTGATACCAATTAAAAATTAAACTCTTTCACAAGCTGAAAGTAATCAGAGTAAATGCGAAAATAAATAAGGAACAAGAAAGCATACGCAAACACAGCCGATTTTAACCTGGTTTTCCTCGTGGAGGACTAGTCCAGGCCTGAGAACTCTAGCTCAGGATTAAATCCACTATTTGTGAAATAGTAGTTACATCCCGTGCCTTTTCTTCAGAAGAGCACGTCAACTTCTTACAAAGATCGCAGTGGCGATGCTTGGAATTTTCCAAGCGACTTTTTGAACTCTTGCACAAACTCCTAACTAAAAAATGCTGAGCACTTGAGGCTTAGGGAGCTTGTGGCTAGTATATGAAGAAGGGTATGGCTTGTATTTAGCTTTAGAGAGAAGAGAAGAGAAGATTGGATGAATGAAAATGAGAGAATTCATGGCCTATTTATAGGATACCAGGTAGGCAGAATTCGGCCAGAATTCTGGTTGGAATTTTCAAAAATTTGGCCGTTGGACAACTTGCAACCAGCCAACCCTAAAAATTAGGGTGCTAATTTTTAGGGGACAGAGTTCGGCCCGAACTCTGTGTGGAGGCAGAGTTCGGCCCGAACTCTGTCTCCATAGCACATAATGGGTCATTGGTCCAATAGGCTTATTTGGATGTGTATAGAGCTTTTGGATTTTGGGTAGGGTGTAGGTTAAGTCGCAGATGCTCAGCACAACTCAGCTTACATAAGTCTGGACCTCAATAAAATTATAAAATACAGACTCAAAAATGACTTGTATTGCAAAACTGAGTTGTCGTCTGACTTGTACTGGATGTAGTCTTCATGTGTCGAATTGAATTATCACAAGTATTATTTTATCAATTCTATCAATATTTGGTTGACAGTGACTTTGTGTCAACACTTCTGACGAGATCACGTTATTTAAGAAGTCCGTGATGTATCATTTTCTTTTTGGTGTTTCGTTTTCTGTTCCCAAGAACTATATGGCCTGGATGATCGGTTGCAGATGAGTGGAGCGTAACCTTTTATACCCCATGCATCTGGTAGCTATTTTCAAGAGATTCCAGATCAACCTTTTTATATATCTTATTTCTTTATCATCTTTTGAGCTGACTAGATCTAGGAAGTATCCTTGGCCTCCACCTTCTCTCGGTGCTGCTCCTATTGAGCCCCAGGCTGATCCAGATGTTCCTGCTCCTGCTCATGTCGCTCTTGCTCCAGGCTTCGACCCCTAGTTCTATCAGTGCTTCGATGATTTTGTCACCCTCTCCGGGCAACGTCATCAGAGTTATGTAGATGCTGAGCTCCGACATACCTATCAGGCTTAGGTATTAAGTAACATTATTGCTGATCTATATTGGAGTCTAGCATAGTACCCCACTGCTCCCATTCCGATGATCCATTATCCATAATTCGATGGACCGAGGTTCGACAACCCGACTACTCTCGGACACTTTGATCCGACCACAGCCTATTTTCTACCCTCGGCCACCTGCTCCAGCTGATGATGATGATTCTCATATATGAGACTAGCATTCAGTTAGTGCTTTGAGTTTCTATTTGCTAGTGATGATGATCTATGTAGCTGCATTATGTATCAGTCCAAACTTTCCTAGTTGGACGTTTTTATTAGTAGCTTCTTTTTAGCAGTCATAAACTCTTCTAGTTATGACATTTATGGACTTATGATATACTTTCTTCAGTTTATTAGTTGAGTTTATAAGCTTTATCTACTGTTACTACTAGTTCTACTATCTTCATACTTATATCTTGTATATTGTGACTTGTATATTGGATATTATTCTTTTTCTTTCCTTGTTTGTGTCTATATTGTTGGCCTCACACATTACAGGGGAACTACTCATTTAGTACATGACAAAGGGGGAGAAGAGCAATACCAAAATAAAATTTTAAACGATCAATCAAAGAACAAGTCAGGTATATATTTTATAGTTATATTTTAGCTATATTTTGGTATAGACTCAAGTTTGTCAATTATCAAAAATAGGTGAGATTATTGGCCCATTGCCTAATAGTCACACCTAATTTTGATAATCAACGACGACTTAAGTCGATACATAAAATATATGAACTGCTAATGCTTTAGGTTATTAAAATCAATATCAAAAGAACGTACTACATCTACAACTAGCTTCCAAGTCATCATCCAAAAGTGATTTGTACCGGAATCAATATCGAGTCAAGTTTTACACTTCTTCTATATTTTAATCTTTATTTAGTCTAGGATATGAAATATAAAATTGATCGGATATTACTGGCTTAGGTTAACTCCAGTCCACCTCTCCAAACAACCTACCTATCTCAAAACCCTACATATCCAAAAAGCCCTAAATACATATGCAATTTGGCCATTTAAATTGAGTTCTAAAATGACAGAACTCTGGCAGAACTCTGACCGAGTTCGGTCAACCCAAGTTTGAATTTTAGTTGCCTCCAAATCTGCATCCAACGTTCGTTTGCAAGATCTTAGCATCCGAACTCTGCCTGAACTCTGCTCGAGTTCGGTCAGGAAAAACACATATAAATAGAGAAGGATTTTTTCATTTTAAATCACTCATTCACTCTTCTCTCTATATATTCTTTAAAGTATTTTTCAGTGATCTAAATCTTTCACATTCTACCTATACATCTCTTAGCCAAAGACAATAACATCGTATTCGATTTAGAGTCTTTGGTCTGTAGAGTTGTAAAGAAGTTACAAGTTCAGAAAACTTCTCAGTTTTCGGAGTCGATCGTGCGCTCCTCATCAAGCACGGTGTTGTGAAGTCGGTCGTGCACTTATCACCAAGCACGGTGTTGTAAAGAGACGGTAAGCCCTCATTTAGCTTGTGAATAGTAGATTAATAGCGGACAAGAGTACTCGCGACTGGATTAGTCCTCTCAGAGGGAAACCAGTATATATCACGGTGTTCACTGAGTTTGATCTTCTATCTCTTACTGCATTTATATTATTGTCTCTTTATTCCTGCCATAGTTTATAACTGTTAAATTTTTAATTAGTGATTATTTTCGCAGGACTCACACTATATATATATATATATATATATATATAGGTGCTCAACGGTCCTACAGTATCAACTACAATGCCTTCTTTCGAGACAACGTGCCCAAGGTAAGAAACACGGTCTAAGAAGAACTCACATTTGCTCAATTTAGCATAGAATCTCTCGCTCCTCAGTGTCTCCAAAATAATCCTCAAATGATGCTCGTACTCCTTCCGGTTCTTCGAGTACACCAAAATGTTGTTGATAGAAATAACCACAAACTGATCCAAGTATTGGTAGAACACTCTATTCATCATATTCATGAACATTGCTGGTGCATTTGTCAATCTGAAAGGCATCACTAAGAACTGATAATGACCATAACTAGTCCTGAATGGTGTCTTCGGAATGTCTTCTCTGTGCACCTTTGCTTGGTGATATCCCGACTCAGATCAATCATCAAAAAGACCTTCTCTTCCGTCAGTTGGTCAAACAAGTCATCAACCGGGGTAGTAGATACTTGTTCTTGATAATCAATACATTCATTGTCTAGTAGTTGATGCACATACGCACTAACCCATCCTTCTTTGGCACAAATAGCACTGGATCCCCCTATGGTGATGCACTCGGTCGAATGAAGCTCTTGGTCTGCAACTCTTCTAGTTGAAACATCATCTCGTCCAACTCCTTCACCAACCGGTACATATTAGAAGAAATCGGTGCTGCTCCTATACTACAAGAAAAATGACATTTCTTGACGGTTTATAAGTTGACGGTCGTCGAAAACCGTCAACAATAGTGGCTATCTTGACGGTATTAGGCTTACGTCAAGAAAATACCACCTTTTCTGCTATATAATAAAATTTGACCAACTTACTTGACGGTTTTAGACGAACCCGTCAAGAATAACCATTTAATTTAATGACGGTTTTGTTGTAACCGTTAACTGAAGTAGTTGCAGGAAAATTATCGCTAAAAATTCAAACATCGGTCTATGCCATTTTGGTAATATTTTGATAAAAAAAATTTGTTGACATTTTTAATAAAAAAAGGATCGTGGGTTTCTTCTATTTCACATCCACACAACTAAATTTCCCCCGATGCCTTTTTCTATGCCTTATTTTCTCTCTTCCTCTAAAAAATCCTAGCCCTAATTTTGTTGAAACATCAACAAAATAGCCAAGAATCCCCTCTTCCTCTTCTTATTCTTTTTCCTCCAACCAATCTAAGCCGAAATCCCCCAAACCAAAACCCTAATCCTAATTTTCGACCAATGAGTAGCAGCAGCGCCAAGCAGCAGCGCCGCCAAGGAGAGCATAATGTCCGACCAGTACTCACTCTCCTCTCCCAAGCCTCTGTTCCCTTCTTCGAGAGTCTTCGTCGGCTTCTCCCCGAAGGGCTTCGTCGACGGCGCCGACGCCATCGCCATGAGCCCGACCTCCATTCTCAAAATGACCAATCCCTTCAGTCCTTTCTTTGCCGACTAGAGCCTGAGAAAGCCCGTGCTGGAACCATCCCAGCCCGTCGGGCTCAACAACGCGCTCGGAGAGCCGTATTGAGCTCTCCAACATGCCATTTATAATGAGCAAAGGTCTGTAACCCAGTCGTAGGTACTGAATATTTATTTTTCTTATGTTTTTATGCCTATCAGCAAATTTTATTGACAGAACTCAGATGGCCTTGGTGTAGCTTGGGTTCATGTTGGTTTACTGTGATTTGTATTTCTATTGTGCAGTATATATATTTAGGATTTTTATTGGTTATTCACCCTCCTTATCACCTAGATTGCATGGCTTGACCTCTGCATACATGCCCCAATGCTCAGGACAGTGAGCAATGGCCAATCGAGCCACTGCATCACTCATTTATTGTCCTGCATCTGCTGTCATTGGCATTGTCCTGCACAATGCTTCATGCACTTCACTGCATTTAACCTTCTTATGCCTTGCATCAATCCTGCACTTTACTGAATCACTACATTAGCTAATTTCACATCCCTGCACTCCTCTTAGTATATTTCAGCATGACATCAAGACTTCATGTCTTCATAGTTTTATTGTTCTGATATTAGCTCCCCAAACCTCTTATTCACTGTATTTTTCCATTCATTTCCTGTATACTGAGTTTTAACCAAACTTACATGTATCAGAACAATATTGTTCTGCCCCTATCAGAGTATCAGACCCAATGACAATTGGTCAATCTAATACATGAGAGTATTAGATGCTTTATGTCCCATATTCTTTTGTTCATTCATGAGTTTGAATGCCCGTTAGCTTCTTGCATCTCCTATAGACCAATCCATACCTGGACAGTTCTGGGTCTTAGGTTCACTAATGGATGTGCAGATATTGAACTCATGACTCACTCTCAAGTTCCCGCTGCCTAATAATAGTACCTATACACTACATGTCCTGTACCCTATGTATTCACTGCCCTCATTTCACTGCATCTCTACTGAACATTTGCATTGCCTGCATTTAGACACACTACAAATCCTCACCTCACATTAGCCGATATCCTATTTGTTTGATCAACCAATATAAATACCATGATCAGATCACAGAGCTTTCCTCTTGATTCATAGCCTGATCACTTGGTTTAGACCTTAGAGTACCATTCACTAATACTAAAAAGTATCAAACATATCTTGATTTATACCCTTGTATCTTGTTCTCTACCACATTTGGTTTTGATACTAACACTTATCTTGTCTTGCATATAGGATTAGTCGAATACAAGGTATGTAGTTATGTCATGCATTGCCATCTTCATATGCATTGTTCATTGTTCAGTTAGTTTACATATTAGCCTAGCTGCATATCCCTGGTTCAGACCATGCATATGGAAGTCATGGGTTTTATTCTTTGTCCTACAGTTCTAATGGATTTGTCCATTTGTTCCCACTGGTTTTGAGTATCAGTATAGGTTTTGCCCTGCCCACCTTACTTTTGATCTGTTCTATTGTTGCTTTTGTTTAGATGTTATGGAGTGTATGGATACATTCATATAGCCTTGTCCTACCCAAACACATTGGTTCAACCCCTAATACACTAAAGATCTGTCCTGAACATTAGTAAACCTAATGTTCTGTTTGAATGCCTCCAAATGCTCATTCATTGATCACATATATGATTCATTTCCATTGATACCAATTCCCTTTACTTAGGATACTCCCATTGCTTTGGTTCAGACATCATTTAATATATAGTTCATTCAAATAGGTTCAGCCCTCATTTACCCCAGAATAGTTCATCCTTCACAATTATTCAGTAAACAAGCGCACATCCCTCCCATATTCACAACATTCCCCTATTCACAGCATGCATGCACCTTTATTTTCTTTTGAAGTACCCCTTGGAACTCAGATGGCCTTTGTGTGGCTTAATTGGAGATTTTCTTTTTAGCTGGAAGGGTGTTATTGGGTGTACATGTCGTCTCTTTAGGTTTGTTTGTGTGTGTGTTTTGAAGTTCTCTAGGTGTGTTATACAACCCTCTTTTTTTGGTTGAAAATTAGAAGGGTGTAATTGGGTTGCTTTGTGGATTTTTATTGTTTTACAACTTTGGCTGTCGTGATAGTGAAATGTAATTGATTTTTTGAAAGTGGTACAGGTTAGACTTGTACTAAAAGTGGTGTATGTTAGACTTGTACCTGTTTCCACAAGAAGTTTTATGCCAAAAAGTCTCTTTGGAGGTAAGTCCTAAAAGTAAAACAGGTTTTAAATGAAAAATACTATTCAGATGGCTTCGTGCATCTGAGTCTGAATGATGTGTTTAGTGATTCAAGTCTTCTTATGTTTGGCTCTAGTGTGCTGAATAACCGATCTTTAGGGATGTTAATTTCATTCAACAGCTTTTTTGTTAGTTTCACATGCATAGAACAATAAACTATGGTCTTATGCTTTTCTACATCACTGATTTCTAAAATTGCTTCCAACATGTAGGTAGAAGCTAATCTCCTTATCTAATCGAGTGTCATTTTGGTTATAAGGTATTTATTCCTAATTGGCTACCTTTAAATTTTATGTAGGAAAGAGGAGAGAATATACTGCCAGAAGACTATTTTGAGGTAGCTCGGAAGGTGAAAGAAACATATTATTACACTTGTTCTGATATTGTCAAGGTAATATTATAATTCTTGATTGGCTACGTAAAAGACATAATATTGTGGAGTATATGATAGGTGTGGAGTTCTAGGGAAGTCCCAGAAGAAATAATTTTATCTTGTATTTCTTTTGCGTCAGCAACTCTTCCAGCTTGGTATAATCCATCTAACATAATATTGTAAGTAGCAAGTGCTTGTTGCAATCCCTTACAAGGCATCTCATCAAAAAGGTGTCTAGCTCTATCAACCTTTCCACACATAGAAAAGCCATTGTTCAAAATGTTGTAAGTAACTGTCGTTGGTTTATGATCTCGTGAGAGCATTAGCTCAAAAACTTTAAATGCTTTACTTGTTTCTTGTATCAGGCAATAGCCATCCATTAAGGTAGTGTATGTTACTACATTGGGGTCCAAGCCTCTTTGACCTATTTTAACACAAATCTTCTTTATCGAGGTACATGAGGCACGTGAGGTTGCAAATGCTGTCATGCCAAATTATATTGGTGTTAGTTACTTTGAAGCTGATTTTCTCTTCTACTTTTTTAAAAATTGGAAAATATGAATGTGCTAGTGTCATTCATATTTTTATAATAGTGTTGAATCCATATTGCTTCATATGAAACACTAGCAGAATTATGGTTTTTTAGGAAACACTTGTATAATTATGCCAACTTCAATTTTTTGAATGTACAATGAATATTGGATGTGTACCATGTTTTCCTTGGTGTTACTTCTAGAATTTATGAAACATTAATTCCACGCCAAGGGCCAAAAAGAAGAAAATGCAACTAAAAAAGTTAAATCTCAGGCGTGTGCCCTTCAGAACAATGTGGTTACCAGTTGAGGATGATCCACTCTTGGTAGTCTTATTCATATTTCAAAAAGCCTGAATCATTATGTGTGATATACTTTAATTGTTTACTATTGTAGAGTATGCTTGCACACTGGTTTGGATCTACCTATGAAGGTTGTTCATGTTTGAATCTTGTACACAGGAAGATGACATTTTCCACTTCTCCTTGTTAACTGACTAAAATGATAGATTTGAGGTTGTTGATATGCTTGGATGTGATTCCCTTTTTTTTGTTGCCTTTTTGTCAAGTGATTCAAATTGTGTGTGCATCAATAAAATCAATCTGTATTGATAATTCTGTAATAGTGAGTTCAATATCTATATAAGAACTGTATTTTGATAATTTGTACTATTGTTCTCTCAGGAACTTGCTGAAAAATGAAGGTGTATGCATGCTGTGAATAGAGGAATACTGTAGATTTGGGAGGGATGTGCTCCGGTCTGCTTTTCTACTTTTTTGTTTTATTTGTATGATTATCAAATGTGGTTGGATTATGTTTTGTGGTTTAGACGTTTAAGTGGTATGGAAACTACAGATGTGGGATATGTGTACTGGTTGGATTATGTTGTGGTTCGACAAGTGATGGATGTTTGTGGTGGGATGTGTATTGAAAGTTTTTTGGTGTATGAACAATACAGTTTATTAATATGAAAGTTGGATTTTATAGTAATTTGATGTATTTGTAACTTCTGGATTGATATTATGTGTGTTCGATTAATATTATATAATTCTTGACAGAATTTTGGCAAACTTCTCTTGACTGCATTTTGGCAAGCTTCTCTTGACGGTTGTCAAACGTCAATTTTAATTCAAATCATGCTGCGTAATAGCCTGTGAATAAATGCTTTTCTTGACGGCTAATAGCCGTCATCTAGACCGAAGTCAAGAAAAGTTTTTGCCTACATTGACGGTTTCTAAAAACTGCTTTCTTGACGGCTAAAAATAGTCAAGAAAAGTACTTCATATGATGGCCAAAAACCGTTAAGAAAAGCCCTTCCAGCGACCGTCAAGAAAGGGGGGCCTTTTTCTTGACTCCGGCCTACTTGACGGATCCGCAACCGTTAAGATACCCATTTCTTGACAGGGAATCGCCATCAATAAAAGCCCTTATTGTTGAAGTGCTAGCACTAACTCGATACTAAACTCCACTGGTCTGTCAGGTGGTAGACCTGGCAAGTCCTCCAGGAATACATCCATGAACTCTTCAACAATAGGTAACGGTGGTGCTACCTTTATGGACCTGAAAGCTTCAACTACTTGTCCTACTCCATTCTCGATGGTCCCTCGCATGAACTCAAACTTGGGACGGCCTGGCGGTCTGAAGATAACACTCCCTCCATGACAATCTAACACAGCATGATACTGGCTCAATCAGTCCATCCCTACTACTATATCAAAATTCGGCATTAGAAATAACAAAAATTGCCCTGTCAACTCTCTTCCACACACTACAATCAAACAAGTTCTACATGTACTAGTGGCCGGTATAATACCTTCCCACATAAGAATCTTCCAAGTCTTAGGCAAGGGCAAGGTAAATACTCTACGCATTGCTACAAAACTACTAGATATTAAAGGCAAAGTGGCCCCCGAATCAAATAGTGTAGTGGTGGGTATAGATATTACTAAGATAGTACCTGTAATCGCCACGCCCTCGATTTCCATTCCAATTAGTGCCATAACATGAGCCTGGCCAACTCTTTGTCCTCTAGCCTGCTGTCTAGCCCTCCCATACTAGACCACCTGTGGTGGTAAAGGTGGTCCTCTCTGTTGTGCTGTAGTCACCTGAACAGGCGGTCTTGGTCCTGGTGGTACTAGTAGTGTTAGTCTCGGAGCTGGATTCTATGGTCTATTGGTCTGATATGAATACTCCATGGCATGGTGTTGGTCAGATCCACACCGCAAGCATTGTCCTTTCTTGCCATAATGATAACAAGGGAGCTCCTTCGCTTAATAGGGTATAGCTCTCTGTCGATGAAATACCCTGGGCGTCAGATGGATCCTCCTAACTGTCCCTTGGCCAGAATAATCGCAGTAGTAGGGCACTTCATAATTACTGGGTCCTTGTTGATAGCATCTTGGAGACGGGCTTCTGCTAACACCATGGCATACGAAAATCTAGACTGTGCAGTAGTATACCGCTGAAGCTCCTTCGTAAACCCATGGTAAAATCTCCTCGCTTTCTCTAAGTCATTCGGTATTAGGGCGGTACCGAAATGATTAAGGCAACTAAACTCCGCGTCATACTCGTCTACGGTCATATTCTTCTGCTTGAGGTGGAGGAACTGATCGTAGAGAGTGTCTCAAACTATAGCGGGGAAGTGCTTCACATTTAAATACTCTAAGTACTGCTCCCAAGTCTGATCTCTACCGATATCTCACTCGATCGTCTCCCAACAGTAGTAATGTCAATTTTCTTCGAGCTGGGTCCGAACAGTTGTCATCCAAAAATCCTCTGATAGCTACGAAACGTCGAGAAGCTTCTGGGTGCTGATTATCCATGCGGTGACTACCTCTGTGTCTCTTTGCCCTCAAATAGCTTCGGGTTCATATACTGATAGCCACGAATAGTGCCTACCATCGGAGCGGTGCTGGTGCTGGTATAGGTGCCGACACGGGGGCTGGTTATACCAACCTATCTGCCACCATCATCAAGCTCTGTCTCATGGATACGGTCTACTGCATCTGCTGCTAGAAGAATTTGAACATCTGGGCCTGGACATCAGGCTGGGGCATCTGTGGTATCTATTCGAAGGGCTGCTACGGTTATTCTCTGTAGGACCGTTGATCACCTCTAGAGGGGGGTAAATAGAGTATGTGAGTATGCAGCAAAAAATATTACCAAATAAAAATTATGTAGAATTGGCAGATAAATGATAGTAAATAAAATTATGGTAAAGTGAGAGTCAAGAAGATCAAACTCATTAACACAACAATGTATACTAGTTTTCCTTTGAGAGGACTAGTCCAGTCTCGAATACTCTTGCTCGATGTCAATCCCCTATGGCACAAGCTAATTGAAATCTTGTAGTCTCTTACAACGGTGCTTGGTGAGGAATGCACGACCGACTCCAGAGGGCAATTTTGAAAACTGGAACATTTTCTTAATGCAGCCTCTGATACAACTCTTCAGTACCAAAATTCTAGGTTGAACAGAACTATATTGGCTTTGGCTAAGAGTGCTATAGGCTTGATTTGAAAGGTTTATCTCGTAGAAAACACTTAAAGAGATAGGTAAAAGAAAGTGAAGAGTGATTTGAAATGGGTAAGTTCTTCTTTATTTATAGTATTTTTGTAGACCGAATTTAGGCTGAGTTCGGATGCAAAAATCTCACATTCTAATGTTGGATGCCGATTGGGTAATTTGAAAACAAATATACAACTGGCCTCGACCAAACTCGGGCCGAGTTATATTAGGTCAGAACTGTATAGTATGAGCCTAATTTGCATGGGTTTTGGGCTTTTTGGATAGTGGACTTGGAAATATGGATAGATATGCTTTTTATGTTTGTGGACTAATAAAACCTAAGCAAATACTAATCCTGATCAGACTTACATATTTCCTAGACTCAATAAAAATAAAAGTACAGAAGTAAATATGAAAAAGCTTGAACTTGATCCTAGTGCGTTTGGTTCTTGATGACGATACGATGTTTGTACTTTGTAGTAGTAAGATGCAGATTTAGGATGTAGATTCTTCTAACTTGAAACATGTAATCTCATAGCAGTATACATATTTTGCGTATGGACCAAAGTTGACGTTGATTATCAAAATCAGGTGTGATCATTAACCAATGGGCCAACAATCTCCCCTATTTTGATAATTGACAAATTTTAAGTCTATACCAAAATATAAAAAATAATATATGTAACTTTGAAGATTTATACCTGACTTGTTCTGAATTGAGAAAATTTTGGTATATGCTCTTTCTCTCCCTTTGTCATTTACTCAAAATACGGCTCTCCCGCAATTTATGAATCCATAAAAATAACAAAGAAATAGAAACATAATTCCAAGAAATAATAGGAACTAACAAGTCAACATCTCAAGTGAATGACCTCAGCAGTAGCAGTAACAAAATATGAGTATTAGATGAAACCAACTAATATAGCAACTACAATAGAAATGAAAAGCAACTATATCTGAAACTTAATTAGTCCAAAGTGCATAGACATAAGATAGTGCTACAAAATAAAATTGTCCAAAAGTAGAGAAAGTGTCACTACAAGATCATCATCTACCAAAACAAGTCCACAAAAATGCTAGTCCAAAAGACTGTAATCAAGCATCAGCACCGTCTGGGGCCGGGTCATCAAAATAAGGCTGAGGATCAAAGTAGGCAGTCGTCGGATCGAAGAAGCTGTACGTCAGATGATCCTTGAGTCTCGGTCCCTCAAAACCAAGATGACGGAGGATAGAAGCTGGAGCAGTAGGATGACGTGCTAACGTCCACTGGATGTCAGTTATGAAATTTCTCAAGACCTGGTCCTGAGAAATATGGCAGAAATCAGCCCTGGAAAAGCGAGTCATATATGTCCGATGCTGATGTCCCTGGAGTGTGACAAAAGCATCGAACCTCTGATATAAGTCGTCAAAGGAATGGCCTGGAGCTGCAGTGGTTAGAGCATTTGCTGGGGCTGCGGCTGGATCAGGTGGAGATGGAGGTAGATGTGGAGGTGGAGCATCGCCAAGTGGAGGTGGAGGGTGAGGAAACTTCTAGACCTAAATAGCTCAGAATTCGTTCCAAAGACGGGACACAAATCGAGATTGATGTCAAACTTCTGGAAGATAACTGCCAAGTGCATAGGGTATAGAAAGTTTTGGCCTATTCGTCGACAGCTGACCATGGACGCTATCATAGTCTTGGAGAAAGAAAATATAACCCTAAAATATATATGATACATAGCAAATAGCTTTAAAAGCGTGATCTCATCGGTGGATCATGTCTTAAATAGCAAAGATGAATAGATAATGCGATATAGTTCATAGAAGTGTTGGTTAAGGTGACGTGCATACAACCTTGTCCGGGGAACTGGGCTTAGATGACATAACGCTACCTTGAAAGATTCAAGAGTCATGTCCGTATGGAATTAAACTTTGTTAATATCGACTAGAGCGTCACTGTTATCAGGTATAAGAAAATATTTACTCAATTTTGCAGCACTAAATTCAAATTCCTTGCCGCTGACACAGGAATGAATATTGTCGTCTACTTTTTGCATATTGCAATTAAACATGCAGACAACGTTGTCATAGAAAGAGTAGAAAGTCTCTAAAAAAATTTGAAGTCCTAGGTTTTTGAAAGTAGTGGCATACTCCAAAAGGACAGTAAAGTTGATAGTATTTCCTAAAAAAAAATTTGATACCTAAAATAGGTAAACCAAAAGAGCGATCTATCAGAAGAGAAAAATAGGGACGAATCAAAGTCATCATCATCATCGGGACGAGCGGGACTGAACATATTGATCGGTTCATGGTCCGAAGTGGAAAATGAAGCTGTATCCCTAGTTTTCTTTCTTTTAGGAATTCTAGAAGCCATTAAGAAATTGACAAAGAAAAGACAGAGATATACCTCAAAGAGAATAGAAAGTGGTAGAGAACGTCTTCCTAGAGCTTTTACCTCAATGTAGAGGGGTTTACCAAAAGCTAGGGTTAGAGTTTTAGGGTTTAAAGGCGGCTGTGATTGAGGAGAAAAAAAGGAGGAATAGGAAAAAGGGGGACTGCTGTTATAGAAAAGCCCGATACCGAGTTCGGCCCCTACTCAGTCAGAACTTAGACCGAGTTCTGTCCGAGTTTGGCTACTCAAATTTTAGGTCATTTTGTGTGTAATGAATAATAAAAATACCTCAATAACTCTTAACTCTTTGATTTAATTAATATTCATCACTTTGGGTTAGCTGTAGGGACCGGATCCCAGCTAGCGGTAGTCCAAAGACTAGTGTACCATATCTCTTCAGTCAATTTACACCTGTATGACAGAAGGACCTTCCGACTTGTATCCAAAATAATTTTAATTAATAAATCGCTGAATATCAAGTTTCAAGTTTTTTATTAATCATAACGCGTTATGACTCTGAAAATTCAAGTATGTCTAACTCTCAACGCAGATAATTGAAATAATCTTCCGCTAGTGATTTTGTGAAAAAGTCTGTTAGTTGATGTTATGTGTCAATAAATTCTAAGCAGAAATCTCTGTATTGTTGGTGATCGCATAAAAAATGGTGACGTATTTCTATGTGTTTAATGCGTGAATGACATACTAGGTTCTTAGTCAAGTTAATAGTGCTAGTGTTATCATAATAAACATGAATCTTTGTGTAGAGCAAATTATAGTCATCTAAGGTTTGCTTCATCCACAAAATCTGAGCACAATAATGTACAACGGCGATGTACTCAGCATTTGTTGTTGATAGCTATACATAGTTTTTCTTCTTGCTAAACCAAGAGACTAAAACTTTTCCTAGGAAGTAACACGTACCACTGGTACTTTTACTGTCCACTTTGCATCCTGCAAAATCAGCATCTGAGGAACCGATTAGGTCAAAAGAGTGGTTTTGGGATACCATAAGCCGACTGTAGAAGTTCTTTTAAGGTATTGTAAGATACACTTAACAGCGCATAGGTGTGATTCCTTAGGATTAGCTTGATATCGTACACAGATGTAAATACTAAATATTATATCAAGGCGACTAGCAGTTAAGTAAAGTAAACTAGCAATCATACCTCGATACTTACGCTGATCGACTGGTTTGCCACTTTCATTAGTATCAAGTCTTGTTGATGTTGCCATTGGCGTGACGATAGGTTTTATGTTGTCGAAAACACACTTTTTCAGTAAATCCTTCATGTACTTGGCTTGATTGATGAAGGTTTCCTGCGAGTGCTGTTTGATCTGGAATCCTAAAAAGTAATTGAGCTCTCCCATCATACTCATTTGAAACTCACTTTGCATACAGTTAGCAAAATCTTGACAAAGTTTCTCGTTAGTAGAACCAAAGATAATGTCATCTATGTAAATTTGCACAAGTAAAATACTGTCAACTGAAGATTTGAAAAACAAGGTTGTATCAACTCTTTTTTTTGAAAAACCATTTTCAAGTAGGAAAGCACTTAGTCGTTCATACCAAGCATGCGGTGCTTGTTTGAGACCGTAAAGTGTTTTTCTAAGCTTGAAAACGTGATCGGGTTTTTAGATATCTTCAAAACCAGCGGGTTGTTTCACAAAAAAACTTCTTCCTTCAAAAATTCGTTCAAAAATACACTTTTTGATGCAACTGGGGATCCCCAGGACCCTTACTTTTGTGTGCGTAGTGATCGATAGAAAGTTAAACAGATTTAATACGTGTTCTAACCCTTCATAGGCGGAATCTAGGGTTCACGAATTATACCTGCGGCAGGAAAAAGACAACTAGTTCATGGCAATATCGAGCGGATGACCCCAAGATCTTCTGTACGTATTCCTTCCTCGAGTTGGACGTCGTGTGGGTGACTATCTCTCAACCTTTTCTTCTCCTTGGCAGCCCTCTTTTTCTCTCCTTACATGAATCACAAATTTAGAAAAAGCTTCAGATTTCGGATCAGTAATTTGGTGGCCATATAATAGAGGATATATATAGGCTACGGCAGGGACCATGAGGAAAAATTAGGGTTAGGCCTCCTAACGGATCTGGATATCCCGTGTTCAGCCCGAACACACAATCCAAGCCCATTAACAATAGCTTGGTCCACTAATGAGCTATTGTTGCACAACCCTCCTAGTCCAAAATTATGTTTGTGGGCTCCTTTTATTATATGCTCGTTTGGCTCCCCATTTTAAGATATCGAATGTCCGTCGATCAAACTAAGTTACCGACAACTATATTGATTCGACATCTTTTATCCTTAAGTAGTACCGCTCAACTTTATTTGTCATGTCGGATATAATCCACCTACAGGATTTATATGACAATCCTTATGAGCTCCTTTAGGGGACATCATCAACCCGATGTATCGGAACATGGATTCCGTTTATAATCAACAGCCCATCATACATACAATGTTATTACCTAATTCATTGAGGTTGTTGACCCATAATGAATCTCACTCTTTCATGAGTCAAAGTAATGCATACTGCATATACATGTCTGTTATTATATTCGGATTAAGAGCATAAGCATCCATAATAATAGAGGTATTTGTTATATTATGTAGTCAGTACAAAAAGAACAACCTCAAGTGGTCATGTTCAATATACACAAAGTATACTAGTGTAAACCTATAGTCAAGATAGACAAATACTATATTATACTACAACCTTTCCAATAGATTGTCCAAGTCCATCTAGGTTATGAACTATTTATATATTCCATAGGGAACTGATAATATGATCTTCTATGTGACACCACACACCATATTATCTATAATATAGAATATCAGACATTTGCATTAACACTTGTAACAAATATAATATGCAAACATTTGCCCATATGATTCTCATTCAAAATTTAAGGAAATATGGTTACTATAAAAGTGATGCTTTTAGTATATAACCCTAACAATCTCCCACTTATACTCAAAGCATTGCTTTTTAGTATACTGTTACAAATCTCTCACTTATACTTAAAGCCATGCTGCTACACATCTGACTCACATTCCCTCAACATGACTATCAAAAGCCTTAGCTGGTAAGCTCTTTGTAAAGGGATCATCTAGGTTGTCGGCTGATTCTATCTTGATCACAGCAACTTTTCTTTTCTTTTATGAAATCTCGTATCAGGTGGTACTTGCGCTCAATGTGTTTACCTGTCTTATGGACTCATGGTTCCTTCGTGTTTGTAACTGCACCATCACTATCACAATAAAGTGTAACAGAATTAGGTAAACTAGGTACCACATCCAAGTCCAACAGAATATTTCTGAGCCAAACCGCTTCTTTAGCTGCCTCAGAAGCTGCCATATACTCAGCTTCCATGGTAGAATCAGCAATACATTTTTGCTTGATACTCCTCCACATAATGGCTCCACCTCCCAAAGTAAACTTATAACCTGAGGTAGATTTTTTGGAATCCATGTTTGACTGAAAATCTGAGTCTATACACCCCAAAGGAACTAAACTATCTGCCTGGAAAACTAGCATATACTCTTTAGTTCTTTTCAGGTACTTCAAAATATTCGGCAGTCTAGTGCTCTTGTCCTGCGTTAGACTGATATCTGCTGACCGTGCCTACGGTAAAGCAGATGTCTGGTCTCGTACATAGCATTGCGTACATTAAGCTTCCTACTACTAAAGCATAAGGAATTGTTTTCATGTTCTCTATCGTTTTAGGTGTCCTCGGACACTGCTCCTTTGATAGAGCAATTCCATGTCTAAAAGGTAAGAAACCGTTCTTAGAATTTTACATACTAAAACGAGTTAGTACAGTATCGATATAGGAAGCTTGGGATAAGCTCAACATCCTTTTCTTGCGATCTCGTAGAACTTTGATCCCAAGGATGTGACCTACTTCTTCTAAGTCCTTCATATCAAACAGTTTGGATAACCATAGCATTACATCAGATAACACCTTCACATTGTTTCCAATGAGCAAGATGTCATCCACATAAAATACTAGGAACACCACTACGTTTCTGTCACACTTTCTCTATACACATGATTCATCCTGACATTGATCAAATCCATATAATTTTATCACCTGATCAAAACATATGTTCAAAGATTTGGAAGCTTGCTTAAGTCCATAAAAGGACTTCTTGAGCTTACAAACAAGATGTTCTTGGCCCTTTTCGATGAACCCGTCTGGTTGATTCATATAGATGTCTTCCTCAAGACTTCCATTAAGGAAAGTTGTCTTGACATCCATTTGCCAAATCTCATAATCGAGATGAGCTGTAATAGATAAAAAAATTCGGATAGATTTAAGCATGGCTACTAGAGAAAAGGTTTCCTCATAATCGATACCCTCTCTTTGAGTAAAACCTTTTGCAACAAGCCGAGCATTAAAGGTTTCAACCTTATCGTCTGATCCACTTTTTCTCTTATAAACCCATTTACATCCAATGGCTTTTACACCAACGGGTGGTTCTACAAGCTCCCAGACCTGATTGGAATCCATAGATTCTATTTCAGATATCATTACTTTTTGTCAAGACTCTACATCTTTATCTTAGAGTGATTCCTTGTAGGTACAGGTATCAAAATCTTGTTCCTCTGGGACGAAGTCTGACGACTCTCCCAAGAACATATATCTATCAGGTTGTATCACAACCCTTCCACTACGATGGGGCACTATCGGTAGTGGTATAACATTTGTGGCACGTTGTGCAGTTAATTATGGTTCATTCTCTTGTACTGTTGGTACTAAAATACTTGGTGTCTCACCTCTCAGTTCTTCTGGAACAACTCTACTTGTGGGTTTATGGTTCATCACAAAGTCTTCCTCTAAGAATCGAGCATTGGTGCTAACAATAACCTTCTGACCCTTAGGACTATAAAATAAACCTCCTTTCGTTCCACTTGGACAGCCTACAAACAAGCATACTTCTGTACGAGATTCCAGCTTATCTGCTTTCCCATTCAGCACATGTGCTGGACTACACCAAATTCGAACATGTTTCAGACTAGGCTTACGCCCAATCCACAGCTCTGTGGGTGTAAGAGGTACTAACTTAGAAGGAACCAAGTTCAAAATATAAGCTGCAGTCTCTAAGGCATATCCTCAAAACGAATCTGGTAAATTTGAATAACTCATTATTGATCTAACCATCTCCATAAGAGTTCTATTCCTTCTTTCGGCTACACCATTTTGCTTGCGCATTCCAGGTGTAGTCAATTGGAATGTAATCCCAGCCTTTGATAAATAATCCCTAAACTCTCCAAAGAGGTACTCGCCACCACGATCTGATCGTAATGACTTGATATATTTTCCATGATGTTTCTCCGTTTTAGCCTTGCGCTTTTTGAATTTCTTAAAGCACTCAGACTTACGACGCATCAAATAAATGTATCCTTATCTTGAATAATCGTCAATAAATGTGACAAAATATTCAAAGCCACCTCCAGCTTGGATAGTCATGGGTCCACACAAATCAAAATGAACCAATTCGGCCCTATACCCCTTTGTCGTAAAAGGCCTTTTGGTTATTTTACCTTCCAAGCAGGATTCACAGACTGGTAGTGCTTCTACTTCCAATGAACTCCAAGGTCCATCTTCAACCAGTCTTTGAATCCTTCTTAGGTTAATATGTCCCAAGCGCAAGTGCCAAAGATATGTTTGGTTCATACAAGAAGGTTCCTTTCTCTTATTTAAGTTAGATGACATGTTATTCATTTCCATAAGTCGCATTATGGGCAAAACAGGATTAATGACATACAAATTATCAACTAATGCACCAGAACAGATAAAATGTTTATTCTTTCTAATAACAATATTTTTATTAAAATAAACAAAATATCCATTCTTAACTAACATAGAAATGAAAATTAAATTCTTCTAAGTGAAGGTGCATAAAGACAATCTCTTAATGTCAAAGACTTATTTCTACCAATAGATAAAGTAACATCTCCTAATGCAACGACCGCTACTTTTGTAGCGTAGCCCATGAACATGCATATCTCTCCATCACTGAGCTGCCTAGTTTCCTGGAACCCTTGCAATGTATTACAGACATGATTAGTGGCTCCTGTATCTACACACCAGGTGTCAGTAGATAACACCGCTAAACATGTTTCAACTACTAGTAAATGAGATATTCCTTCTTTGTTCTGTTGTTTGAGAAGTGGACAGTCAGTCTTCTAATGTCCTGACCCTTTGCACTTGAAATATTTGCCTTTCGACTTTTTCACAGCGCCTTGACGTCCCATGCCCTTCTTTGCTGAGTTTGTCTGTTTCTGAATGTTATTCTTCTTCTTATCGCCTTTTGGCTTAGAAGTAGAAGCCTTTTTAGAAACAAAAATATGACCACTGTGCCTAAAAAGAGATTCAGCATCCTATAGCTATTTTGCAAGTTTTGCCAAACTATACAACCTTTTGTTCATGTTGTAATTAAGGTAGAAATTGACAAAACTTTTAGGCAGAGTCCCGAGAATGATATCGACCTGGAATTTTCTATCGATTTCAGCTTCAAGAATCTCCATCTCATTCAGATGATCCATCATCTTGAGAACATGATCCCTTACTGGTGTACCCTCAGCCATTTTTGTATTCATCAAACACTTCATAGCAAACTGCCTAGCTTCTCTACTTTGATGTCCGAAGAGTTCCTTGAGGTTATACTTCATGTCATAAGCCGTGGCCATGGCCTAATGCTAATGTTGCAGTACATTTGGCATAGATGCCAGAATGTAACACTGTGTCATCTCATCTACCCTTTTCCACTTCTTATAAGCCTCTTTGACCTCTTCATCAGAGTTAGCATCAGGCTTAGGTGGGCATTCCTCAACAAGTACATATTTGTACTCTTCAGCAGTCAAGACAATGTCCAGATTACGTTTCCAGTAAATATAATTAGGTCCAGTAAGTTTGTTTTCTTTAAGAATCACCCTAAGTGGACTAAAAGAACCCAGTTTTGAAATCCTGAGATTCACATAAATAAAATTTATGTAGGGCAAAAACTTTTTAAATTAATTAAATATTGATTCTCTCAAAACAATAATAAAAAATTTACCAACACCTTAAACATCATGAATTTAGCATGCCATGATAGTGTGGACGTATACAAATTCAACTTTGTTCAAGTAGGTACTACCTATTAGTTTCACTATCATGTCAATATAACTTTATGAAAAATAAAATTAATATGTTGGTCTTGCTCTGGCCATACAATTAATAGCAGTGACTCCGATGGAGAGGATACCATTATTTGTATCTAAGTGTATAACATTACTTAATACTAAGTCCATTACCTTGTAACGAGTCCTTCAGATGGAGAAGTGAACACATACTACGTAACTTTCTACAATTATCCCTAAGGAAGTTTGTACTGGTGATCCATAATTATACTCATCCAATATGGAGGAAGGCACTAAAGCCAACGCACAAGTATAATTACATCACCTACAAACCAGTAATCGAGACCATAGAATTTATACTAAATAAATTATCCTCTCCCACTTAGTTATTTAACAGTGAGGGTTTTTTTACTAGTTGATATTATGTTTATGTTGTCTATTATTAATGTAGGCTTAGTTTTTCGAAAAAAACATCCACACAATAATAAATATGCATAATCAGAAAAAGCAAAATGACAACAAATAAGAGAAAAATATTCAACTATTATGGTCATCTTTCCTATTCCGTCCTCAACTATCCGAATCCAAAATTTGGCGCTGCGCAGATCTATTCGGGGTTTCCGATTTTTTAGGGTTTTGGCTGTCGATTCCTTCATCGAAAACCATATGTCTGTCTCTGGACTACTTAAAACCAGCATCTCATTCGGCGTCATAAATATCCACCACTACCCTCACGATTGATCAAAAATAATTAAGATTACATCAATCATATGCCTCCTAAAGGAGTTCACACATAATCTAGATTGAAAAATAAAATTATAAGCACGATCAACCCTTGTGATTTTAATTACATCCACAACAACAACAACATCCACGACATGTCCGTGGTTTAAAACAGTCACAAAACAAAATATGCATTGGACCATAATAGTTGGATCTAAGATTCCTGCAAAATTGAGTTAGAATAGATCTACATCTATCGACTATTACACAACACAAGTTTTATTGGACAACATGGATGTATCAATCAATACGCAAATCCAAAGTGGCTCTGATATCAATTGATGGAACTGGAGATTCCCATGACCCTTAAATGAAAGAAAATATACAAGAAAATGATCGATAAAATGGCAAGACGAACCAAGAGCAATCCTCTTCGAAGAAATGGAGGAGGGCACGGCCTTGGCTAGAACACCTGTGAAAAGTCACAAAGCACACACCTGGAAAGATAACCACATCCTTAGAGGGACGTAACAAGATACATAAAGAACATGCCACATAACTGAATATATATACTATGTCATAAATCACAAGTAAAGTAAATAGTCCCAATCGTAAAAAGATCCAATACCTCATCATCGAAACAGTGGACTACCCCTACAACCAAACAAGGACAAGGGGTAGTACACTATACCGCAATGCGACATTGTCCCAAGCTATTAGTGGGGTGACATGACATTGACTAAGGTTACCTAACCATTCTACTGTGTTTATGCAGTTAAGAGCAAACCTTCAATGTATGGGCGCTCTGGCTACAGGAGCAGGAACACAGGTGTGGTCCCACCGGGATACCAGGGACCTCAAAGCATAACATTCATCGAATGTTAGAGGCAAGCAGAAAATCAGGTATCGGGATCCAGGACCGTATCTCCAGCAGAGATAACCGGCAATAATAGAATAGTGCATATGTGGCCCATATGTTAAGGAACTGTTCTTCCCACCCAATGCCTAGTAGTCACATCCATGACTCCTATACCTCTACTAACTGCCAAGTCTCCTAATATGCCTCTAATAGCAGTTAGCCCTAACACATGCGCACAGGTGATCAACCATAACGCAAGTACCTCTACATGCTACTCATCTAACACATACC
This sequence comes from Iris pallida, assembly GCA_029216955.1. NCBI lineage: Eukaryota > Viridiplantae > Streptophyta > Magnoliopsida > Asparagales > Iridaceae > Iris > Iris pallida. Next base: position 17,576,020 of record JANAVB010023800.1, on the reverse strand, counting down.
TTGTGGTACAACTGTGTCAAGGTTTATGTTATACACTACAAATAGTAGTCCCTTAACTTTAGGTCCATATGCAATCAAAGGATAATAAGTAAAGTAAAGCTAATATCACTGAGCAGGCAATAAATCAGGAACTGTAATAATGGTACAGCTACAAGAACTGGAAATAAGTAAACAATGATATGCAATAACTAAAATGCAGATTAATATACGCATTAAATATGGCAAGGTATCTTGCCTGAGGTTGTGTGCAAAGGACGACGACCAATAGCTCAAACCGTAAGAATAGTGAAACAATGAAAGCCAAATCCCGTATACGTCCTCGGATGCTGAAATAAACACCACGAACGTGTTTAGAATATAAGATATGTTTAGGAAATGCCTGTCCAAAAGTCCAATTCTGGAACAGGGGTAAAATTGTATTTTTGGGTCAAAACGATGTCCGCCGTTGGACCCGTTTTGCACCAAAATGCATGCCAGCATCTATGGTCTCTAAAGTCGTCAAACTACATGTCTACGGGTCCGATTTGAGGAGATGGACCCAACGGTCTATCCAATTTTGGATTCCGATGATCCGTACATAAATTCGTCCGTTAGAACGGGTCGCAGGCCCGTCAAATAGGAGTTCGAGTCGACCCTCTTAGAATCAGACCAAACTTAACATACAGGACCAGAAAATCGATGCGGTCCTGATGCTGCAAGTTTTGTGTCGATCCGACGAACGTGCACGAAGTTATGGCCAAGTTTGCAAAGCGTCGATACGGTGGTATCTCGACGGATACTTACTGATTTTTCGTCGTGTACGTACAACAAAATCGAGTTCCGTCAGTTCCCACACGTCAGCAACATCCATACGCGCCTTTCGATGCATATAGTGTGCTACCACGTCGCCCGGTTTGTCAGGGCGCACGCCGTATCGATAAAAGTTTATTGAAAATTAATGTTTTAGAACTGTTTTTCTTCTACTTTTTGAAACTGATCTACCCCAAAATAAGAATAGTATAATTAAAAATAATTACTAGGTTTTAATCCTGCTTATATTGTCTTTCTGTCAGGGAAATAAAAACAAACTTTGGTTCGACCAGTTGGAAGAAATGTTCCTTCCAAAGGAGGGTATTTGGACTGTTCTATATGATTTCGGATGGCAAAAAAAAGAATATCTTTGACTTTGGTCCCAATTTCCTAGCAGAATGCTATGAATCAAAATAATCTAATTGATGGAATATGGAGGCGGTAGGATTGTGAGATTACCTGCGAAATCGAAACCCAAAATAGTTATGCATCTATGGAGAAATCGAGTCGCGAAGTCGGGTTGCCAGCACTCAAAACTGATGCGTTTGTTGTTGTGTCAATGCTACCGCAGTGCTGCTGTTGCTATTTCGGCGGTGGTTCGGCCACTGCACGGGGGCGTAGTGCAGCATTTGTCGGGTGAGTTCGCCCAGGGGGTCATCCAGTTAAGGGGTTCTTCGATGATGGTTGCGATGTTAAGGGGTATTTCTTTCTCGGATCATTTCGGATACGATGGCTATATACATAGGTTTAAATCCAACTTAAATTCCTTGTGGATTTGAACAATGCTTGTATAGATTGGGCTAATGTCATGACCCGCTCCCTAATAATCGAACACGAGTCGGACACGTCCAGCCTTCATCGTGGGGCACGATGAAGTAAGCTGTACCAATCTAGGGAAATCTAACCCGATAATCAAGACAAGTACAAATTATAGCATCTATAAACGTATCCCAGAATCAAAGTAAAGTACAAGCCTACAAGTTATTACATTCTAGAAAATGAAAGTAAGTCTACTAGTCTCAAAATACAAGGAAAATGTAAAGTGCTAAGGTAAAGCTCTAGGCTTCTGCAGCCTCTAAGTCAAGAGCAACTCCAGCTGGCTCTACTGCATCTACTGTCTCTCGGCCATAATATGTGTTGCACAGAGCCTCCAACTCACCTGCAACATATCCTAGTCAGGAGCGGAATAAAGTACAGTTCTAGGTAATGAACAAGAACATAATATGGAAATGAGTACAGGAGTACATGAAAATAAAATAGAGGAAATGAACATGAAAGTACAAGAATGTAAGTACAGGAAATGAAGTACAGGGACTACAGTACATGAATATAAAGTACAAGAAAATGTAAAGTACAGAAAATGTAATATACAAGAATGAAACTATAATCCTGAAGTACAAGACATGACAAGTGCACCATATTTGAAATACAACTAGTCCATGTGGCCGGCTGGGGTGTGTACAGGAGCATGTACAGTAGTACATGAATATGGTACGGCTTAGGGCCTGCGTGCACGATGCGAGGCCTTAGCTATCTACATGAATATAGTAACTAGGGTTTGGTCATATGGCTAGTGTATTTTCCCACCCGACACAAGCAAGTACAAGTAACAGGAATACAGGAGTACAGGGGTAAAAGATATCGTGCCATGACGTGTCACAAGAAAGGTACAAGATATGTAAATATACAAGACCGTAGAAAAGTACTTGCCTTGCTCCGAAAAAGTACGGGTAAAGATCAGAGCTAGATGTTCTCCTGTTATGAATAATTGATACAGGTTGATTAATATCTAAATTAGTTCTAATTTATTTATATTAATTGCTAACTGTGATCAACTGCAATCTATAAAAAGATAATTGATTAAGTAATAACCAATATATGGATAATTCCAAATTAATTCTGCTAACTAGTATATATAAGATTCACCCACTTCTGGCCCAACAAGCCCAATCCTCTAATCTCATATCGAAACCAAGTTACAACATAACCCAGCAAATGAACTCAACATACTACCAACAAAAGAAAGAAGTAAGGCAATCCTGACCAAATATGAAAATCCTAACAACTGCATATAAAAATCTACAGCCACTCTGTCAATCCAACCCATACTTCCAGTTTGTGCTCATATATTTTAAATGACCATTAGCAGTTGTACCCGAACTCAGCACACATTAAATCAATAGTTCAAACAAAACTTCCCTTCTATACCAGCCCATCCTTATACAGACAAAGCTCAAAATATACTAATGTCTACTGTTGCAAGTAAACAAAACACTCTTTTAACAGAGTTTCTTTTCCAATTATGAACATAGAAAAAGAAGAAAATTCAAGACAAAAAAATAAGGAATTACAACCAAATCGAAACCAATATCAAAAGCTCGCCATTGATCTTAACTTGAAAATCATGCATCAACCCTTAGTGAACACATACTGCAATAACACCATGGCATTAAGCACACATGGACACACCCGCACCCGACACCACCACAAAACACTCGAACATGACTCGAACAAGACACGAACCATCCTAATCACAAACATGATCGGACACCCTTTCAATTCCTGCGTTTCGAATGCAACACGCCCAACATCTATTAATGTTTAAACATTCTAGGCAAATTACGCGAACAGTAGAAGAAGGATTACCTGTGAAACCGTATACGCGAATGACAACATGGCCACTCGAACCTCAACAATGAAATCAACCTGGTTTGGGACAACAACCAAAAATGGGCATGCGATCAGAAATCGAAGATTTTAGAGTTCAAACTGGATGAGTGAGAGATGAATTTTAAACAAAGAATCATCCAAACACACGATCATACTTAAGTAAGAAGGAAAAAAATTCTAACGAATTATCTATTTCAAGAACTCACATTTCGGTTTGAACTTCGGCAATGAACTGGCGTCGCTGGATCCTCGAGGAGAAAGAGTCAGTCCATCGATCGTTGTCAAACAGTATTTTCCCTCCTAGATTGCGTCAATAAATTGATCAAAATGAAATCGATAGAACAATTGCAAGGAGGAATTGATCAAGACTTACCACTGCGCGATCGACTGTCCAGAACCACGAGATCTGACCGATCGTTCTACTTCGACGAGATTTCCTACGAGAATTCGACACAAGGGAAAAAAATTAGAAAATCAACAGAGTGAACAATCCATGCCGAACATTCGAGACCAAACGAGGACGTAGATCGAACTCACTGAGAATTGGCTTCTGATCGGAGAGGACACGGATAAGCGATGATTCAAACGATCGTCGGAGAAGTAACTTCATGAAGGGGATGGCGATCCTAGCCGTCGCAGAAAGTTTGTCGACGAGCTGACGCTACTCCCTAGGCCGCCGGAGTAGTGCAGATCGCCGCCGCAGGACCTCTGGTGAAGGATGGCGCTCAATCAAGTGCCGATCAACCGTCGCTTGGCGTAGAAGCTGCTGATCTTGCCATGGCCGCCGCTCCTTTCGTCGAGAGGTGGTCGTCGCCGGAGATTAGTCGCCGCCGGAGGAATTTGGGGCCGAGAAAATAAATTGGGAAGATCTCTCAGAATGAGGAGAAAAGTAAGGCTGAGTACTCACTTTCTCTCTCCACTCGATTATAAAGAAAAGAAGGAAATTTACAATAAACCCCTGCCCCCGCTACAAATCATTTTTGTTTAAGTCCTTCTGATTAAGGAAAACTTTCAGAAAACCCCACTCCTTTTCACTATTTCAGAATTTGGTTTAAAAATCAGTTAGAACATTAAATGGTGGGCCCCAAAGTTTGTTACAATAAACTTTCAAATTTTTTTAAAATAATTCCTGCTCTAACTAATTTCCCTCCAAAAGTATAAATCAAGATATTTATTATTTAAAGCTAAACTTATTACTATTAGAAAATTTAATTTCTCTAAAAATAGGAAAGTGGAGTTGCAAATCTCTCCCCGTTGGAAAATTTTATCCTCGAAATTCAAAACCACAATATAAGTCTCAAATCACAAAAGAGATTCAAACACAAGCCATTTATTGAAATCAGATTTTTCAAACACTAGAATAAAATCAAGCAAACAAGCTAGGATAGCGCTCTCGCATCTTGTCCTCGCTCTCCCATGTGGACTCTCCCGAAGAGTGGTATCTCCACATGACGCGGACAAGTGGAATGGTCTAGTTTCGCAGTTGTTTTTCCCTCCTATCCAAGATCTCCACTGGTCGCTCCTCGTAGGTTAAGCTCGGACCCACCTCTAGCTCTGAATAGTCCACCACATGGCTCAGGTCCGAAATGTAGCATCGAAGCTGAGACACGTGAAAAACATCATGCACTCCCTCCAAGCTAGCTGGAAGCGCTAGTCGATATGCCACATCGCCAATCCTTGTCTGTCACGCCCCGATTCTGTAGAATCGATAGTCGTCTCCCGGGCGTGATGTCGTACGAACCTAAGTTGCGATCGCACAAGGCATAGTCATAAGGTTATCCAAAACACAAAGTCAAGTTAGAGTACACGGAGAAATTGATTGACACATTTGAAATAGAAGTAGACTTTTTATTGATAATAAAACTTTATTTACATTGACTCCATTACAATCATTGCCGCGCGGGCTACAACATGACTCAACTTACAAAATGAATGCTGATGAGAAAGTCGTTCCATACATTACATCCCCTTTTTACAAGCAAAATAGATACACTTTTCCACCTGCGATCGAGGCAAGTCGAGTCGCCATCTTTTCTTCTTTGTACTACTGAGTGCGGAGTCTTCAAAAGGATTCCAGAAACAAGCCTTCACACGTGGACGAGGCTTCAAATGGGTTCACGTCGCCGTAAGCATTAAGTGGCATGCGCTTCGTGGTTCGGGGTACCTACGTGGAGAGCGAGGATCAGTATATTACACTTTGTACTGGTGCGTGGTAAATTAAGTTCCAAGCTCCCATTTGGTTGAAGAGTTTATATAACTTTGTTTATGAATGTTTCTAACCATCCTAATGAATTCCAAACAAGCAATGACAAGCATAACTTCGTAGCATGTCTTCGAGAATCTGATTAACGTGTTATATTTGGCCGTCGGTCTGAGGATGGTAAGCTGAGCTGAGCTGTAACTTGGTACCCAGTGCCGACTGAAGGCTACTCCAGAATTGTGACATGAACTGTGAATCCCGATCAGAGACGATGGATACTAGAACTCTGTACAGCCGTACTATCTCGTCAAGATAAATCTGTGCCATGCGATCAATGCTCCAAGTAACTTTGATGGCAATAAAGTACGTTGACTTGGTTAATCGATCGACGATGATCCAGATGGCATCGTTGCCCCGTGGTGTCTTAGGCAGGCCAATAATAAAGTCCATAGTGACGTGATCCCTTTTCCATTCTGGAATAGCAAGGTTCTGCATCTTCCCGCCCGGTCACTGATGCTCAGCTTTCACCTGCTGACAGGCCATGTATTGTGAGACGAAGAGCGCCACATCTCTCTTCATCCCATGCCACCAGAAGGTCATGCGGAGGTTCTTATACATCTTGTTACTGCCTGGATGCAAGGTATATTTCGCATAATGCGCCTCCGACATTATCTTCTTTCGTAGTTCTGAATCATCCGGAACACATAGTCGGCCATTCAATCTCAGCACGCCAGTCTTATCTTCCGCAAAGTCGGTCGTACTACCTGTTGAAATTCGTTCGCACATTTTTTTAGGTACGGATCATCCTTCTGAGCGGTCATGATCTTTTCCAGCAAACTCGGTTCTAACTGCAGCTGCGCCAACCGTACATCCCTGAATCGAACCCGGAGGTCGATACCCATTTCTTCTAGATCTTGTAGTAGTCTGCGGTTGATGGATAGCGAGGCAAGATATTTTCAACTCAGAGCGTCTGCCATAACATTTCTCTTGCCCGGAGTGTAGTCGATCGTCAAGTCATTGTCTTTGATTAGTTCGATACAGAGCCTCTGTCGTAAGTTCAATTCCTTCTGGGTGAACAGATACTTGAGGCTCTTGTGGTTGGTATAGATCGTGCACGCTATGCCATATAGATAGTGATGCCACAATTTCAACCGGAACACAATCATCGCTAACACCAATTCGTGCGTAGGATAGTTCTTTTCGTGCGGCTTCAACTGTCTGGAGGTGAAGGATATCACCTTATTTCTCTGCATGAGCATACATCCCAAGCCCTGGCCTGCAACATCACTGAATATCTAAAAACCCTCTGGCCCATCCGGAAGTGCGAGTATAGGTGCCAAAATTAATTGTTGTTTTAGCTCCTGGAAGGAAGCTTCACGGTCATCCGACACTCATATACGACTCCCTTTTGAGTGAGATGAGCCAATGGCGATGCAATCTTTACAAAGTCTTTCACGAAGCTTCGATAGTATTCCGCCAAAACAAGAAAGCTTCGAATCTCACTAGCAGACGCAGGCCGCTTCCAATCAGCAATGACTTCCACTTTCTTCGGATCGACTGTAATGCCTTCGGATGAAATGATGTGACCAAGAAAGGATACGCTGTTTAGCCAAAATTTGCACTTACTCTACTTTGCATACAACTCATTCTATCGAAGTGTCTGGAGCACGGCCGATAGATGTTCTGCATGTTGTGCCCTGTCCTTCGAGTAGACGAGAATATCGTTAATAAATACTACCATAAATTTATCAAGAAAGGGTCAAAATACCCGATTCCTCAGATCCATGAAGGCGGCAGGGGCGTTCGTCAGGCCGAATGGCATCACCAAGAACTCGTAATGGCCATACCGAGTGCGAAAGTCTAACTTTTGCACGTCGTCTGACTTGATCTTGAGTTGATGATAGCCCGAGCGGAGACCAATCTTCGAAAATACCGAGGTGCCTTGCAGCTGATCGAATAAGTCATCTATACGGGGAAATGGGTACTTATTTCGGATGGTAGCTTTTTTTATGTCTCGGTAATCGGCACACAGATGCATGGAACCATCATTTTTTCTTCACGAACAACACGGGCGCTCCCCACAGTGAAATACTAGGCCGAATAAATCCTCTGTCGAATAACTCTTGTAACTGGACCTTAAGTTCCTTTAGCTTGGCGGAGGCCATTCTGTATGGGGCCTTGGAAATCAGTCGAGTATCGAAGAATGTATCGATGCTGAACTCGACTTCTCGGTCGGGGGGCATGCCGGGTAGCTCGTCAGGGAACACATCGAGGAATTCTGTCACAACGTCGGTTTGACTCGCGTTTGCACCATCCTATCGCATATCTCGGACGGACGCCAAATAGCCTTCGCACCCAGAATACAGCATCCTTCGAGCAGAAATTGTCGAGATCAGCATGCAGGTCGACGACGCCTCACCACAAGAAAAGCAAAATTCAGGCACTCCTGGTATGCGGAAGGTGATTGTCTTTCCAGCGTAGTCTATGGTTGCATTGCATGACCCGAGCCAATCCATTCCCAGAATGATGTCAAAGTCCTTCATGTCTATAACTATCACATCAAGACCGATCTTTTGACCGTCGATACAGATAATCCCATCAGTACAGGCTAAGTTTGTGAGTATTGGTGTGCCCGAAGGTGTACTTACGCTAAGGTCGAGATCTAATGATTTTACAGGAAATTTTTGCTCGACGGTAAAGTCCGCCGATATAAAACTATACGAAGCGCCTGAATCAAATAACACACGAGCAGGCACATTATTGAAATTTAGTAAACATGACACTACTGTATCTGATGCAAGCGCTTCATCTCGAGTCATGCGTAGACGCGGCCCTGAGTGTTGGGGAGACGAAATTGGCCATTTTGCGATACGGGTTGAGTGGGTGGAGAAGGTCAGTGCGCCTGTCCGTTATTCTCTTGGCGGTGTTGTTGTGGTGGTGCGTTGGGATGATTTGGTCTTCGGACCATGCAGTCTCGAGCTCGGTGGCCCCTTTCTCCACAAACAAAACATGCTCCTCCGGTGAAGCAGTGGTTGGCATCGTGTTCGAGACTGTTGCACTTGGTGCACCGAGGTAATGGGTTCTTTCCTCTGTAGCTGCCATTGTTGGGATGCTTTAACGCGTGATTGTTGCCTCCCGTATAGCTAGGACGTTTGTGTGCATAACATCGACAGCAACGGAAGGGTATTCGTACTCAAGGCGAAGAGCATGATTCAGAGCCTCGCCCGTGGTCTTGTACTCTGAGACCCCGACATGCGCATCGATAGAGCATCGCAGACCCACTTCGAACCGTCGCACACGGTACTCCTCTGTAGGCAGAAACACACTAGCAAATTTGGACAACTTATTGAATTCTGCGGCGTACTGTTCTACTGTCCGATTCCCCTGCATCAACTGCATAAATTCATTCTCGTTCGCTTGACAAACGGTTGACGGAAGGTACTCGACTTCAAAAGCTTTGTGAAACGTGGCCCAAGAGATCGGCGCTGTGTTGTTGTCGCATCGGATCGCTCGCTTGTGTACGGCCTACTAGTCGTGTACGTTCAACCGTAGCTGAAGTTATGCGCAGACGACTTGCTTTGATTCTTCAATACCGAGGAGCTCGAAGTGATCTTCCAGCTCTTCCAACCAGTCGATTGCCATGGAAGGGCCTTCGGTACCGGTGAAGGAAGTGCGACATGCCTTCTTGATTTCTGACACTTCAAAGTTGTACTTTTTCGGTGCCGCTGGTTGGCGCTCGGGCTCCTCCGTGTCGACTTCAACGGGTTGGACAGCCGACACGGTGACAGTAGACATGGTGACGGCAGGCGCAGTCACAGAATTTCTGTTGGCCATGATTGTCTGGATGATCTGTTGCAGAGTATCCAGCTGCTTTTGTTGAAGTTTAGCTTATGCGTCGAAGCGAGCTTCAAACTGGGCCTGTCATGCCTTTGTCTGTTGATATCGGGTCTCAGACTGGTTCTGCTGTGTCTTTATCATACGTAGCATCCTTTCGATGGTACTGTTAGAAGGTCCGGCCCGCGAACAGTGCGAACTACTAGAGCCGCTAGAAGCGTTCTACTCTTGCTCGGCCTTGGGTTTCAGCACTTCTATAATACGAAGGAAAATGCATCAGTCACAAATTATTATGGACTCATTGTATGGAACAACTTATCTCATCGATGCGAGGTCAAAGGTTTAAAACTCTAGACGCGAGGCCAAAGGATGTAAAGCCATGCTCTGATACCATTATGTCACGCCTCGATTCCATAGAATCGATAGTCGTCCCTCGGGCGTGAGGCCGTGCGAACCTAAGTTGCGATCGCACAAGACATAGTCTTAAGGTTATCCGAAACACAACGTCAAGTTAGAATACGCAGAGAAATTGATTGACACATTTGAAATAGGAGTAGACTTTTGATTGATAATAAAACTTTATTTACATTGACTCCATTACAATTATTGTCATACGGGCTACAACATGACTCAACTTACAAAACGAACGCTGATAAGATAATCGTTCCATACATTACATCCCCTTTTTACAAGCAAAATAGATACACTTTTTCACCTGCGATCGAGGGAAGTCGAGTCGCCATCTTTTCTTCTTTGTACTGAGTACGAAGTCTTCAAAAGGATTCCAGAAACAAGCCTTCACACGCGGACGAGGCTTCAAAAGGGTTCACGTCGCCTTGAGCTTTAAGTGGCATGCCCTTCGTGGTTCGGGGTACCAGCGTGGAGAGCGAGGATCAGTACATTACACTTTGTACTGGTGTGTGGCAAATTAAGTTCCAAGCTCTCATTTGTTTGAAGAGTTTATATCACTTAGTTTATGAATGTTTCTAACCATCCTAATGAATTCTAAACAAGCAATGACAAGCGTAATGTAAAATAAATTAGAACTTACCCACGGCGGACCGCACCGCGCCTTATGAAACTTACCATGTTCTTCCCTGTCAATTGTTATCATTTTCATACCAAGTTCAATATTACGTGTGATTGGTCACTGGCATACAAGTCATCCTGGACTCTATAGCTTTTGTTAGCCGGGGCCCTTGCAGTGCAAGTAACGAGCCCCGCTGCAAGTCCCCGCTTAACCCGTGCTATCATCCAGCACAGCTATACGCCGTGTTTCCTTTCTTGGCAAAAACGGTCGCATGGCCTTGGATTGCCGTTACGGAAAAACTCTACCTTGTCGATAAGTTGTCCAATGACCGAGTTAAGACAATATTTAGTTATTAAGGTCTAGCCTACATTCTCTTTGAAACTTGATCATTTTACCATGACCGTGCCCCTGTATTCATTCTTTCATCCGCAACAACACTATCGATTTACCTAAGAAGGGGTCGAGAAGAGAATGGTCAGCCACTCACCTTGAGTTTTTGCTTGAGGCGAGAGACTGGTTGGCCGCGCTAGACGTCGTCTACGCGATTATCTAAAATCGCACAAGCAACCGATTAGAACACTGTTTTAGGCAAGAAGTTCGATAGAAAATGCGAGTTCGAAATGTAAGCTATGAAAACCATCGAAAACATTCACAAAAAACGCATTCAGAAAACAAAGCCAAAACCAACGCAAGCGGTGTGAAAATCACAACAACGGGAGGTCTCTCCCGACTCAGTCGCAGAGTCAATCCTTGAGGCGCAACCCGCTGAATATGGGTCTTAGTTCCGAAGAAGCCATTATATAACATGGAATAGATCTTAATTCAACCGTACCCGTTCGATCGACTCGATCGATTCCGACCTATCGGTCCCGATCGAATCGATAGCGACAGTGTTCCTTTCTCGCGCACCCCGTAGACGGAGTACGGGGCACGATGTAGGAATGGGGCACTACACCATAACCAACTAAGAAAAAGTTTTATCCTCGAAACTTAAAATAAAACCTACCTCTACAAGAACAGTGAAGGAAATTTTTCTTTTATTTCTGACTCAAGCTCCTACGTCGACTCCTCGACCGAATGGTTTCTCCAGAGGACGCGAACAAGAGGATCGCTCGATTTTGTAGCAGCTTATCCATGCGTTCTAAGATTTGAACTGGCTCTTCAACGTAGGATAAGTCGGACTTTAGCCCCAGCTGGCCAAATTCTACCACGTGGCTAGGGTCGTGCACGTACTTCCGCAACTGAAAGACGTGGGAGACATTGTGCACACCTTCAAGCGCCGGTGGTAGGACAATTTTATAGGCCACTGAGGCGACCCGCTCGAGTATTTCGAATGGCCCAACGAATCTCGGACTCAGCTTTCCCATCGCGCTGAACCGAGTAACTCCTCGCATGGGCGACACCTTCAGGAACACGTGATCGCCCACCTGGAACTCAAGCGGTCTTCGATGGGTGTCGGCGTAGCTCTTTTGTTGACTTTGTGTAATCTTTAGTCTTTTCCGAATTAGCTTGACCTTTTCCACAGTCTGTTCCACCAGCTCCGGGCCGAGTATCTGCCGTTCCCCGACTTCATCCCAGTAAATGGGCGATCTGCACTTCCGTCCGTACAAAGCTTCATACGGTGCCATTTAGATTTTGGACTGGTAGCTATTGTTGTATACAAATTCCGCCAGCGGTGGGTGGACGTCCCAGCTTGATTTGAAGTCAATTGTGCAGAGTCGTTGTATGTCTTCAAGAATCTGATTAACGCGTTACGTTTAGCCGTCGGTCTGAGGATGGTAAGCTGAGCTGAGCTGTAACTTGGTACCCAGCGTCGACTGAAGGCTACTCCAGAATTGTGACATAAACCGTGAATCCCGATCAGAGATGATGGATACTGGAACTCCGTACAGCCGTACTATCTCATCAAGATAAATCTGTGCCAGACGATCAATATTCCAAATAACTTTGATGGCAATAAAGTACGCTGACTTGGTTAATCGATCGACGATGACCCAGATGGCGTCGTTCCCCCGTGGTGTCTTAGGCAGGCCAACAATATAGTCCATAGTGACATGATCCCATTTCTACTCTGGAATAGCAAGGTTCTGTATCTCCCCGCCCGGTCACTGATGCTCAGCTTTTATCGGCTGACAGGCCATGCATTGTGATACGAAGAGTGCCACATCTCTCTTCATCCTATGCCACTAGAAGGTCATGCGGAGGTCCTTATACATCTTGGTACTGCCTGGATGTAAGGTATATTTCGTATAATGTGCCTCCGACATTATCTTCTTTCATAGTTTTGAATCATCCGGAACACATAGTCGGCCATTCAATCTCAGCACGTCGGTCTTATCTTCAGCAAAGTCGGTCGCACTACCTGTTGAAATTCGTTCGCGCATTTTCTTTAGGTACGGATTATCCTTCTGATTGGTCATGATGTTTTCCAGCAAACTCGGCTCTAACTGCAGCTGCGCCAACCGTACATCCCTGAATCGAACCCGAAGGTCGATACCTATTTCTTCTAAATCCTGTAGTAGTCTACGGTTGATGGATAGCAAGAAAAGATATTTTCAACTCAGAGCGTCCGCCATAACATTTTCCTTGGCCGGAGTGTAGTCGATCGTCAAGTCATAGTCTTTGATCAGTTCGAGACAGCGCCTCTGTCACAAGTTTAGTTCCTTCTGGGTGAAAAGATACTTAAGGCTCTTGTGGTCGGTATAGATCGTGCACGCCATGCCATGTAGATAGTGACACCACAATTTTAACGCGAACACAATCGCCGCTAACTCCAAGTCGTGCGTAGGATAGTTCTTCTCGTGCGGCTTCAACTGTTTGGAGGTGAAGGATATCACCTTATTTCGCTGTATGAGCACACATCCCAAGTCCTGGCCTGCAGCATCGCTGAATATCTGAAAACCCTCCTGCCCATCTGGAAGTGCGAGTATAGGTGCCAAAATTAGTCGTTGTTTTAGCTCCTGGAAGAAAGCTGCACAGTCATCTGACCACTCATACACGACTCCCTTTTGAGTGAGACGAGTCAATGGCGATGCAATCTTAGTGAAGTCTTTCACGAAGCGTCGATAGTATCCCGCCAAACCAAGAAAGCTTCGAATCTCACTAGCAGACGTAGGCCTCTTCCAATCAGCAACGGCTTCCACTTTTTTCGGATCGACTGCAATGCCTTCGGATGAAATGATGTGACCAAGAAAGGATATGCTGCTTAGCTAAAATTCGCACTTACTCTGCTTTGCATACAACTCATTCTTTCGAAGTATCTGGAGCACGGCCCGTAGATGTTATGTATGTTGTGCCCTATCCTTCGAGTAGACGAGAATATCGTCAATAAATACTACCACAAATTTATTAAGAAAGGGTCGAAATACCTGATTCATCATAACCATGAAGGCGGCAGGGGCGTTCGTCAGGCCGAATGGCATCACCAATAACTCGTAATGGCCGTACCGAGTGCGAAAGGCTGACTTTTGCAAGTTGTCTGACTTGATCTTGAGTTGATGATAGCGCGAGCGGAGATCAATCTTCGAAAATACCGAGACGCCATACAGCTGATCGAATAAGTCATCTATACGGGGCAATGGGTACTTGTTCCTGATGGTGGCCTTTTTCAGCACTCGGTAATCGACGTACAAACTCATGGACCCATCCTTTTTCTTCACGAACAACATGGGCGCTCCCTACGGTGAAACACTAGGCCGAATAAATCCTCTGTTGAGTAACACTTGTAACTGGCCCTTGAGTTCCTTCAGTTCGGCGGGGGCTATTCTGTATGGGGCCTTGGAAATCGGTCGACTATCGGGAATGTATTGATGCTGAACTCGACTTCTCGGTCGGGAGGCATACCGGGTAGCTCGTCCGGGAACACATCAGGGAATTCTGCCACAATGTCGGTCTGATCCACATTTGTACCATCCTGTCGCATATTTCGGACGAACGCCAAATAGCCTTCACACCCAGAATGCAGCATCCTCCGAGCAAAAATTGCCGAGATCAGCTTGCAGGTCGACGATGCCTTACTAAACGAAAAGCAAAATTTAGGCACTCCTGGTATGCGGAAGGTGACCGTCTTTCCGGTACAGTCTATGGTTACGTTGCACGCCCGAGCCAATCCATTCCCAGAATGATGTCAAAGTCCTTCATGTCTAGAACTATCACGTCAAGACCGATCTTTTGACCGCCGATATAGATAAACCCAATGGTGCAGGCTAAGTTTGTGAGTATTGGTGTGCCCGAAGGTGTACTTACGCTAAGGTCGAGATCTAATGATATTACAGGAAATTTATGCTCGGCGGCAAAGTCTGCCGATATAAAACTATAGGAAGCGCCTGAATCAAATAACACACGAGCAGGCACATTATTAGAATTAAGTATACCTGACACTACTGTATCTAATGCAAGCGCTTCATCTCGAGTCATGGCGTAGACGCGGGCCAGAGTGTTGGGGCGACGATCTTGGCCATTTTGCAGTACGGATTGAGTGGATGGAGGAGGTCGGGGAGCATGTCCTCAATTCTATTGGCGGCATTTTTGTGGTGGTGCATTGGGATGATTTGGTCTTCGGGCCATGCAGTCTCGAGCTCGGTGGCCCCTTTCTCCACAAACGAAACATGCTCCTCCGGTGAAGCAGTAGTTGGCATCGTGTCTGAGACTGTTGCACTTGGTGCATCGAGGTAACTGGTTCTTTCCTCTGTGGCTGCCATTGTTGGGACGCTTTGATGCATGATTGTTGCCTCCTGTATAGCTAGGACGTTTGTGTGCACAACGTCGGCAGCAACGGAAGGGTATTCGCTCTCAAGGCGAAGAGCGTGATTCAGAGCCTCGCCTGTGGTCTTATACTCCCGGACCACGACATGCGCACCGATAGAGCGTCGTAGAGCAACTTCGAACCGTCGCACACGGTACTCTTCTGCAGGCAGAAATGCACTAGCAAATTTGGACAACTTGTTAAATTCTGCGACGTACTGTTCTACTGTCTGGTTCCCCTGCCTCAACTGCATGAATTCATTCTCCTTCGCTTGACAAACGGCTGATGAAAGGTAATCGACTTCAAAAGCTTTGCAGAACGTGTCCCAAGAGATTGGCGCTATGTTGTTGTCGCGTCGGATCGCTTGCTTGTGCACGGCCCACCAGTCGTGCACGTTTAACCGTAGCTGAAGTTGTGCGCAGGCGACTTGCTTTGATTCTTCAATGCCGAGGAGATCGAAGTGATCTTCCAGCTCTTCCAACCAGTCGATTGCCTTGGAAGGGCCTTCGGTACCGCTGAAGGAAGTGCGGCATGCCTTCATAAATTCTGACACTTCAAAGTTATATTTTTCGGTGCCCCTGGTTGACGCTGGGGCTCCTCCGTGTCGACTTCAATGGGTTGGACCACCGACATGGTGACAGTAGGCATGGTGACGGCAGGCACAGTTGTAGAATTTTCGTTGGCCACGATTGTCTGGATGATCTGCTGTAGAGTATCCAGCTGCTTTTGTTAAAGTTTAGCTTATGCATCGAAGCGAGCTTCGAACTGGGCATGTCGTGCCTCTGTCTGTTGATGTTGGGTCTCGGACTGGTTCTGCTGCACCTCCATCATGCGTAGCATCCTTTCGATGGTACTATTAGAAGGTCTGGCCCGTGAATGGCACGAACTACTAGAGCCGCTAGAAGCCCTCTGCTCTTGTTCGATCGTGGGTTCTGGCACTTCTGCAATACGAAGGCAAACCCATCAGTCACAAATTATTACGGACTCATTGTATGGAATAACTTATCTCATCGATGCGAGGTCAAAGGTTTGAAACTCTAGATGCGAGGCCAAAGGATGTTAAGCCGTGCTCTGATACCATTATGTCACGCCCCAATTCCGTAGAATCGATAGTCGTCCCCCGGGCGTGATGTCGTACGAACCTAAGTTGCGATTGCACAAGGCATAATCATAAGGTTATCCGAAACACAACGTCAAGTTAGAGTATGCGGAGAAATTGATTGACACATTTGAAATAGAAGTAGACTTTTCATTGATAGTAAAACTTCATTTACATTGACTCCATTACAATTATTGTCGCGCGGGCTACAACATGAATCAACTTACAAAACATACGCTGATGAGATAGTCGTTCCATACATTACATCCCTTTTTTCCAAGCAAAATAGATACACTTTTCTACCTGCAATGGAAGGAAGTAGAGTCGCCATCTTTTTTTCTTTGTACTGATTGCGGAGTCTTCAAAAGGATTCCAGAAACAAGCCTTCACACGCGGACGAGGCTTCAAAATGGTTCACGTCGCCCTGAGCTTTAAGTGGCACGCCCTTCGTGGTTCGGGGTACCTGTATGGAGAGCGAGGATCAGTACATTACACTTTGTACTGGTGCGTGGCAAATTAAGTTCCAAGCTCTCATTTGGTTGAAGAGTTTATATGACTTAGTTTATGAATGTTTCTAACCATCTTAATGAATTCCAAACAAGCAATGACAAGCATAATATAAAATACGTTGGAACTTACCATGTTCTTCCCTGTCAATTGTTATCATTTTCATACCAAGTGTAATATTACGTGTGATTGGTCACAGGCATAACAAGCCACCCTGGACTCTATAGCATTTGTTAGCCGGGGCCCTTGCAGCGCAAGTAGCGAGCCCTGCTGCAAGGCCCTGCTTAACCCGTGCTATCATCCAGTACAGCTATACACCGTGTTTCCTTTCTTGGCCAAAACGGTCATATGGCCTTGGGTTGCCGTTACGGGGAAATTTACCTTGTCGACAAGTTGTCCAATGACCGAGTTAAGACAATATTTAGTTATTAAGGTCTAGCCTACATTTTCTTTGAAACTTGATCATTTTACCGTGTCCGTACCCTTGCATTCATTCTTTCATCCGTAACAACGCTATCGATTTACCTAAGAAGGGGTTGAGAAGAGAAGGGTCAGTTACTCACCTTGAGTTTTTGCTTGAGGCGAGAGACTGTTTAGCCGCACTAGACGTTGCCTATACGATTACCTGAAATCGTACAATCAACCGATTAGGACACTGTATTAGGCAAGAAGTTCGATAGAAAATGCGAGATCGAAATGTAAGCTATGAAAACCATCGAAAACATTCACAAAAAATGCATTCAGAAAACAAAGCCAAAACCAACGCAAGCGGCATGAAAAGCAGAGCAACGGGAGGTCTCTCCCGACTTAGCCGCAGAGTCAATCCTTGAGGCGCAACCCGCTGAATATGGGACTTGGTTCCGAAGAAGCCATTCCATAACAGGGAATGGATCTTAATTCAACCGTTCTCGTTCGATCGACTTGATCGATCCCGACCTATCGGTCCCGACCGAATCGATAGCGACAGTGTTCCTTTCTCGCGCACCCCGTAGATGGAGTACGGGGCACGATGTAGGGATGGGGCACTACAGCGTCGTCATGTCGAAAGGCCCGATGAATCTCGGACTGGGCTTCCCGCCTCTGCCGAAACTAATGATGCCTCGGGTCGGTAAGATCTTCTGGAACACTCTATCTCCAACTGCGAACTCTAGTGGCCGTCTGCGGCTGTCCGTCCAGTGCTTCTACCGATCCTGTGCAACTCTGAGACAATCCCTGATCAGTTTGATCTTCTCAGCTGAGTCTGCCACCATCTCTGGCCGAAGCAAAGCCCTCTCACCAACGTCATCCCAAGATAGAGGTGTGCGACATCTCCGTCCATATAGTGTCTCGAACGGAGGTAATTGAAAGGATGGCGGTATATCTGGTATAGATGGTCATCCTCGAGATATCGAATATGGGCAAGTGCTAATTGAATGGTCCTCTGCTCCACAGTGGAAGCATCGCCTATTAGCTGTCCGACAAACTGATCTGAGATGCCCTATCTTTCCACAATAGGTACAGGCTTGTTCTGCTTGATACTGCTGCTGGTCTTGCTGCCTCTGAGCCTGGGACTGCCTATACTACTGAGGCCTCTCCTGATGGAATGTACGGGATTCTGTCGATGAAGGCCTTTGAGCTCGCCTCTGCTGAACTGGCGTTGGTGCCTGCTGGTTGGAAGGCAGGAAGGATGAAGCTCCAGCTGAACTCCTCCGGGGACAAATCCCTATCATGTGGTCTGGAGATCCGCACGCTAAACACATAAGGTTAGCCCTCCGATAAGTGAGATGAGTGTGCCCTTCCTTTCCATAGAAGGAACATACGGTCGATAACTCCTGGTGCTGGTATGGACGTTGGTCTGCTGGTACTTGTGATGGACGTCGAGGTGAAAAGCCAAATACCGGTGAATGGTACCTCTTACGACCCTCAGTTCTAGATGTTGTCCTTCTAGCTCCACGCTCTTGCTCTCGTACAGCCTCTACAGTAGGTCAGGCTCGATATGCTGACTGACTAGATGACTTGTACTGTCTGGCTCCAATCTGTACTTCCTCTGGCTGCAAGTCCTCGGCTTGAAGTTCCTCGGGTATTCCTTGCACACTACGGTCTATCAACATCTGGATACTCTGCTGGAGAACGCCATCTCGTCGTTGTTGTGACTCCATCATTTCCTTGATGATCCCTATAAGTGCAGGTACATCAGACTGATCTGGAACTACCTTCGCTTGAACGGCTGGTTGTATGGGTACAACGGGATGATCGGGATGGACTGACATCTCTGCCATCGAGTCAACTCTCGACTCTACACCTGAATACTGAGACTGATCCTCCACAACTGGCCTAACAGAAGATTGCTGACCTACCATCGGCAGAACCCAAACAAGGTAATCAGAAGGATTAGGAACAATGCCCCTGAAAGTTTAAAGGACACAAGGATCAAATCGAAGGAACATAAGAAATCAACGATCGAGGCAGATATCATGTCAAAGGATCAGAGATAAAGAATAATACAAAGGATATCAATAAAGATATTGTGACTGAGATAACTACATATCAGTAACCCCCAAATATCTGAAAAATCAAACCTGTATGGGCCACCACTAAAATCGTGTCACGCCCCAGAACCAGAATATTGGCAAGTAGGGACGGACGAGGCCAGCTACGTAATACCAAAGTACGCTAGTACTCTAAAATCATATATAAGCTGTCAAGACATGGGGGTTACTTTTATAAGCCAACAGTCGATCCTAGGTCAAGCATTCCTAGGTATCTCAATTACAGGTAAATATACAAAGTACAAGAAGTATGATCATTAGACATAAAATAGTAAAGCATCCCAAACCATTTATACATGGATGATCTCAAGCTAGTCACACCAAAATAGAGAACTAGCAAGAGTAATAGTCATACATGATAAGCTCTAGCTATAGTCTAGAATACGCACATCATGTTTTGGCCCGTAGGCTAAATGTCAAGAACGAAAACACGAGCTAAACACGTGCTCAGAGGCTAAACGTCACAAAAAAATAATGTATATATCATGTTAGAGAATGAAACAAGAAACCCACTCAAGTACTCTGGTGCTCTGGATGGTCACCATCGAGTAGATGGTACGAAAGATCCTCTGGGCTTCTCTATCAGATCTGGCCAAAAAAACCAGTAGGGTCAGACCCCCAATAGCAAGTACCACAAAGGAAGCTAAACTATGAACTAAAACCAGCAATCACTAACATCAACAATTAGAGATACAAATGAGTAAGAGGAGATCGAGACTCGTGCATTACCAATTCACTTATCCCAAACATAGGAAGATAATAAGTAAGCATCATGGAGCATAAAGTAATTGTCATACGACATAATGTAAAGTATAGACATGTTAAGTAAACAGAAGCTTGAGAATATGCAAAAGCAATTGAACATGTGAACTTGTGAGATAGCCGGTCATAAGAGCATGGTGACCCCGCATAGGGAGTCATGTATAGCTTGTGAGATAATTGAAAATATGAGCATGTAAGAATTATATAGAAAGACAATGATAAGTGGACAGGAACTAATTCGGAAGTAACCCTTAAACCAAACAAGGACCGGGGTTGTAACCCTTCTTCTGAACAGAACTTAGTCTCTAATCATTGTGCAGCATAAGGATCATGTAGAACATGTGATTACTAAATAGGACGACAAATGATTGGATAACTTGGGAACTTTTCTGGAAGCCAAGTTACAACCTTTAAACCAAACAAGGACCGTAGTTGTAACCCTTCTCCTGAACAGAACTTAGCCTCCGACCATTTATCGATAAAAGTAAGGCGTAAACAATAATGTACTGAAATAAACATACAAACACTGCCTAGATAAAACTAGACTGAACTGGACTGACTCCATCCATAAATCAGGCAAAGCAATGAGTACGGCTTGATACTTTAACTAGCTAAGGTTATCATAAGTCTAGTTACTAACAAGATGTGAAGAGATTTCCAAGTCCAGTTACCCGCCTACTGCTACCGGAGTGACCCCAGTAAAAGAAAACAAGTATAGCAGACACACTGCAATAAGATATATGTGTCCTAAGGAGGTGCCCCACTCGACGGTGAGCTGAAAATGTGCTCATCATGACAGATAGCTCCAAATCCCATGTATATTTATATATATATAAGACCGGGATCAAACGGGCAACAGGTAACTGGAAAAGTCTCTTCATGAACTACATGATCAATCTAGTCATTAATCCTAGCCAAATTCAATATGAATTCCTAATCGTGGTCATCAGGAATCCATGCCTTAGACGTGATACAATACAGAACATGTAGCTTGTACAAACACACTTAAGAGAAACACCTACGGTGTCCAAATCATTCATTACTTGTAAGCCAATTAAGTCGTCGTAACAGCATTCATGGTTCATGTCATGTCATATTACTTGTCTGGAGTGCACCACGACGGATCACTATCATGTTAAGAGTACTTGTTAGGGGTGCGCCACGACGGGCCATAATCATGTTAAGCAAAGAAGTGACATGTGACTTGAGTGCACCACAACGGGTCACTATCGTGTTAAGCAAAGAAAGGAGACATAAATCATAAGTGCACCACAACGGGCCACTATCTAGTTAAGCAAATCATAGGCATAAGATAGCATGTAGAAAGATCTTGACGAAGGACTTATCATAACATGTGAGAAGAAATAGAGATAGTAACTACTTGGTACAAAACAATAATTGAATCTGTGCCAATGTTTGAGTGTATAAGGGTGTACAATTATTCTCTTATCATGCAAAATCTTCTAACCTTGATAAGAAATTATCGTACTATTTAAGATAGTTTGTCGCAATTTAGGCCGAGTACAAAAAGCATGCTAAGAAAATCAAATACATTTTTCTGCAGAATTAAACTATCAAATCACATGAAAATCTCTAGTTAAAGTGAGACAAGAAGATTCTTGAAACCAAGACAAAGATCTAAAACTTTCATGTTTTGAGATTTGCTAGACTCTGGCTACAAAATAATTTAAACGGGCAAAATAGTGAAATAGTAAAATGGCTACTGCACCGGCACATGGAAATTCTGCGTCGTATCGGTACGAAAGAATCATCGCCACAAATAGCCAGGTCAGTCGTACTAAGATCGTGTCAAAGCCCAAGGAACCAGTAGGAAGACACAAAATATACCAATAAACAAAAGGGGTCATAATAGGTCTAGAGGGGTGCAACCTAGACGGATTAGCAAACATGCAAGTGTACGACTAAGTACACGAGGTCATGCGTCCACACCAGGGGGTTATGCGCAAACATGGAGGCTATGAGCACACATGGAGACTATGAGTACCCTTGAAGACTATGAGTACCCATGAAGACTATGAGTCACATAAAATGTTATACGCCCACACAAACACTATGAGCCCACACAAAACACTATGAGCCCACATAAAATGTTATGCGCCCACACAAACACTATGAGCTCACACAAAACACTATGAGCCTACATTAAACATTATGCGCCCACACAAACACTATGAGTCTAAGAGATGTTATGCACCCAAAGGAGACTATGCACCCAAAGGGAACACTATGCATCCAAAGGAAGCTATGCGCCCAAAGGGAACACTATACGCCCAAAGGAAGCTATGCGCCCAAAGGGAACACTATGCGCCCAAAGGAAGCTATGTGCCCAAACTGTTTATGTGCCCAAAGCTTATGCGCCCGTACTGTTTATGGGAGCATAGCATGCACAAAAATGAAAGGCCTATGCGCCCTCAGCAATTTGCACTCAAGAGTGTGCAAACACTGTTCTTCTTCCCCACTTGGCCGAGGATGAACTCCAAGGAACCCAAGAACTTCAAATGTCCATAACTTGGTCAAAATAACTCTGAATTAGGACTTTCAAAGGTCAAAATAGGGTAGAACGAAATTCTCTACAACATGGAACAGTCAAAACTTGAAAATAGTAAAGTTTGATAGATCAAAACCTAAGAAAACCAAAAATAATATAAACTTAGATCTACAAGAAGTTATCCTCCAAAATCCAAAATACCAAGAACTAAAATATTTTAGAATGTAGCAACAAAGAGAATGGAACAATTAAAATCATATTTGTCCAACATTTGGCAAGATGTACTTGCCTTAGGTTGGAGAAGAAAATAGAAGGAAGAAGAAAATGAAAAGTAAATGGAGGAGAGAGAGAGGGGTGGGTTTTTATACAAAATTCTTTTTCATGTAAAACTGTAAAACCCCTAAATTTCTACTATATTTTTATATATATTAAATTTGGTACTGATTTAAAACTTTTGTATTGTACGTCGCATAGTCGTATTGTACGTCGCGCGCGAAATTTTATTTTTCCTAGTTGCTCGACGAGTACGAATATGTGCGAGCGTACATATTTTGAGAAAAACATTTTTATTTTTATAGTTACAAAATAATATATGTAATATTTAATTTAGCTATCAAAATTTCCTAAATTTATGATTTTATTTATGAAAGGCCTTTTATTTGGATTAAATAATATTATTCATGCATACATATATTTCATAAATATTTGCTAGTTTAATTTAAATAAAAATATAATTTTTGAGATTTATTATTCAAAAAGATATTTACAAATATTTATTATTTTCGAAATTATTATTATTGGTATTTTGAAAAATATATTTGGAAGTTATGGTGGCCATTTAAATCTTGATTTGATTTTTGGATTTATTTAAATAGTTAAATATTCGAAATTTATTTATCCTATTTGATTTTGAGCTAAAAATTTAAACAGATTTAAATTGGATTTAATTGATTTGATTTTAAACTAAGAGAATTTGATTTTATTTGATTTGATTTAAATTAGATTTGGATTTGGATTTGGATTTGGATTTGATTGCTTTTAAATTAAATTAGGAAATATCTAAATTGGGTTTAAAGGAATCCTAATTCTTATCTAATTGGAAATTCCCACATCCTATAAATAGGCAGGTACTCCTCCATATTATTTTCACCACAAATCATCTTTCAAACCATCCTTGTCAAAATTTCTCTCTTTTTTCGTCATAAATTCAGCCTCAATTTCAAAGGTTGTAGCAACTTCGAATGACCATAACTCCCAACTCCGGACTCCTTTTGACCTCCAGTTTTTTTGTTGGAATCGTATTAAGGTATATTTTCTGAATGTAAATTTTATTTTCATAAATTCGAAACTTAATTTTCTGGAAAATTTGTGGAGTGTCAGTGGTCCAAAATCTGACATATTTTAGTGTTTTTGAGATTCTGGGAGAACCAGGAATCAGAATCACGATCTGTTTGAAGTTTCAGAATATTGACAGAAAAATACATATCATATATTTTTCCCAAAAAATTTCCAGAATATTTTATTTTTGGTTTTTATTTTAGAAGTTTGTCACATCGTCTGAGTTATCTTGTATAGCCCTGTGACTATTCTGTACCCAACGGGATTGTCGGTTTCACCAGCAGGGACCTCAGGCAAGACACCTTGCTATTTGCTATTTAATTATTTTAGCTCATATTTCATGCATTATTTATTTTTTTATGCAAAATAAACTGTGATACATGGCATAACCTGTTAGAACTTACTGTTCATTTATATTTCCTGCTATGTATTATTTTTCTCATATTAAACCTAGATTTAAGGGACCACCTTGTGTGTTGCATTCATTGTCCTTGACACGTTGTATCACAAAGTTGTATGTCGCATGTAGAACATGAAAGTGCGTGATTGGCTGGCCACCATCACGTACAAGCCGTGCGATAGGAATAACCGCTAATAGAGATTGTATGCTAGTTTGACTTAGCGGTTATAGTGGTTTGTGTTGTGGATACAACACAGTAGTCATTGGGCAGAGAGAACAATTCCTTAGCGTATGGGCTTCGATGCACTTCCCGTATGACCCGGACTCTCCGCTGGAGATATGGGGTTGATGACCCATGATTACTGACGGCCACTGACGATTCTACGAAACGTCATGCTCTTACTGATGGGGCCTCTGGTGCCCAAGGGGGGACCATGCCGATCCTATTCAGCCAGGGCCCATACGTAGGAAGGATTGTTCTTAACTACTTATCACTTAGACCGGTTAGGCACCTTTATCCGTTAGGTACGAGTACTTTTGGTTTGGGTACTTGTATCTGACCGTGGCTTGGAACAATAACTTATCGCAGATTAGTTCGTCACATCTTGTCCTTGTTTGGTTGTAGGTGTGACCTACTACTTCGATGAGAAGGTATTGAACCTTGTTGGGATCCGGATACCATATTGGATTCATAGCATAGAAAGATATGTCGTCGTGAATTAGTTTACCATCTTATGTCCTTGTTTGGTTGGGGGGATGGTACGCTCGTTCAGTAGGTACGTATTGGACCATGTTATAATTTGATTTACTTATTTATTTGAGCAATATTTATTCAGTTTATATGGCATGATATTATGTGTCTTGTTACGTCCCTCTGAGGACCTGGTTATCTCTCCAGGTGTGTGCTATTGTCTTTCGCAGGTGTTCTAGCTCTAGCCGTGATCATCGCTATTTCTTCAAGGATGATTGCATTTGGATCGTCTTCGCTTCGCTCGCTAAATTCATATCTTTTCTTATGCATTTTTTCTTTACTTGTTGGTAGTAGATTTGTCTCCGTCCAACATATTCTATCAAGAAAATTCATCATCTTTATATGATGTCTTTTTATTTTGCGTGGATGAGATTAGTTATGGTTCTACCGTATTTTACAGCTTATGTATTTATTCGAGGCTTCCATATATTGGAGTATACTTCGTATGAATACAGCTGGCATGTCTACGTTCCTAGTCCTACGTATTTTGGGACTGGGCGTTACATGTTTTTGTGGTGGCCCATGCAGGGCGAGTTTGTCACTTCGTTTATGTTACTGTACCGATGTGAACCTACAACATAGGATTAGAATTATAGGAATCTCATCCATACAGCTTGACCTCTTCTCTTGGCTTCAAATTTTGAACTCTCGTTCGACTTCCTTGAATTATATTTTGCTTGATTCCTTTCTACTGTTGATTCTTATTTTCGTGCTTAGTGTCAACTAGGAAGATGACTACACTAGTATATGCTCATAGGTCAAACACATGGCTAGAATGGTTATATTGGCAATTGGAATACATTTAAGACTCTAATTGAGTTAAAGGGTTTTTTTTAGTGTGATTTAATGATTAGTAATTTGTAAAGTATGATATTACCACGGAAAGTTTTAACCTTGAAATTTCTAAATAATAAACACCAGAGGATTTATAGAATTTCATACTTGGTTTAAGAAATTGATTGATTTTCAAAGATTTGATATTTATGATTTATTGGATTATAGTTGTACATCCTTGCACAAGTATAAAATTGATTTGCTTTTTGAGTTGTGATAATTATGAGTTTGGGTGATAGATATACATCTTTGAACAAATATAAAATTTATTTGATTTTCGAGTTTTAATGTTCATGATTTATTATATTATAGTTATGCACCTTGAACAGTTATAGATTTGGTTTGAAAATGATCTTAGCTTTTAAAAATGGTCGTAGAAATTATTTAAACGGAGTTGTACAACTTGCGGTTTTCGTGTTTATAAAATTTTAAATTTTAAAGGGAAGTAATGACGGTGAATTTTGGTTTAAAATATTTGAAAGTTATGAAAACAATTTTTGAGAATTTTTTCTTTATTTTAAATTGTGTCTTATGATTGAGGATTTACAAATCTATTTAGATTTTTGGTAAAAAAAATAGATTTTGACTGATAAGATTATTTAAAAATTTAGTTTAATGTGGGATTGCTAATATTAAAATTTTGTTTTTGAAGCATTTCGAAGGATGTGATGGAAAGTTATTTTGATTGATTAAAGGAAGTTACCATTTAAAAGTTGTGAGTTTGTTGGAATAACATAGCATAAATAGAAGTTAAAATTGATTAGAGCATTGAGCTTAATTTTTTTGAGTTTGCTTTTAATATGCTAAGAGTTTTATTATAAATTAATTAAAAAAATTAGTGTTAAATTTTTGATTGATTGTGAAATTTTTTTGGATTCGTAAATTATGAACTCTTGAGTTAAATAGTTAAATTTAAACGTTAATTTTGAAAAAGGTTAGTAGTAACGTGATAAAATTTTGCTTTGAGATTTATGAGAGTGATTTAAATTTTTTTGATGAATTTGAACGGCTTGGAGTAAATACAAATTTTGGTGGTATATTTTTGAAAGTTTATTTTTTAAAACTTTTGGAGGAAACTTGAGTTAAATTTTAATGGTAGGCCCCAAGATAACCCTATTGAGTATTCCACACTAATTGCCATGTCACTTATGACCATGATAGTAGTATATACACAAGTGTTGTTAGTCATCAACCCAGCTATGTAACTATATTTCTAGCTCGACTTACTGGACCTTCATTCAATTCTAGATCTTTTAATTACGACCTTCTAACCCATTTGCAATTTGAATAATGAGTTAATGGTTCCTTAACTGTATTCATCTAGGAGACTATCTTCTCTCCGAAATTGTTTTCCTAAATTATTTTTAATAGATTCTTTAATTAATTTTATTTCACGCTTTAACTTGATCTTCCTTATTTTGTGCATTAATTATCACCTCGTGAACTCCCACTTTCTATTTTTGATCTTCTGGCGTCCCCTACCGTGACTTGTATATTTGGAGTACAGCACTACACTTTTCCTTCCAACAAATTTTATATGTAAGACCTAGACAAGTCCACCTTCCGGTAGACATATCATATCCCACCAAAACCCATCTCCTTGTACTCTATTTCTTGATATGACTTTATGGTCAAAATGGCCAAACTATAATCTTTACCATGATACCGATATATTTTCGACCACGAATAGGGATTCAACCTCAACTCAATTCTTTCGACCAGATATGTGATTGTGTTCTACTAAATTCCTTAAATGCTTAAATTTGTACTTTATCTTGATTGCTTGACCATTGTCCCATGATACTACTAGTTTAACTCTTGTAAGTTGGGTAGAATACCTCACGGCCCAACAAAGCCTTTGTCCTTGTGACCCATGTGGATAAATTTGCTTAGCCTATAAGTTCAGAGGACCCTAACTTAGCTAGTCAATCAAGACAACTGTATAGGCCCGAACTTCGGGCGAGCCTTGATCTTAAAAGATCTGGGACTATTTAAAATTTCCTTCATCAGTACCTCCTTTGCTCATATTTTGACTATCTCGTGCTGCTAACGTAGCTTCAGTTTTGCAAGCTTATTTCGTTATCAAGCTTGATCATGACATATTTTATTGGGTGCACCCACTAACTTATTGTCTAATCAGAACTGGTGCATGATGGTCTGATCAACCTATTGCACTTTGGTTCGCTTATCACATATTATCCTACGTGGATGGGGACATAGCTAAACTTGTCCTCTAGAGTCCCATCCGCGATTGTCTTGACAACTCCTTTTGAATTATTCGGTCGCCTTTGAACCACGTATTCGTATTCGATAACGCCTCCTTCAAACTCTATATTGCGTTCGCCTTCACCTATTTTAGAAGGACGAAAGCGTCGTACTAAAACTCCTCTAACTGTCCTATCACCATGACCATTACCACCCAATGTAACCATATCTTTGTCTTGAACTACTCGACCTTTTCCTCGACACTAAATTTACAATCTTGACTTTCTAATCACTTGAATTTAAGAGTTATTACAATCGTCTCTTAATCATACCCTCAACCTAGACTATGACCATATAAACTTCCTTAAACCCTCCTATCTACCGTTGTGTCTTCTCACCCCCTCCTAATTCTTAATTTCGAGGACGAAATTCTTTTAAGTGAGGTAGGATGTAAAACCCCTAAATTTTTACTATATTTTTTATATAGATTAAATTTGGTACTGATTTAAAATTTTTGTATTGTACGTCGCATAGTCGTATTGTACGTCGCGTACGAAATTTTATTTTTCGTAGTTGCTCGACGAGTGCAAATATGTGCGAGCGTACATATTTTGAAAAGAACATTTTTATTTTTATAGTTTCAAAATAATATATATAATATTTAATTTAGCTATCAAAATTTCCTAAATTCATGATTTTATTTTTAAAAGGCCTTTTATTTGGAATAAATAATATTATTCATGCATACATATATTTCATAAATATTTGCGAGTTTAATTTAAATAAAAATATAATTTTCGAGATTTATTATTCAAAAAGATATTTAAAAATATTTATCATTTTTGAAATTATTATTATTGGTATTTTGAAAAATATATTTGGAAGTTATGGTGGCCATTTAAATCTTGATTTAATTTTTGGATTTATTTAAATAGTTAAATATTCGAAATTTATTTATCCCATTTGATTTTGAGCTAAAAATTTAAATAGATTTAAATTGGATTTAATTGATTTGATTTTAAACTAAGAGAATTTGATTTTATTTGATTTGATTTAAATTAGATTTGGTTTTGGATTTGGATTTGGATTTGGATTTGGATTTGATTGATTTTAAATTACATTAGGAAATATCTAAATTGGGTTTAAAGGAATCCTAATTCTTATCTAATTGGGATTTCCCACATCCTATAAATAGGCAGGTACTCCTCTATATTATTTTTACCACAAATCATCTTTCAAACCATCCTTGTCAAAATTTCTCTCTTTTTTCGTCATAAATTCAGCCTCAATTTTCAAAGGTTGTAGCAATTTCGAATGACCATAACTCCCAACTCCGGACTCCTTTTGACCTCCAGTTTTTTTTGTTGGAATCGTATTAAGGTATATTTTCTGAATGTAAATTTTATTATCATAAATTCGAAACTTAATTTTCTGGAAAATTTGTGTAGTGTCAGTGGTCCGAAATCTGACACGTTTTATTGTTTTTGAGATTCTGGGAGAACCAGGAATCAGAATCACGATCTGTTTGAAGTTTCGGAATACTGACAGAAAAATACATATCATATATTTTTCCCAAAAAATTTACAAAATATTTTATTTTCGGTTTTTATTTTAGAAGTTTGTCACATCGTCTGAGTTATCTTGTGTAGCCCTGTGACTATTCTGTACCCAACGGGATTGTCGGTTTCACCAGCAAGGACCTCAGACAAGACACCTTGCCATTTGCTGTTTAATTATTTTAGCTCATATTTCATGCATTATTTATGTTTTATGCAAAATAAACTGTGATACATGCCATAACCTGTTAGAACTTACTATTCATTTATATTTCCTGCTATGTATTATTTTTCTCACATTAAACCTAGATTTAAGGGACCACCTTGTGTGTTGTATTCATTGGCCTTGACACGTTGTACCACGAAGTTGTGTGTCGCATGTAGAACACGAAAGTGCGTGATTGGCTGGCCACCAGTACGTACAAGCCGTGCGATAGGAATAACCGCTAATAGAGATTGCATGCTAGTTTGACTTAGCGGTTATAGTAGTTTGTGTTGTGGATACAACACAGTAGTCATTGGACGGGGAGAACAATTCCTTAGCGTATGGGCTTCGATGCACTTCCCTTGTGACCTGGACTCTCCGCGGGAGATACGGGATTGATGACCCATAATTACTGATGGCCACTGACGATTCTACGGAACGTCATGCTCTTACTGATGGGGCCTCTGGTGCCCAAGGGGGGACCATGCCGATCCTATTCAGCCAGGCCCATGCGTAGGAAGGATTGTTCTTAACTATATATCACTTAGACCGGTTAGGCACCTTTATCCGTTAGGTACGAGTACTTTTGGTTTGGATACTTGTATCTGACCGTGGCTTGGAACAATAACTTATCGCGGATTAGTTCGTCACATCTTGTCCTTGTTCGGTTGTAGGTGTGACCTACTACTTCGATGAGAAGGTATTGAACCTTGTTGGGGTCCGGATACCATATTGGATTCATAGCATGGAAAGATATGTCGCCGTGAATTAGTTTACCATCTCCTGTCCTTGTTTGGTTGGGGGGATGGTACGCTCGTTCAGTAGGTGTGTATTGGACCATGTTATAATTCGATTTACTTATTTATTTGAGTAATATTTATTCAGTTTATATGGCATGATATTATGTGTCTTGTTACGTCCCTCTGAGGACCTGGTTATCTCTCCAGGTGTGTGCCATTGTCTTTCGCAGGTGTTCTAGCTCTAGCCGTGATTATCGCTATTTCTTCGAGGATGATTGCATTTGGATCGTCTTCGCTTCGCTCGCCAAATTCATATCTTTTCTTATGTATTTTTTCTTTACTTGTTGGTAGTGGATTTATCTCCGCCCAACATATTATATCAAGAAAATTCATTATCTTTATATGATGTCTTTTTATTTTGTGTGGATGAGATTAGTTATGGTTCTACTACATTTTACAGCTTATGTATTTATACGAGGCTTCCATATATTGGAGTATACTTCGTATGAATACAGCTGGCATGTCTACGTTTCTAGTCCTACGTATTTTGGGACTGGGGCGTTACATATTTTTGTGGTGGCCCATGCAGGTCGAGTTTGTCACTTCGGTTACATTACTGTACCGATGTGAACCTGCAACATAGGATTAGAATTATAGAAATCTCATCCATACAGCTTGACCTCTTCCTTTGGCTTCAAATTCTGAACTCTCGTTCGACTTCCTTGAATTGCATCTTGCTTGATTCCTTTCTACCGTTGATTCTTATTTTCGTGCTTAGTGTCAACTAGGAAGATGACTATACTAGTATATGCTCATAGGTCAAACACATGGCTAGAATGGTTATATTGGAAATTGGAATACATTTAAGACTCTAATTGAGTTAAAGGGTTTTTTTAGTATGATTTAATGATTAGTAATTTGTAAAGTATGATATTACCACAGAAAGTTTTAACCTTGAGATTTCTAAATAATAAACAACAGAGGATTTATAGAATTTCATACTTGGTTTAAGAAATTGATTGATTTTCAAAGATTTGATATTTATGATTTATTGGATTATAGTTATACATCCTTGCACAAGTATAAAATTGATTTGCTTTTCGAGTTGTGATAATTATGAGTTTGGGTGATAGATATACATCTTTGAACAAATATAAAATTTATTTGATTTTCGAGTTTTAATGTTCATGATTTATTATATTATAGTTATGCACCTTGAACAGTTATAGATTTGGTTTGAAAATGATCTTAGCTTTTAAAAATGGTCGTAGGAATTATTTAAACGGAGTTGTACTACTTGTGGTTTTCGTGTTTATAAAATTTTAAATTTTAAGGGGAAGTAATGACGGTAAATTTTGGTTTAAAATATTTAAAAGTTATGAAACGATTTTTGAGAATTTTTTCTTTATTTTAAATTGTGTCCTATGATTGATGATTTACAAATCTATTTAGATTTTTGGTAAAAAAAATAGATTTTGACTGATAAGATTATTTGAAAATTTAGTTTAATGTGGGATTGCTAATATTAAAAAAAATTTTGAAGAATTTCGAAGGATGTGATGGAAAGTTATTTTGATTGATTAAAGGAAGTTACCATTTAAAAGTTGTGAGTTTGTTGGAATAATATATCATAAATAGAAGTTAAAATTGATTAGAGCATTGAGCTTAATTTTTTTGAGATTGCTTTTAATATGCTAAGAGTTTTATTATAAATTAATTAAAAAAATTAGTGTTAAATTTTGATTGATTGTGAAATTTTTATGGATTCGTAAATTATGAACTCTTGAGTTAAATAGTTGAATTTAAACGTTAATTTTGAAAAAGGTTAGTAGTAACGTGATAAAATTTTGCTTTGAGATTTATGAGAGTGATTTAAATTTTTTTGATGAATTTGAACGGCTTGGAGTAAATACAAATTTTGGTGGTATATTTTTGAAAGTTTATTTTTTAAAACTTTTGGAGGAAACTTGAGTTAAATTTTAATGGTAGGCCCCAAGATAACCCTATTGAGTATTCTACACTAATTGTCATGTCACTTATGACCATGATAGTAGTATATACACAAGTGTTGTTAGTCATCAACCCAGCTATGTAACTATATTTCTAGCTCGACTTACTGGACCTTCATTCAATTCTAGATCTTTTAATTACGACCTTCTAACCCATTTGCAATTTGAATAATGAGTTAATGGTTCCTTAACTGTATTCATCTAGGAGACTATCTTCTCTCCGAAATTGTTTTCCTAAATTATTTTTAATAAATTCTTTAATTAATTTTATTCCACGCTTTAACTTGATCTTCCTTATTTTGTGCATTAATTATCACCTCGTGAACTCCCACTTTCTATTTTTGATCTTCTGGCGTCCCCTACCGTGACTTGTATATTTGGAGTACAGCACTACACTTTTCCTTCCAACAAATTTTATATGTAAGACCTAGACAAGTCCACCTTCCGGTAGACATATCATATCCCACCAAAACCCATCTCCTTGTACTCTATTTCTTGATATGACTTTATGGTCAAAATGGCCAAACTATAATCTTTACCATGATACCGATATATTTTCGACCACGGATAGGGATTCAACCTCAACTCAATTCTTTCGACCCGATATGTGATTGTTTTCTACTAAATTCGTTAAATGCTTAAATTTGTACTTTATCTTGATTGCTTGACCATTGTCCCATGATACTACTAGTTTAACTCTTGTAAGTTGGGTAGAATACCTCACGGCCCAACAAAGCCTTTGTCCTTGTGACCCATGTGGATAAATTTGCTTAGCCTATAAGTTTAGAGGACCCTAACTTAGCTAGTCAATCAAGACAACTGTATAGGCCCGAACTTCGAGCGAGCCTTGATCTTAAAAGATCTGGGACTATTTAAAATTTCCTTCATCAGTACCTCCTTTGCTCATATTTTGACTATCTCGCGCTGCTAACGTAGCTTCAGTTTTGCAAGCTTATTTCGTTATCAAGCTTGATCATGACATATTTTATTGGGTGCACCCACTAACATATTGTCTAATCAGAACTGGTGCATGATGGTCTGATCAACCTATTGCACTTTGGTTCGCTTATCACATATTATCCTACGTGGATGGGGACATAGCTAAACTTGTCCTCTAGAGTCCCATCCGCGACTGTCTTGACAACTCCTTTTGAATTATTCGGTCGCCTTTGAACCACGTATTCGTATTCGATAACGCCTCCTTCAAACTCTATATTGCGTTCGCCTTCACCTATTTTAGAAGGACGAAAGCGTCGTACTAAAACTCCTCTAACTGTCCTATCACCATGACCATTACCACCCAATGTAACCATATCTTTGTCTTGAACTACTCGACCTTTCCCTCGACACTAAATTTACAATCTTGACTTTCTAATCACTTGAATTTAAGAGTTATTACAATCGTCTCTTAATCATACCCTCAACCTAGACTATGACCATATAAACTTCCTTAAACCCTCCTATCTACCGTTGTGTCTTCTCACCCCCTCCTAATTCTTAATTTCGAGGACGAAATTCTTTTAAGTTAGGTAGGATGTAAAACCCCTAAATTTTTACTATATTTTTTATATATATTAAATTTGGTACTGATTTAAAATTTTTGTATTGTACGTCGCATAGTCGTATTGTACGTCGCGTACGAAATTTTATTTTTCGTAGTTGCTCGACGAGTGCGAATATGTGCGAGCATACATATTTTGAAAAGAACATTTTTATTTTTATAGTTTCAAAATAATATATATAATATTTAATTTAGCCATCAAAATTTCCTAAATTTATGATTTTATTTTTAAAAGGCCTTTTATTTGGAATAAATAATATTATTCATGCATACATATATTTCATAAATATTTGCGAGTTTAATTTAAATAAAAATATAATTTTTGAGATTTATTATTCAAAAAGATATTTAAAAATATTTATCATTTTCGAAATTATTATTATTGGTATTTTGAAAAATATATTTGGAAGTTATGGTGGCCATTTAAATCTTGATTTGATTTTTGGATTTATTTAAATAGTTAAATATTCGAAATTTATTTATCCCATTTGATTTTGAGCTAAAAATTTAAATAAATTTAAACTGGATTTAATTGATTTGATTTTAAACTAAGAGAATTTGATTTTATTTGATTTGATTTAAATTAGATTTGGTTTTGGATTTGGATTTGGATTTGATTGATTTTAAATTACATTAGAAAATATCTAAATTGGGTTTAAAGGTATCCTAATTCTTATCTAATTGGGAATTCCCACATCCTATAAATAGGCAGGTACTCCTCCATATTATTTTCACCACAAATCATCTTTCAAACCATCCTTGTCAAAATTTCTCTCTTTTTTCGTCATAAATTCAGCCTCAATTTTCAAAGGTTGTAGCAATTTCGAATGACCATAACTCCCAACTCCGGACTCCTTTTGACCTCCAATTTTTTTTGTTGGAATCGTATTAAGGTATATTTTCTGAATGTAAATTTTATTATCATAAATTCGAAACTTAATTTTCTGGAAAATTTGTGTAGTGTCAGTGGTCCGAAATCTGACACGTTTTATTGTTTTTTGGATTCTGGGAGAACCAGGAATCAGAATCACGATCTGTTTGAAGTTTCGGAATACTGACAGAAAAATACATATCATATATTTTTCCCAAAAAATTTCCAAAATATTTTATTTTTGGTTTTTATTTTAGAAGTTTGTCACATCGTCTGAGTTATCTTGTGTAGCCCTGTGACTATTCTGTACCCAACGGGATTGTCGGTTTCACCAGCAAGGACCTCAGACAAGACACCTTGTCATTTGCTGTTTAATTATTTTAGCTCATATTTGATGCATTATTTATTTTTTATGCAAAATAAACTGTGATACATGCCATAACCTGTTAGAACTTACTATTCATTTATATTTCCTGCTATGTATTATTTTTCTCACATTAAACCTAGATTTAAGGGACCACCTTGTGTGTTGTATTCATTGGCCTTGACACGTTGTACCACGAAGTTGTGTGTCGCATGTAGAACACGAAAGTGCGTGATTGGCTGGCCACCAGTACGTACAAGCCGTGCGATAGGAATAACCGCTAATAGAGATTGCATGCTAGTTTGACTTAGCGGTTATAGTGGTTTATGTTGTGGATACAACACAGTAGTCATTGGACGGGGAGAACAATTCCTTAGCGTATGGGCTTCGATACACTTCCCTTGTGACCTGGACTCTCCGCTGGAGATACGGGATTGATGACCCATAATTACTGACGGCCACTGACGATTCTACGGAACGTCATGCTCTTACTGATGGGGCCTCTGGTGCCCAAGGGGGGACCATGCCGATCCTATTCAGCCAGGCCCATGCGTAGGAAGGATTGTTCTTAACTACATATCACTTAGACCGATTAGGCACCTTTATCCGTTAGGTACGAGTACTTTTGGTTTGGGTACTTGTATCTGACCGTGGCTTGGAACAATAACTTATCGCGGATTACTTCGTCACATCTTGTCCTTGTTTGGTTGTAGGTGTGACCTACTACTTCGATGAGAAGGTATTGAACCTTGTTGGGGTCCGGATACCATATTGGATTCATAGCATGGAAAGATATGTCGCCGTGAATTAGTTTACCATCTCCTGTCCTTGTTTGGTTGGGAGGATGGTACGCTCGTTCAGTAGGTGTGTATTGGACCATGTTATAATTCGATTTACTTATTTATTTGAGTAATATTTATTCAGTTTATATGGCATGATATTATGTGTCTTGTTACGTCCCTCTGAGGACCTGGTTATCTCTCTAGGTGTGTGTCATTGTCTTTCACAGGTGTTCTAGCTCTAGCCGTAATTATCGCTATTTCTTCGAGGATGATTGCATTTGGATCGTCTTCGCTTCGCTCGCCAAATTCATATCTTTTCTTATATATTTTTTCTTTACTTGTTGGTAGTAGATTTGTCTCCGTCCAACATATTATATCAAGAAAATTCATTATCTTTATATGATGTCTTTTTATTTTGCGTGGATGAGATTAGTTATGGTTCTACTACATTTTACAGCTTATGTATTTATACGAGGCTTCCATATATTGGAGTATACTTTGTATGAATACAGCTGGCATGTCAACGTTTCTAGTCCTACGTATTTTGGGACTGGGGCGTTACATGTTTTTGTGGTGGCCCATGCAGGTCGAGTTTGTCACTTCGGTTATATTACTGTACCGATGTGAACCTGCAACATAGGATTAGAATTATAGGAATCTCATCCATACAGCTTGACCTCTTCCCTTGGCTTCAAATTCTGAACTCTCGTTCGACTTCCTTGAATTGCATCTTGCTTGATTCCTTTCTACCGTTGATTCTTATTTTCGTGCTTAGTGTCAACTAGGAAGATGACTATACTAGTATATGCTCATAGGTCAAACACATGGCTAGAATGGTTATATTGGAAATTGGAATACATTTAAGACTCTAATTGAGTTAAAGGGTTTTTTTTAGTATGATTTAATGATTAGTAATTTGTAAAGTAAGATATTACCACAGAAAGTTTTAACCTTGAGATTTCTAAATAATAAACAACAGAGGATTTATAGAATTTCATACTTGGTTTAAGAAATTGATTGATTTTCAAAGATTTGATATTTATGATTTATTGGATTATAGTTATACATCCTTGCACAAGTATAAAATTGATTTGCTTTTCGAGTTGTGATAATTATGAGTTTGGGTGATAGATATACATCTTTGAACAAATATAAAATTTATTTGATTTTCGAGTTTTAATGTTCATGATTTATTATATTATAGTTATGCACCTTGAACAGTTATAGATTTGGTTTGAAAATGATCTTAGCTTTTAAAAATGGTCGTAGGAATTATTTAAACGGAGTTGTACAACTTGCGGTTTTCGTGTTTATAAAATTTTAAATTTTAAGGGGAAGTAATGACGGTAAATTTTGGTTTAAAATATTTAAAATTTATGAAAACGATTTTTGAGAATTTTTTCTTTATTTTAAATTGCGTCCTATGATTGATGATTTACAAATCTATTTAGATTTTTGGTAAAAAAAAATAGATTTTGACTGATAAGATTATTTGAAAATTTAGTTTAATGTGGGATTGCTAATATTAAAAAAAATTTGAAGAATTTCGAAGGATGTGATGGAAAGTTATTTTGATTGATTAAAGGAAGTTACTATTTAAAAGTTGTGAGTTTGTTGGAATAACATAGCATAAATAGAAGTTAAAATTGATTAGAGCATTGAGCTTAATTTTTTTGAGATTTCTTTTAATATGCTAAGAGTTTTATTATAAATTAATTAAAAAAATTAGTGTTAAATTTTTGATTGATTGTGAAATTTTTATGGATTCGTAAATTATGAACTCTTGAGTTAAATAGTTGAATTTAAACGTTAATTTTGAAAAAGTTTAGTAGTAACGTGATAAAATTTTGCTTTGAGATTTATGAGAGTGATTTAAATTTTTTTGATGAATTTGAACGGGTTGGAGTAAATACAAATTTTGGTGGTATATTTTTGAAAGTTTATTTTTTAAAACTTTTGGAGGAAACTAGAGTTAAATTTTAATGGTAGGCCCCAAGATAACCCTATTGAGTATTCCACACTAATTGCCATGTCACTTATGACCATGATAGTAGTATATACACAAGTGTTGTTAGTCATCAACCCAGCTATGTAACTTTATTTCTACCTTGACTTACTGGACCTTCATTTAATTCTAGATCTTTTAATTACGACCTTCTAACCCATTTGCAATTTGAATAATGAGTTAATGGTTCCTTAACTGTATTCATCTAGGAGACTATCTTCTCTCAAATTGTTTTTCTAAATTATTTTTAATAGATTCTTTAATTAATTTTTTTCACGCTTTAACTTGATCTTCCTTATTTTGTGCATTAATTATCACCTCGTGAACTCCCACTTTCTATTTTTGATCTTTTGGCGTCCCCTACCGTGACTTGTATATTTGGAGTACAGCATTACACTTTTCCTTCCAACAAATTTCATATGTAAGATCTAGACAAGTCCACCTTCCGGTAGACATATCATATCCCACCAAAACCCATCTCCTTGTACTCTATTTCTTGATATAATTTTATGGTCAAGGCGACAAGTGCTGTGTCAGGGAAGAACTTCTCCTTGAAGAGCTCCTTGAAAGTCTTCCAAGTCTGCCCCTCTGTACCAACCCTGGGGTCGGTCTGGTACCATGTGCAGGTAAGGTCATGCATCTGGCTGCCCACTGCTTCTATCTGAAGCCTAGTTGGTATCTCTGTGAGATGAAAGATCGCCTCTATATGCTCGATCCAGTCGTCGGCGTATAGGATACCCTCGGTACCCTTGAAGTCTCGTGACCGCATCTTCTGAAAGTTCTGAATGCTCGGAGCCCTCAGCTGGTACGGCTGTATCTATCCTTCCTGTGGTTGGGCAGCCACCTTCTCTACTGCCACCATGGCTAGCTGATGGGCATTGTCAATGCCCTGCCTCATATCCTGTGCCTGGCGACGTTGAGTCTTCATCATCTGCTGCATGAAGACAAAGAACTACACCATATCAACTGTCTCCTGAGGCGATGGTGGTAGCATCCCCTGAACCCCTGGGGTAGTCCTCGGAACCGGTGGAGGAGCACACCCAAAAGCTGCAGACGCTCCCACTTGAACAGGAGCAAGAGGTACTGTGGTCCCAGGGTCTTACTAAGTCAGGCGAGAAGTGGCAAACCTCTCAGTGGTATCCCTTAGGCCAGAGCGATGCGATCGTGTCTCCACCATCCTGAAGACAGATCAAACAAAGAATCAATTACTGAGAAAGAAGCGATATAATCAAAGGAGGACAGTTTGTTTCAAAAGAAGGCAATTAGCAGCAAGAATTAGATAAGAGTTTTTCTATTGTGATTGAGTACCTTAACTTATATCCTATATCCTACTGCAGGCTGTAGTGGTACTCTAGTTCGAGTACCACTACGAAATCTTACTAGTTGTGACTAGACCTGCATGGGCCACTACTAAAAACGTGTCACGACCCGCACCCAGTGTAAGGGCACGAGAAGTGGGTACATCCAGCCTACGCCGTAGTGTCGGCGATAGAACGCTGTCCTAGGTCACAACATCTAACAATATAACCATACATGTACAATGATATACGCTCCAAAAGGAGGACAATATAAAGGTACAACTTAATCCCAGAATCTAAGATGGAATAAAGAGAGTAAATGGATGGATAAGATAAAGGAGTAATCTCCAACAATAGTCATAAAAGAGAGTAACATCTGAGTGTACAAACAACATAAATAACCAATAACTGAAAGTATATCTCAAGACAAAACAATCTAAGCAAGAAACAAGTCTAGAAGTCCAACTAGACAATGGGAAGTCCTCAGCGACTGCTGGATCCTCCTGAGGGTCCAAGTCGCCGGTGTCATCTAAGCATGTGCCATAATATTTAGGACAGAACTCCTCCTCATCACCTGTAATATCTTTAACAGTCCAATCAGGACGGGAACGAGCACAATACATCTCACGCAGTTTATATCTTGACAGGAAATATAAAGCATGTGATAGGTTAAGATACATGAAACGCTATAAGAAATAAGCATGAAAAGAAAGAGAGAAACTGATAAACAAAGCTATTTATATATGATAATAGAGAACTGTAAGTGTCTATGTAATTTAGATTACAAGATAGACATATGAACGGCTTGATTTGCACATGATTACACTAAGGAGTTTGTACATGATTACACTACTTTGGAATTGTTTACATGACTATTTCTACTCTCCCATGCCCTAATCAATACACAAGGATCTTGACAGGTTATGTTATTGCACATGATAGTTTGTACATGAAGCTCATGACATCATGAGAGTACATATGAGCACACGAGTATACATGAATAATAAGAGTCCACAAAATACATGATGTTCGTGAAAAGTACATGACATTAAACTATGACAAGAATATAATTCCTAACAAGTATGAAATGGTCAGAGAATGTACTCGCCTGGTATCTCGACTGTCTGATAAGAATAAGAGTCTGAACTGGAGTATCTCAGTCCTATTTAGAACAACCATATGTTACAAAGTGTCAAATATGAAACAAGAATAGCCTACAATGCATTCTAAATGTTCTAGATCCTTCTAGGTCAAAGTCAACCCTTGGTCAACTTTGGTCAAACCTAATCAAGTTTGGTCAAACCTGGTCAACTATAAGTCAACTATTCAATCTACCAATTTCTAGGTCAAACACAAGTTATCAAGTTATTCCAAGTCCGTTTGAGTAGATTTGGATCAAGTTTGACCCAAAATTGACTTTTGTCAACTTGGTCAACTTGCTAGTCAATTCGGCTAATTTAGGCTCATTGGATCAATCCTAAACTGGCTCATTAACCCTTAGACTATATCTATTAGCAATCACAACATAGGCATATATATTCCATTCATTCACTACATATATATTTTATTTTTATTTTTTTATTTTTTTATTTTTTTTATCATTCACTACATACATATATATATATATATATATATATATATATATATATATATATATATATATATATATATATATATATATATATATATATATATATATATATATATTCTACTATATAATAGAAAACTTGGTGGTGAAACTTTTGAATTCCTAAAATATTTTTGAGTATTTTATAAAGATGATGTTATTATGTCAACTTGCATGTCATTTATATTTAAGAGTCAAAACAATGATATTTACATGCAACTTTTTTTTCATACAACTCTTCATATTCCAATGTTTGCATGCAAGTTTTTTTCCCCCATACTACTCTTCATGCAAGTTTTTTTTATTTATTGTCCTTACCATTTTCCAAAGGTTATTATTCTCAATAGAAAATTAAAAAAAAAGTACTTCAAATCTCTTGGCATTGTAAAAAGAAAACACAAGCACGTGAATAGTCACTTGAAAAAGATAGAAATACGACAACTGACCTTATGATATTCTAATTAAAATACGTGTGAAATACATATATGTAGACTATTATATATATACACTAACTATCAACCCTTACATATATATACACATATAAGGAAACTATATACATAGACATATATATATATGTATGTATACAACCACGGATCTATATACACTCAAAATCAAATCTAAAAATGCCAACTCAAAACTGAGATCGATATATATATATATATATATATATATATATATATATATATATATATATATATATATATATATATATATATATATATATATATATATATACAATTGACTATATATATACCATATGATAGTATCAATTGAAAGTAAAATTAGAGGTTAAAACCAACAAGTCCAGAATCTAATTGGCACAACATAAACTCACAAATCTAATTTAATTCTCAGAAAAATCCATTTATAACAAAATCAATTCAAAATATATATATCAATCGAACCCGAAAAAACAACTCGAAACCCAAATCGCACAATACTCAACTAGAACCCGTGAAACTTGGCAAACACAAAGGTGTCTATATGTGTGACATGTTCGGGTACTCACGGGGTCGAACCCGTGTCTGTATCGTGTCCACGGAGTGCGTATCGGAGAGAACCGGATACGCGTGCACTGACAAATGTACGTGTACGTACATTTTTGCTCGATTGAATGCCACATGCACAACGAGAAGCCCCGTGCTGGTGCACATAGTTAGGTGTGGTCCAGGTCTAGGTCTGGGACAACTACCACGATACCATGTCATGTCCACGCGACACAGGGCACGCGAACCCGCGTAGCTGTGCACGCGTACGTGTGCGGCCTCGTGGGTGCGTGTCGAGCCTCGTAGCTCGTTACACGAGCCACGTCGTGTCTCGAGGTTGGGTCCCTGGGTAGTCCAGGTATAGGGCTCCGTGCTCGTGCTCCTGGAATGGGTCCTCGTCGCGTCGTGTTCGCGTACAAAGGCCGTGTCAGTGGCACTTTTCAGCCGCGTGCACAGTGCTGGCTGAACCGTGCGCGTTGGATTTCGCCGTGCACGCTTCACGAAACATCGTGAAATTTTAGGAGCCCGTGGGCAGAGGTTTCCCCCACACATCCATAAAATTTCATACAAAATGGCGTCGAGTTATGACGCTCGGACAGCAGGGCATGCACGGAGCTGTGTATGGGCCTCGTGTACGCGTGTCCGTGTCCGATTCAGACACTAAAATCGTGTCAAATTAGGATCCGTCTTTATGAAAGTTATTTCAAATAATATCAACAAGAAATTCATGAAAACGGAATCGAAAAATACCAACTTTCAGTTCTAAGTGGCATTTCGTCGAACATGTGTTATAATGGACCGATATGTGTCCGATACGGCTATCAAACGAAATTACAAACCTACCAAACTTCATGCACAGGGTGGGTTTACCTATATGGATGCATCTATGAAGAAAAATTGGAAATAACAAGTATTTAGAGGGATTTAACTATTGAGAGTCAAAATCTTAATGCAACCTGCTTCCAAACGCGTCGATTGCCGATTCCCTCTGGTCAAACGCCTTCGATCCCTCGCTAACAAGCTCCAGCAGGTTCCTCTCCTCCCAATGGTCGCAAGGCACTTCTCTTGGAAGGATTTGGATGAGAAACGAAAAAATAGGGCCTTTAGAAGAGAAGGAAATACTAGTGTTACACCCAGTTTTCCAAATGAGGGTAATCTTGAAATTTTATAATTATAATTATTATTTATTGATAATTATTTCATATTATGATTTTTGGTGATTTTTAATCATTTTTAAACTATTTAAAAATATAACTTGTGATTTGGTGTTTTGCTAGTATAACATTAGAGATAAGTGACCTAGAGCCTAGCCATGTTATTAGGGTATTTCATTTATCATTTCTAGTTTTAGGATATTTTTGTCATTTTTAAGGTTATTTGAATTTATTATAATTTATTTGAATTTATGGAAATTTTAGGATTTATTTTAAAATTATTTGAATGATGGTTGACTAGGTTGACTAGCTTTGACTTGGTAGACTAACCTAGAAGCTAACCCTAGTTGTGTTTGGACTTGGTTAGGTCATGTAACCCTAGTTAGACTAGAGTTAACCCATGGTTAGTCATTAAACTCAAGTTAGGATAGAAAGGCTTTTAGTCATAAGCCATGACTTATGGTTTGAAACCATTAGTTAGCAACTTAGCCCATAGCCCAACCCATTAGCTAACCCTAGCCCTAATTCACTCTATGGCCGGCCACACCACCTAGCCTAGGGATTCCCAC
Source organism: Iris pallida (assembly GCA_029216955.1). NCBI lineage: Eukaryota > Viridiplantae > Streptophyta > Magnoliopsida > Asparagales > Iridaceae > Iris > Iris pallida. Next base: position 17,532,093 of record JANAVB010023800.1, on the reverse strand, counting down.
TCTATAAATACTCTCTTCCATTAGGGCTAGCCTCTTAAGGAAAGTTCATTTGGAAAGAGAGGTATGTACCAACTTCATTAATTCATAGAAAATCTAAATTAATTCCTTTTTCCCTCAAACCAATTGCAATAGGTTTTAATTTAGGTTTTCTTGCTGTTGGTATATGTTATTCTCAGTTTCATAGCAATTTGGTGAAGTTTGGGGAGCAAGGAGACAACCCCCTCTTTGGAGCTTTTTGAGGAGTTATGACACCAGAAGGTAAATCCCTAAAACCCTTAATTATATGCTATTATTTTTGAATAATGACCTAGATCTAAGTGTCCCCTAGCTAACCCTAGATTTCTGTAGGATTTTGTGTCCATTTTGTGTCCTAAATGGACACGTATCAGTCCTCTAGTATAGGTGTTTGATGAAATGCCCCAAAGGGCATTTCGATCTGTTTTTAGAAAAGTATTTGAATAGGAATTAGTGTTTTTGTCTCGCTTATCGATTTCTGTTGTACTGAGGTTAGTTTTGTGTCGTGTCGTGTCTGAATGGACACGAGAACACACTGTTTCCACGCGCACCGTACGCGAGTAGCAGTCTCCTACTACTCGGGCCCCCTGTAGGATACGACACGGTTTTTCTTGGTACGAATTTTGGTGGACATGAGGGGGCATGCAGTGACATCATGCCCCCAAAGTTTTGTTGGATCTAGTGAAGTGGTTAGGGTGAAATCGAGCTTGCACTGGGTTTGCACAGACACGCACACACTCGATTTAGGCCACTGATACGGCTCGTTTAGTTGGACACGACGATACGTGGACCTAATACAGGGTGACACAAACCTAGGTGGATACTAGGCGAACCACCCTGCACAAGGACATGACCCAATTCATGTCGTGTCGGGTGCACGACACGCGTGCATACACGCACGAGGCTGTTTCCTGTGTAAGTGTCCAGTTGTGCTCGATTGAGTTTTTATTTGTTTTGGACACGTTGTGTCATTGTGGTGGGACACGAACAGCATTTTGGACACGAGCACATTACTGTCTATCATTACCAACCACTGTTTTGATAATTTACCTTAGTTTCAAATGATATTTGCATTACCCTATTTTTTCTGAAAATTGTGTTTCTTCACTAATTTTTCCAGTTTTTCAATCTGGATTTTGGCACCCATTTTAGTTGGTTTAAATACTGTTAATTGCAAGTTTTATATCCTAATATTGTTCTCCTATAAGTAATCTAGTTGTATGCCAATTTTGGGATGAATATGTGGTGTTTTGATTTCGAAATTGATATATGAAATATTGTCAGTTGGTTGAACTCTAAAATCGAGAGTTATGTGAAAATTTGTATATGTTGAAACCTGAGAAATGTGGTCTGCACAGTCCCTATTTCCAGTTTTGAGCATTGTGTATTGAATGTGGCTTGGCTTGTGAAAACCAAGTTTTCTTTTATGTTAAATCTGAGTTTTGGTTATGGGTAAACTGTCAATGGGGGTTTTGTTTTGAATTGGGAGTTCCTGTTATCAATCTAGGAACTGAATTGGGTTTCCTTTCAATATTTACTGAAAACTGAAACTCTATGTTGATTTCCTCTTCATCATTCACACACACTTGTGTCCCTAACATCTCTCTCACTCACAGTCACTAATACACACACACATTTCCTGTTTTCACACTTCATTGATACACACACACCTATAGCTAAGTCTCTCTCTCACTCACAGTTCACTCTTGACACACATATACACACACTCACTCTCTATCTTTCTATCTTCCTATGTATATATATATAATGTAATGTATATAAATATGTATGTGCATGTAATATGCATCTAAGTATATTATGTATATAGGTAGGTATCATATATATTATGTATGTGTGTGTACTAGTATATATGTATTATATATATATACATATATATATATATATATATATATATATATATATATATATATATATGGTATACATATATATATATGGTATAAAATATATATATATATATATATATATATATATATATATATATATATATATATATATATATATATATATATATATATATATATATATATATATATATGGTATACATATATATATATGGTATAAACTATATATATATATTATATATATATATATATATATATATATATATATATATATCTATATATATATTATATATATATATATGGTATACATATAGGTAGCCTATATGTATATATATATGGTATACATATATATATGGTATACATATAGGTAGCCTATATGTATACCATATAAAAAAAAAAAAAAAAAAAAAATATATATATATATGGTATACATATAGGTAGCCTATATGTATATATGTATGTGTTATGTGATTTCCATGTGTAGGCCTAGATGTAATATAGGTTGTATGATGTTGGTTTTGACTTGTGTTGTATAGTTTGTGTATGGACTTGGTATACTAGCATAGGCTAGTTTAGCCTTGATTAGACTAGTATAGACTTGTTTAGACCTAGTTTGGCTAGTTTGACCATAGTTGACCTAATTTGACTTCTAGGGTTGACCAGAGTTGACCAAGAGTTGACTTTGGCCTAGATTGACCTAGATTCATTTAGAATGCATTGAATTGCATCTTATTATCATTTTAGACATATTGTGACTTGTGCTGTTCTATAGGAGACAAACACCACACCTCGGACAGTAGATATTCTTCATATACTCAGGATACAGACGAGTACATTCTCTGACCGTTTCATACTTGCTAGAACGTCTATTCTTGCCATAGATTAATTTACTTGATGCTGACACGTTGGTAACACGGATTGGTACTATATGGATCTTCTTTTGTGATGTTATCTCCTTTGTGTTCACTAAATACATATTGCGATGTTCGTTTCACTAACATATTGTATTTATTGAATACCCTTATCATTGTACACTCATTGTGCATATTGTACTCTCATTATCACATTGAGCTCTAATGTACAAGCCATTGTACAAGCCATTGTATAAGGTAACGTAACTGAATTGGATCCTTGTGTATTGATTGGGGAGGGAGAGTAGAAATGGTTATGTGATCAATCCTATTGTATAAAAAATTGTATATGTCCATTGTACACCCACGTACAAAGGAGTCCCATTTTACTATATAACCTAACCCGTTTACATAACCATATTGTACTCTAAATCACATATTGCTTACAGTTCTTACTTATCATATATAGATATTTTCTATTATCATATCCTTCTGTTTTTCATATACATCTTCTTTCAGCGTTTCATGTATCATACTCTATTGCACATTATATTTTCTAACCTGTTATGATCTGCGTGAGATGTATTGTGCTCGCTCCTGTCCTGACTGGACCTTGTTGAAAATTTTACAGAGGATGAGGATGAGGCCTGCGTAGACACCTATTATGGGACAGCTATAGATGACACTTGTGACCCGGACTTCCAGCCGGATCCACTAGTTGTAGAGACTGAGGCTCCCTAGTCTAGGCTTATATTATTTTCTTGTCATTTGAGTTTGAGTTGTATATTGGGATCTGTATATTCTGGATATTATTGAGTTGTATCTTAGACACTTAGTATCATCTCTCTATTGCATGTCTTGTGGATTTGGATTTCGTATCCTTCTATCTTATCATACTTCTACCCTAGATGTGATTGAGATTGTATTCTGTTATGTCACCCCCATTCAGGGAGTATAACTGTGCATCACCTTATATTGTTAGATGTTGTGACCTAGGACAGCATTCTACCACCGACACTGCGGCGTAGGCTGGACGTACCCACTTCTCGTGCCCTTACTCTAGGGTACGGGTCGTGACACGTTTTTAGTGGTGGCCCATGCAGGTCGAGATTCGCATTAGTGCGATTTCGTAGTAGCGCAACGACTTAGTTGTACTACTACGAGCCCGCTATAGGATATAGAAATTAAGATGTTAGGATAAGAGGGTACTCAATTACTATTAGGATTCCTTGAGAGATTCCTGGGATGACCCTTGAGAATCTCATTTCGAACTCTGATTTAAACTCCCTTTCCCTTATTTTGATTCACTTTTTTTCCTTGATTTGAATTTGATTTTGGTGGATTCATTGTAGAATTTTGAATCCTGGTATTATTTGATGATTTTGATAAAATTCTGTAGTTGTTGATTTTAATTTTGTATTTAATATTTTCAAATTCAAGGCACTCAATCACACTTAGGATTCTTTGAGAGATTCCTGGGACGACCCCTGAGAAACTCATTTTGATCTTCAATTGGAATTCCTTTTTCCTCTTGTTTGGATTTACCCTCATTTCTTGCTATTAAATTTGAGCTTGATGGGTTCATCTCGTTTGAACAGATGAGAAAGAACATATCTTTATTATTCCTTCTTGCCATTATTTCCTTGCATTCTTATTTTCTTCTTATCTTAAACTCTATCTAATTACACAAATCACCTATATCTTATCATCCCTACCAGATGTACCTCGAAACCCTTGAATCTTCATATCTTCTGCCTGGAAAAGACTGAAGAAGTGATGTGAATCATGTAGCTCAGAGGAAACATAACTGATTATTATATGATGATCTAGAGGAAATCAAAATGTGGAGTGTTCAATATTGAAACCTTGAGATAGAAATATGGTAAAGGTCTCGAATAGAATCAAGAGATGTATACTACCAATCTGGAAACAATCACACTTAGGGAGATTTTGGGGTTTTGAGATAGTTTATAGGTGTATTCAAACTGATAAGGATATTCAAGGTCAACCTAGATTTGAGAACCTCGAAGCTCTGGTTATTGATTCTTGGGAGGTTTTACCCTAAGGCTATGCAGAAGGTTAGTAATGGAAAAGAAAAATTAATTGCATTCAATAAGGATATTGAACAAGATATTACAAGGAAATGACTAGGGATAGAGGGAACATAAAGTTATAGAAATTTAGAGATTGTTGTGGAAATTTTTTTTAGGAGAATAATATTCAAAGGTGTATGTCGAAAAAAATACGAAAGTTGATTTTATGATGGCGGATAAGTTTTGCAAGGCCTAAAGGTATTTAAATTAAATAACACGAGGAGAACCATTTGAATAAGTTCAAGGAATTCGTAAACGGGATTTAGAGGTTTCGGGCCAAATTTAAGACAAAGTGAAAGAATTTGGAAATTTAAATAAATGGTTAATATTGATTCCTAAATGTGAAGGCTATGCTTCATGAGTAATGTTTGGAAATTGGAAATTGCCTACGGTAGTCATGGTAAAGGCTTAGGTAAAGGTTAAATTTTTTTTATATGGAGACTGGTGAGGTAAGGATACGATTGGCAAGTTATGACCAGATGAACTTAAGGGTATCAGAAACAGATGATTACTTGATCTTCCTTATCTTGTGCATTTATTTACCACCTCCCGAACCCCCACTTTCTATTTGAGATCCTTTGACGTTCCTTATCGTGACCTTGACATTCGGAATGTAATACTAGCTGTTATCCTCCAACAAATCTTATATGCAAGACCTAGACGAACTCACCTTCGTGTAGGTATATCATGTCCCACTAAGACCCGTCTCCTTGTACTCTATTTTCTTGATATGATTTTCTGGTCAAATGGCTAAACTATAACCTCTACCATGATACTAAATTATTCCTGATTTCAATTAGAGATCCAGCCTTGACTCAATTCCTTCGACCCGACATGTGATGATGTTCTGCTTGATTCCTTAAATGCTTAACCTTGTGCCTTATCTTGATTGCTTGACCCATTTAGTTAAGAATTTGGACTATGTATCTTCGTTCATCACTACCACCCTTACTTATATCTTATGCTGCTAATTATCCTTAGTTTTACAAGCTTATCCTTTTCGAGCTTGGTCATGACATATTTTTTGGGTGCGTACCCACTAACATATTGTCTAATCAGAACTGGCGTATGATGGTCTGATCAACCTATTGCGTTTTGGTTCGCTTTTTATATTAATCTACATGGATGGAGACATAGTTAAACTTGTCCTAGAATCTTATCCACAACAGCCTTGATAATTCTCCTTAGAATTATTTTTATCGCCTATGAACCTCGTATTCGTATCCAGTTGAATTAAATTTAATCATGACCTGGATCTTCATTATTGGATGCTCGTGCTCATACTTGATTTCATTGATTCCCCATCTTGTCCAAATCTCGATTTATCCCGAAATTGATCAACTACATCGTGTCAAGACAAAAATCTATTTGTGATTTGTTGTGCCTAAATTTTCAATTTTTACCATTTTATGGAATAGTAACCTTTTAATAATTTCTCAGTTGTTTGTTAATGACTAAATTTTTTTTTATATAGGATGGTAGACAACCCTTACAACCTTGATGGTTGTTGTTCCCTTATCTTCCCAATAAGGACACCCTAGATTGCTTGTGTGTTGACACCATAGTACTGATTTGACCTAGAATAACCAGTGCACCTAGGTGAGACTTCCAACTGCTACAGTATGTCCTGACCCTGTATGCTATTCCTTTAAATTGCATGGTTTAGATAAAATTCTTAGGACCTTGATTGTCAGGAAATAGGGATGTTACCCCCATTAGTATCAACTGTGGATATAGATATAGGTTAGTCCTTGATGTGGGGGAATGTGTATTTATAAACCTGTAGCTTATGAGATTTATAGTATCAGCCTTGATAGGATTGGAAAGTTAAGAGCTAGCCTATTATAGAGTTTCTTTTGCTAATCTCTAGTTTCCAACACTAGGTAGCTAGCATAGGTAAAATCCTAAGAAGTTGACCAGTTGATGACCAAGTACTAGGATGTTGAGAAAATTGACTAGTGATTAACTCTTGACTATGTCTGACCTAGAAGGGGGTGCGATCATCTTAATTTCGAGAACAAAATTTTTCTAAGGTGGGTAGGATTGTAACACCCAGTTTTTCAAATGAGGGTAATCTTGAAATTTTGTAATTATAATTATTATTTATTGATATTTATTTCATATTATGATTTTTGGTGATTTTAATCATTTTTAAACTATTTAAAAATATGACTTATGATTTGGTGTTTTGCTAGTGTAACACTAGAGATAAGTGACCTAGAGCCTAGCCATGTTATTAGGGTATTTCATTTATCATTTCTAGTTTGAGGATATTTTTATCACTTTTAAGGTTATTTGAATTTATTATAATTTTTTTGAATTTATGGAAATTTTAGGATTTATTTTAGAATTATTTGAATGATGGTTGACTAGGTTGACTTTGACTAGCTTTGACTTGGTAGACTAACCTAGAAGCTAACCCTAGTTGTGTTTGGACTTGGTTAGGTCATGTAACCCTAGTTAGACTAGAGTTAACCCATGGTTAGTCACTAAACTCAAGTTAGGATAGAAAGGCTTTTAGTCATAAGCCATGACTTATGGTTTGAAACCATTAGTTAGCAACTTAGCCCATAGCCCAACACATTAGCTAACCCTAGCCCTAATTCACTCTATGGCCGGCCACACCACCTAGCGTAGGAATTTCCACTCTATAAATACTCTCTTCCATTAGGGCTAGCCTCTTAAGGAAAGTTCATTTGGAAAGAGAGGTATGTACCAACTTTATTAATTCATAAAAAATCCAAATTAATTCCTTTTTCCCTCAAACCAATTGCAATAAGTTTTAATTTAGGTTTTCTTGCTGTTGGTATATGTTATTCTCAGTTTCATAGAAATTTGGTAAAGTTTGGGGAGCAAGGAGACAACCCCCTATTTGGAGCTTTTTGAGGAGTCGTGACACCAATAGGTAAATCCCTAAAACTCTTAATTAGATGCTGTTATTTTTGCATAATGACCTAGATCTAAGTGTCTCCTAGCTAACCCTATATTTTTGTAGGATTTCGTGTCCATTTCGTGTCCTAAATGGATACGTATCAGTCCTCTAGTATAGGTGTTTGATGAAATGCCCCAAAGGGCATTTCGATCTGTTTTTAGAAAAGTATTTGAATAGAAATTAGTGTTTTTGTCTCGCTTATCGATTTCTGTTGTACTAAGGTTAGTTTTGTGTCGTGTCGTGTCTGAATGGACACGGGAACACATTGTTTCCACGTGCACCACACGCGAGTAGCAGTCCTCTGCTACTCGGGCCCCCTGTAGGACACGACACGATTTCTTTTGGTATAAATTTTGGTGGACACGATGAGGCATGCACTGACATCATGTCCCCAAAGTTTTGTTGGATCTAGTGAAGTGGTTAGGGTGAAATCGAGCTTGCACTGGGTTTGCACAGACACGCACACACTCGATTTAGGCCACTGATACGGCTCGTTTAGTTGGACACGATGACACATGGACCTAATACAGGGTGACTCGAACCTAGGTGGACACTAGGAAAACCACCATGCACAAGGACACGACCCAATTCGTGTCGTATCGGGTGCACGACACGCGTGCACACACGCACGAGGCTGTTTCCTGTGTAAGTGTCCAGTTGTGCTCGATTGAGTTTTAATTTTTTTGGACACGTTGTGTCATTGTGGAGGGACACAAACAGCAAGTTGGACACGAGCACATTACTGTCTATCATTACTGACCACTGTTTTGATAATTTACCTTAGTTTCAATTGATATTTGCATTACCCTATTTTTTTTGAAAAGTATAATTTCTTCACTGATTTTTCCAGTTTTTCAATCGAGATTTTGGCACCCATTTTAGTTGGTTTAAATACTGTTAATTGCAAGTTTTATATCCTAATATTGTTCTCCTATAAGTAATCTAGCTGTATGCCAATTTTGGGATGAATTTGTGGTGTTTTGATTTCGAAATTGATATGTGAAATACTGTCAGTTGGTTGAACTCTAAAACTGAGAGTTATGTGAAAATTTGTATATGTTGAAACCTGAGAAATGTGGTCTGCACAGTCCCCATTTCCAGTTTTGAGCATTGTGTATTGAATGTGGCTTGGCTTATGAAAACCAAGTTTTCTTTTATGTTAAATCTGAGTTTTGGTTATGGGTAAACTGTCAATGGGGGTTTTGTTTTGAATTGGGAGTTCCTGTTATCAATTCAGGAACTGAATTGGGTTTCCTTTCAATATTTTCTGAAAACTTAAACTCTATGTTGATTTCCTCTTCATCATTCACACACTTGTGTCCCTAACATCTCTCTCACTCACAGTCACTCATACACACACACATTTTCTGTTTTCACACTTCATTGGTACACACACACACCTATAGCTAAGTCTCTCTCACTCACAGTTCACTCTTGACACACTCATACACACACTCACTCTCTATCTTTCTATCTTCCTATATATATATATATATATATATATATATATATATATATATATATATATATATATATATATATAATGTATATAAATATGTATGTGTAGGTAATATGTATCTAAGTATATTATTTATATAGGTAGGTATCATATACATTATGTATGTGTGTGTACTAGTATATATGTATTTTATATATATAATATATATATATATATATATATATATATATATATATATATATATATATGTGTGTGTGTGTGTGTGTGTGTGTGTGTGTGTGTGTGTGTGTGGTATACATATAGGTAGCCTATATGTATATATGTATGTGTTATGTGATTTCCATGTGTAGGCCTAGATGCAATATAGGTTGTATGATGTTGGTTTGACTTGTGTTGTATAGGTTGTGTATGACTTGGTATACTAGCATAGGCTAGTTTAGCCTTGATTAGACTAGTATAGACTTGTTTAGACCTAGTTTGGCTAGTTTGACCATAGTTGACATAGTTTGACTTCTAGGGTTGACCAGAGTTGATCAAGAGTTGACTTTGGCCTAGATTGACCTAGATTCATTTAGAATGCATTGAATTGCATCTTATTATCATTTTAGACATATTGTGACTTGTGTTGTTCTATAGGAGACAGACAGCACTACTCGGACAGTAGATATTCTTCAGATACTCAGGATACAGGCGAGTACATTCTCTAACCGTTTTATACTTGCTAGAACGTCTATTCTTGCCATAGATTAATTTACTTGATGCTGACACGTTGGTAACACGGATTGGTACTATATGGATCTTCTTTTGCGATGTTATCTCCTTTGTGTTCACAAAATACATATTGTGATGTGCGTTTCACTAACATATTGTATTTATTGAATACCCTTATCATTGTACACTCATTGTGCATATTGTACTCTCATTATCACATTGAGCTCTATTGTATAAGCCATTGTATAGGGTAACGTAACTGAATTGGATCCTTATGTATTGATTGGGGAGGGAGAGTAGAAATGGTTATGTGATCAATCCTATTGTATAAGAAATTGTATATGTCCATTGTACACCCACGTACAAAGGAGTCCCATTTTATTGTATAACCTAACCTGTTTACATAACCATATTGTACTCTAAATCACATATTGCTTACAGTTCTTACTTATCATATATAGATATTTCCTATTATCATATCCTTCTGTTTTTTATATACATCTTCTTTCAGCGTTTCATGTATCTTACTCTATTGCACGTTATATTTTCTAACCTGTTATGATCTACGTGAGATGTATTGTGCTCGCTCCTGTCCTGACTGGACCTTGTTGAAACTTTTACAAAGGATGAGGATGAGGCCTGCGTAGACACCTATTATGGGACAGTTATAGACGACACTTGTGACCCGAACTTCCAGCCGGATCCACTAGCTGTAGAGACTGAGGCTCCCTAGTCTAGGCTTATATTATTTTCTTTTCATTTGAGTTTGAGTTGTATATTGGGATCTGTATATTCTGGATATTGTTGAGTTGTATCTTAGATACTTAGTATCACCTCTCTATTGCATGTCTTGTGGATTTGGATTTCGTATCCTTCTATCTATCTTATCGTACTTCTACCCTAGATGTGATTGAGATTGTATTCTGTTATGTCACCCCCATTCGGGGAGTATAACTGTGCATCACCTTATATTGTTAGATGTTTTACCTAGGACAGCGTTCTACCGCCGACATTGCGGCGTAGGCTGAACGTACCCACTTCTCGTGCCCTTACTCTAGGGTGCGGGTCGTGACAACTAGGGTTTGTGAACTTGTGACGGCTACAAGTTAACACACAATAGAAAGAGAGGGGCTGCTGCTGTGGTCGGCCAAGGGATATTAGGGTTAGGTTTAGGGTTTGGTCATGGGCCAACACTCCTCAAGTTGCTTTAAAGGCCCATTGACAAAAAGGCTTAAAGGCTTTATGAAAAATGATTTAAAAAATGAATTAAATGATTCCTAAAATGGACAATAATTCTAAATTAAATCTTAAAAAGCCAATAATAATTCTAATTATATTATTAGGCTTCTAATCAAGGTTGACTAAGGTTATACCACCTTCTACTACCAAAACACCAATCAAAACCACACACCAATCAATTTAATTATTAAATTAGTAAAAATTAAAAATTAGCACACAATGACTATAATACCCCTAATTAGAAAAATGAGTGTGACATAATTCAAGTCTATCTAGATTCACTCTAATCAATATATGAACCGTCATACGTCCCGCCTGTATTAGTAGCTAGCCAAATACGTAGGCTCATGCCAACATAATGTAAACTCACTCAAAGTGTCGTGTCTTGAGATGTGTCAAGTCGTAAAAGTCATAGGAAATAACTTCATTGCTAATCGGGAGGGTCAACTAAGCTCTAAGTCGCACACATACTATCATATCGATGAAACCATCGATAGAAACCAAGTCACACTTGGACGCACACAACTAACACATATATTCCTCTCCACAACAACAAACCATATATTTAAAAATAGAACAAGAGAGATAGCAAGGTATCTTTCATGGATTTGCAAAACAGGAATAAAGTATCGATCCGATGTCACCCTCCACAGTCACAGTCTCACGAAGCCCTATAAATGTCACTACCAAATTTTAGTTTTGAGGGTATTTTGGTTATTTTGTTTTTTGTGAATTATTTTATTATTTATTGCATTGGTACTGTGATTTTTGACTTTTGCTAGTTGTGACTTTAGAGACTAGCTTAGAGTTTGACTTTGACTTTAGTGACTTAGTTAGCATGGTGTGGGACCCTAATATAACTTAAGTGGTCTTAGTTGACTTGAGTGTGGCTAGGGTTCATGAAAGGATTGGGAGAGTTTTGTATTTGGACTTATGGCTAAGGGGTTGAGCTAGCTAGCTAATGATCTTGGCTCAAAGCCCATTCATATGAAACCCTAACCCTAATCCCCTACATGGCCGGCCACCACAGCCCAAGCCGGACCTAATTTCAGCCTATATAATATCTTTTCATGAGTACTTGCTTCTTTTAGAAATCCCCCTTTAGGAAACCCTAATTTCTTCCCGCTTTCATCATTCCTCCACCAAATTGATCCCAATCTTTTGCATTTGATTCCAAATCTGGAGTAGAAGTTGAAGGAGGCTATCTTGCAAGGAAGGGAGCTCATTGGGACATTGCTTGAGGAAGGAGACTTCACAATTTGGGGCTTTTTCTTGGAGATTGGCTCTCTATAGGTAATCCCTTCAAATCACCTTAAAATCCTAATTTTTTTCCATAGATGCATCCATCTAGGTGTCCCCTAGCTGTAGGAAAAGTTTGGTGAAAATTTGTGTTGATTTGGTGTCCGTATCGGACATGTATCAGTGTGGGATTATAGGTTTTTGATGAAATGACTCAATGGAGATTTCATTATTATTTTTGAAAAAATTTGTTGAGCTACATGTGCTCTTGGATGTCATGCATGACTGAGTCGATCATCGGCATTGTGTCGTATCGAATGAGGGGCTGGACACACCGCACAGACCATACGAGCAGTATCCTGCTACCCGACAGAAAGTTCTCCGTGTCTGTGTCACTTGGACACGTGACACTTGGTTTGTGCCTTGGGGTAGTGAATGACACGTCAGCCCCCAAGTGGCATGACGAGTCGTGTCGTGTCGACATCGTATTCGTGAGTGCACCGATTTTATGTACACTATGCAGTAGCCATGTCTAGGCTCTAATACGCGTGTCGTACAGAGCGTAGACACGCCGTGGACACAAAGTGTCGTGTCCAGTGTGTAGCCCTACGTGTGGGCTACACGTGGACACAACCATGTGACTCCACGAGAGTCGTATCGTGTCTATGAGCTCGTGGATTCGCCGCATGAGCCTGTACAGTGGTCGTGTGTTGGCGAGTGTTCGTGAGTGTCTGGATACGTCGTGTCCTGTTGTGTGGACACCATACAACTCGTGGGGTACACCGATATATGCACGAGTGTTTACCAACCATTAAATTGGGATTTTTTACTTGATTTCGTATTGGATTTGAGTTTTTCCCCATTGTTTCTGATACATGCGTACAGTAACATTTTCCTGAGAAATTCTATGTGTTTTATTGATTTCAAATGTAGATACTAGGCACTAGGCACCTATACACTAGGCTATTGCCTAGTACCTATACACCATGTATGTGCCTTGCTTGTGTACTAGGTACTAGGCACTATATATATATATATATATATATATATATATATATATATATATATATATATATATATATATATA